>CM060929.1:728386689-728896689 GCA_030765085.1 Allium cepa | reverse complement strand
AAGAAATGCAATTGCCTGAGAGCATAAATAGCTCACATTTGATGGGCCTTCCTCTAAAAGATTTTTCTTGATTTGAAGCATTACTTGGCTTGGGTTTTGATGGATCTTCATTTGGAAGACTGATTGATTTGGAGCTCTTATTTGGCTCTAATTTTGATTGCTTAGGAGTACTAGCTGGCGTAAGATTGTGGAATATAAATCTTAAGGCTAAATTAACACTTGAGAGGGGTGAATAATGTGTTCTAATTTATATAAATCTTTTTGAAATCATTTGAAATTATATGTAGAATTATGCAGCTATTGATCATGGAAATAATCAAAAAATCCAAATATAGATAAAAGCAAATACAGTAGAACTAAAAAGGAAAGAACACACTAGGATTTTTTACTGGTTTGGAGTAACCTACATTCAGCCCCATACAATTCCTTGTAGATTTCCTTTCAACTAGTAAATGTAAATAAATCTCGATTTCGAGGTCAACAGACACACCCTCAAGAATCCCGACTTTTGGATAGAGTCACTTGATTTCGGGCTACAAGCACACTCACTAGATTTATGGGCTATTTAGCACACCCAATTGATTCACTAGTTACAATCTCACCCACAAGTATAGTAGTTTGATTTGATAGAGTTTTACAGACCCAGATCTTCAATCTTGATTACAAATAACCCTATAACTATTTAACAGCACTTTGATCTTGATTGGAGTGAGAGAGATGACAAAAATCAGAGAGCAAATGATAGGGGATCAAACTATTGGTGATTGAATTTGATTCTGGTTGAAATTCGGCTGAGTATGGTTATATTTTTGTTTATAAAATGAAACAGGATAAGGAGGAGAGAAGAAAAATGAAAAATGATTATAAAATTCATTGGAAGATGGGTATTTATAGAGGAATAACGGTCATGTCTGTTCGTGAAGAAATACGTCTAATAGACACTTCTTTTGAAATTTGATTTTTGAAAATCACAGCTAATATGTTGACATATAGAGGGAGAATAAGTCGGCATACTCTTTGTAATTTTGAAAAACATTTTAAAATATTATTTGAAAATGTATTGCAATGTAAAATAATTTTATACTTTGTAAACATGATTAAATATAATTTATATACTTTTAAACCATAATAAAACTTGAGTAAAATTATGTGATAAGATTTTTGAAAAATAAACCAATATAAATAAAAATTTAATAAAAACAATTACTTAGTAAAGTATCAAAAACTTAAAGTAATATTTACAAGTATAAGAAATTGAAAACTATTTAAAAGTTGTTTTGAAAAGAATATTTAAAAACTTATTTAAAAAAATAAGAAGAGAGAGAGGTGAGAAAGAGATCGGTGCTATCGGAATTTTAACATAAATCTATGACTCTATAACTTATCCATAATATCTTGAAATCTCGACTCATGAGTCGAATCTCTTCGATCTTTACTTGATACTATACAGTCTTCTTAAATCATTACATGTCTAATATCCGGCATTATATAGTATATACCTTGATATAACATTAGTATTTATAATTTACATGATTTTCTAAAGTTGTTGTCATCAAAACCAGTATCTCAGGTACTAACACATGGCTTTAATTCTCATCGATCTTCCTTATAAAGATTTTGGTGCTTTGGTGAGGCCTTTGATGATGGCACTAAAGGCTTACTCCATCCTTCTTCTAGGAGGTGCTTCAATGAGGCCTTTGATGATGTCATTGCATGCTGTCCCTGTGCTTTTGTAATGCCTTTGATGATGGCACTAAAAGCTTATCCGACCTTCCTGTAGGAGGTGCTTCAACCACACTACATATGCAAGGATTGAAGGCTTTCCCGATGCTTTAGTGTGGCCTTTGATGGTGATCTTCCTCTAGGATGCGCTTCAGTGAGGCCTTTGATGATGGCACTAAAGGCTAGGGCCTTCGATGGATTGGGGCCTCTTGCGGTCATGAGCCCTTGATTGCTAGGCCCTTTGATTGCCAGGGACCGATCACAGTCATGAGCCTTTGATAGCTAGGGCCTTTGATGGCCAGTGATCTCTTATAGTCTTGATTCATTGATGGCTGGGGCTTTTGATGGCTAGGGACCTCTTACGGTCATGGGCCTTTGACGATTGGGGCCTTTGGTAGTCTTAGGAGATTCCCATTCCCTTTCAACAAATTCTTTTTATTCACCCATTGTCAAAAAATATGGCTGCAAATGTTCGACGTTCCATGTTCTTGTTATGACATTGCCATCTTGTCGACAAAGTTTATAGGTCCTAGATGGGATCACCTTGTGTACGATTAAGAACCCTTTCTAATTTAGTCATAGTGACCCATCTGCTAAATTCTTATTAGTTTCCATGGCTCTTTGGAGCACTAGATCTCCTTTTTGAAATGATTTTCTTCTTAGTCTAGAGTTGTAGCACTTAGGTATTCTTCGTTGATACTCAACTGATCGTATATCTACATTATCTCTTGACACATTAATTAAGTCTAGGGATTCTTTATTCAATCTTGATTTGGATTGAATGCATACACAATCCTTCGATGAGAAGGTATTTGGACTTCAATTAGGAGCATGGCTTCGCATCCATATGTTAGGGAATATAGGTTATAATCCACTGCAGTCTTAGTCGAAGTTCTATATGCCCATAGAATGAGGGATGGTTCTTCTGCCTAATTTCCTTTTGCCTTGCCTAACCGCTTCTTTAGAATGGGTTTTACTATTTTATTGGCTTCCTCGTTCGCTCCATTTTCCTTGGCATGAGCTATAGACGAAAAGCTTTTGATGATTCCATTCTTGTTAAAAAAATCGGTTGAATTCTTCACTTTCGAACATTATCAAATATTATCTCGTATGGAATCCCAAATCTGGTAACAATTTTTTATTATGAATTTGAGGACCTTTCTTGATGTGATATACGGAAGTAGTTCAGCTTCTATTTGCTTCATGAAATAATTAATGGCTACCACTACATATTTATCCTTTTCCTTGGATATAGGAAGTAGTCCTATTAATTCGATTCTCCATAAATTAATGGGCCATGGACTTGGGATAAAAGTCAATTCACTTAATGGTAAGCACATGATTTTAGAGAACTTTTGACTCTGTCACATCTTCTTACATAACCAGTGGCCTGACTTGTCATTTGGGGCCGATAGAAACCTTGCTTCACAACTTTCTTGGCCAGTTTTATACCATTGGAATGCTTCCCATAGGACCCCTCATGGGTTTCTCTTAATACATCTTAAGTAAGGAGGGCCAATAGTTTTCACCGTCTTTCTAAATTAATACATCTTAAGTAAGGGAGCTAATATCCCTTTTGTAGAGTATTCTGTGTGCCATGAAAAAAGTCGACGCCTGGCGCTTAATTCTCCTTGCCTCCTTTTTATCTGTTAACATTCTTTCCTTTATTACATACTCAACAATAGGAGTCGTCCAATTGTTGTTGTATTGACCATTGGTTTCTGTATGAGGGAGTTCCACTTGAAGAGTTTCATCTTCGGCTTCCTTTTCTTTATCGTGTGTTAATGCTTGAGACCTAGTGAACATAGCTGCCTCTTTTTCCGGATTGGGGTTTTTCTCCTCTATACTAGGATTCCTCTAATAGCCTACTAGTACAATTTAGGCTTATGGCATCCCTCGTGTGCTAGAAAACTTAGCTAAAGAATTGGCTTAAGAGTTCTTTCTTTTGAGCACTCAATGTATTAATAAATCTTCAAACTAAGTCAGCATCTTTAATATCTTCTTGACGTATAATATCATTTTAGCATCTTTCAATTAATATTTCTGATTTAACTAGTTCACCATCAATTGGGAATCACTAAAAAAATTGATTTTAGGGATTTTCAGTTGGAGGGCTAGAGTAAGTACTGCTACCATAGATTCGCACTCTAGTACATTGTTGGTAGCTAAAAACCTTAACTTCATTGCATGGTGCAAATGATGTCCATCGTGTTGAGTCACAAGTTTTATGAAAGTTTTGATTTCTGACAAATAAGGCGATCGACAAAACAAGGTCATTAGAGCTACATATGTTACTATAGATTATAGGTTGATTATTTGATATTGTAATAGTGATAAACTTGTTAAAATCTATCCTCAAATAATCATGCACCTCAATATAATCGATATATATACGTTTTAAAAGCATTGCACATTCATTGTGCAAATTAACAGGTACCGGTCGACCGGTTAATAATCATACGGTCGACCGTTTCTGTGTAAAATGCACAATGAACGTGCACACATGCACATAACGTATATATATTTTAAATTCCTGTCTACTGGTCACTTTTTAACCTGTCGACCGTTTTTGAACAGAAAGCAATTTTTCCAAAAGACACTTCTCTTCTCCAAAGGTTGCATCTCTTACCTTTCACCAAAGATCATATCTCTTAATGGCAAAGAGTTACAACCATTCTTATCTATATAAACTCATCCAATTCATTGATTAAATAATAACGATTTCATATTCTTTTAATCTAATCTCTGATCTTAATTCTGCATTATAAAAGCTCTAAATTATTTATTGAATTTTTGAAACTATTTCATATCCTTTGATTCAATAATATACTTTCCTTAATCTTTTCAAAACATCATTCGCATACTTTGAGGATAAGATTATAGGAAGGGTGTACTGCTAGTGACAAATCCGTGTTTTCAAGAGCACAAGTTGTCAACAACAATTGTATTTGTTCTTTTGTTGAAGTCCTCTGTGTTGTAAGAGGCAAGTGTTGAAGTCCTCAGTGTATTAGAGGCATGAAATCCCGTTCGGCTGTTCGGGTGTTGTAAACCTGTTCCTCCGGGTGAAGCGAGGAAGTTAATAGTGAAAATCCAGATAGAAGTCTGGGACTGGACGTAGGACGGTGCTCCGAACCAGTATAAAAATCTCTGGTGTGATTTTTCTATTTTTTATTTACTATGCTATTTCATCTATTTCCGCATTTGTATTGTAATCCATATTACATGATCCGTGTATACTATATTAGCACATATAATTGTATACACACCGCACTTTCATTTGGTATCAGAGCACGGTCATCATATAACCATAACACAGTTATTTGATATATTATAGTAATATGGCAAATAACGTAAGTACTAGCACTCAAAACACCACTTACACGGAGGGTCAATCGACACAAAGACCTCCATTTTTCAATGGTCTTAACTATAGTTATTGGGCAACACGTATGTCATTCTTTATGCAATCAAATAGCTATGATGCTTGGAATGCCACTCAAAGAGAAATAGTGAATCCAACAACTGATTATTCAGAATGGACTGCAGCTGAGAAAACGGCAGCAGCTGTAAATGCAAGAGCAATAAATATGTTGTTCTGTGCATTAGACCAAAATGAATATAACCATGTTAGTATTTGCACTACTGCATATCAAATTTGGCAAACACTAAAAATCACTCATGAAGGTACTAACAAGGTTAAACAAGCCAAAATAGCCATGCTGAAAAGTCAATTTCAAAATTTCAAAATGAAACCAAATGAGACAATCAATGACATGTATTCACGGTTTCAAATTATTCACCATGCACTGATTGGCTTAGGACAAAAGTATTCTGATTTCGATGTTGTTTCAACAGTCCTACATTCTCTGACTAGTGAATGGGAAGGAAAAGTATTAGCAATCGAAGAAGCTAATGACCTTTCCGTCATGAAGCCAGATGAATTGATAGGAAATTTAATGTCCTATGAAGCAAATTTGCAGGCTAGAAAAGAACAGAAGGAAGAAAAGAAAAATGTAGCATTTCATGTTGAGAAAGATGAAAATGAATCAGATTCTGAAGACGAAGATTTGGCATTCATTGCGAAAGGATTCAAAAAATTCTTAAAATATCGAAAAGCCAGTCGTTACAATAAAAGGAAACCTAGATCAAATAAACCATCTTCATCTGCTATAGAATATTTCAACTGCCACAAAAAGGGACACATGCAGAAAGATTGTCCAGAACAAAAGAAGAAGTCAGAAAATGACAAATTCAAATATAAAAAGGACAAATCTAAGAAACGAGCTTTCTCAGTAACATGGGATGATTCAGAGTCATCTTCATAAGAAAGTGAAAGTGATTCAGAGAATGAACAAGCTAATGTTTGTTTCATGGCAACAGAAGATGAGGTACAAATTCCTACATTTGATGAATTACTTGATATTAATGCTGAATTGATAGTCAAATATAAAGACATAAAACGTCAATTAAAAGTAGTCAAAGCAGATTTAAGTAGAGTAGAGCTTGAACGAGATATGTTAAAAGATGAGAAGAAAATATTAGAAGAGGAACTTGAAAATATTCAAGAATCATCATCTAATGTTGATACTCAAATATCTCTTTTGAGTCAAGAAATAGAAACTCAAAAAGAGAAAAATAATGCTCTCACTACTGAAAATCATGAGCTTAAAGCAAAAGTCAAAATTCTAGACCTAGAAAAAGCTAGCTTACAAACAAAGTTTGATGACATTACTCAAAATGTTTCTAACTTTAACAAAGGTCGAGAAAACTTGACAAAAATCATTGAAAGTTCACAATCTATTTCAGACAAACAAGGATTGGGATATAACAAACAAGAAACCAAGAAACATCTTGGAAATAAAAGGAAAAAGAAAGTACAAAAAACTGAAGCTAAGAAAAATCTTAGTTTATTATATTCCAAAGCAAAACCAGTTGTGAAATTTCAAAAGAAAAATGTCAAGACTATCAAAATATGGGTTCCTAAAACAAATAACAATTTGATTAGGAACAAATACATTCAGCAATTCATGAATACTGTGCATTTTAATAACAATTATATATATAAAGGGGATACCGGACCCAAATGGGTTTGGACTCCTAAGACCTAACTCTTAGGACCCTATAAAAAGTGGGTACCATGGACTTAATTCTATTTTTTGCAGGTCCCACTTAAGAAAAGAGGAAAGTGGATATTGGACAGTGGTTGCTCAAAGCACATGACGGGAGACAAGAGTTTATTAACAAATATTACATATTCATATGGTGGCTCCGTCACTTTTGGAGACAATTCAAAAGGCTATATCATCGACAAAGGCAATGTGAGCAATTGCGGTACATCTAACTTACCTCTTATTACTAATGTCATGCTAGTTAGAAATTTGAAACACAATTTGCTAAGTATTAGTCAGTTATGTGACAAGGGTTTTATAATTTCATTTTCAAATAATAAGTGTAGTATTTTAGATAAAGACCATAATTTGGTTTTCGAAGGTTATAGAGACAGAAATATATATATTTTGAATATGAACATTAATCATAATTCAGTTATGTGTCTTGTGGCTAATGACAATGATCCATGGCTATGGCACAAACGCTTCTGTCATATAAACTTCAGAACTATTGACAAGCTAGCCAAAAACAATCTAGTTAGAGGACTACCCAAAATGAGTTTTAAAGTTAACAACATTTGTGACGCATGTCAAGTAGGAAAATTGACCAAATCATCTTTTAATCCAAGAAAGTCATATCAACATTACAACCACTTGAGTTACTACACATGGATTTATTTGGACCTACTAGAGTTCAATCAATAAATCACAGTCAATATGTGCTTGTAATTGTTGATGATTTCTCTCGTTATACATGGACAATTTTCTTAAAAAATAAAAGTGACACTTTCGATCATTTCAAATCTTTCGTCAAAAGAATTCAAAAATCAAAAGGAATTAAAGTTAAAAATATTAGAAGTGATCATGGAGGAGAATTTGAAAATAATGAATTTGAACATTTTTGTACAAAGAAAGGTATATATCATAATTTTTCGTTTCCCAGAACTCCACAACAGAACGGAGTTGTAGAACGGAAGAACCGAACTTTACAAGAATGTGCAAGAACATTATTGAATGGAACCACCTTACCAAAACATTTTTGGGCAGAAGCTGTGGCAACTGCCTGTTATGTTTTGAATCGTGTATCCATAAGACCTCTTACCAAGAATACTCCTTATGAATTATTTAACAAAAGGAAGCCTAAAATCTCATCCTTCAAAGTTTTTGGTTCCAAGTGCTTTATTTTAAATACAAAAGACCAACTTGGCAAATTCGATCCAAAGGCCGATGAAGGAATATTTGTCGGTTATTCGGAACGAAGTAAGGCCTATCGGATATTTAATAAACGAACCAAAACTATTGAAGAATCACTTCATGTCTCTTATGACGAAATCTATCAGCACCCTCACACTGTATCAGATGATGACGAATCAATAGTTACTGACAATCAAATCATCACAAATATTGATTCTGACTCGGAAATAGTTATTGAGAATATTCCTCAAATATGTGAGTTACAATCACCACCAAGAATATTAAGAGACCATCCGCCTCAAAATATAATCGGTGAAATAACATCACATGTCAGAACAAGGAGTCAACTCAATCAAATGGGTCATGTCGCTTTTCTCTCAAATATCGAACCTAAGAATCCAAAAGAAGCTGCTATAGATGATTATTGGATCATTGCCATGCAGGAAGAACTAAATCAGTTTGAGCGCAATGACGTTTGGGAACTTGTTCCAAGACCAACTGATCAGTCAGTAATTGGTACTAAATGGGTCTATAAAAATAAGGCTGACGAACAAGGAAATATCACCAAAAATAAAGCAAGATTAGTAGCACAAGGATATAATCAGGAAGAAGGTATCGATTATGAAGAAACTTTTGCACCAGTTGCTCGACTAGAAGCTATTAGAATCCTATTATCTTTTGCTTGTCACCATAATTTCAAACTTTATCAGATGGATGTCAAAAGTGCTTTTCTCAATGGATTTATCAAAGAGAATGTCTATGTCGAACAACCTCCTCTGTTCATACATGAAAAATATCCTGACCATGTGTTCAAACATAAGAAAGCTCTGTATGGTTTAAAACAAGCACCTCGTGCTTGGTATGAACGACTACGTAGCTATCTTATTAGCTCAGGATTTCAAATAGGCAAAGTCGATCAAACTTTGTTTATTAAACATTCTCGAAAAGATATTCTAGTTATCCAGATATATGTAGACGATATCATCTTTGGTTTAACAAACGATAAACTTTGCAAAGAATTTGCAAATATTATGACCAAAGAATTCGAAATGTCTCATACGGGAGAACTATCTTATTTTCTTGGACTTCAAATAAAGCAACTTTCAAATGGCATTTTTATTAATCAAGAAAAATACTGTGAAAACCTTATCAAACGCTTCGGATTAGAAAATACATCTGGTAAACCAACTCCTATGAGTACAACTACACATCTTGACAAAGATGAAAGTGGTAAGAATGTTGACCAGAAATTGTATCGAAGCATGATTGGTTCTCTTCTTTATCTTACAGCTAGTCGTCCAGATATAATAATGAGTGTTTGTTTATGTGCTCGTTTTCAAGCCGATCCAAAGGAATCACATCTACGAGCAGTGAAACGTATAATTCGTTATCTTAATAATACCAAAGATTTCGGTCTTTTTTATCCAAAAGAATGTCCATTTGAATTAGTATCATATAGTGATGCTGATTTCGGTGGCTCACGAACAGATAGAAAAAGTACAAGTGGTACGTGCCATTTTATTGGAAAATCACTTGTCTCTTGGTTCAGTAAGAAACAGAATTGTGTTTCACTATCAACATGTGAAGCTGAATATATATCAGCAGCTCTTGCTTGTACTTAAGTACTATATATGCAACAAACACTTCAAGATTTTGATATTCATTTATCAAATTCTATTATATACTGTGATAACACTAGTGCTATAAATCTCTCTAAAAATCCAGTAAATCACTCCAGAACCAAACACATTGATATCCGTCATCATTTCCTTCGAGATAATATTGACAAAGGAAATATATGTCTTGAATATGTTCATACTGACAATCAATTAGCAGACATTTTTACTAAGCCTCTGCTCGAATCTAATTTTATTAGATTACAAAGAGAGCTTGGTTTAATTTCAAGAAAAAATCTTGACTAAGTAATTTCTAAAGAACGTCTTCTTGTTAGTTATCCTTTAGTTATTCTTTTTAGTTATCCTTTAACTTTAACTATTGCATAAACTATATTTTTCTTACATTAAATATAAGCCACTGCTTTATTTAATGGTTAAATTCTCTTTACTCATTTTATAAATTCAGTTTTAAAAAGAAAGCTATTTTTAGATTTACAATAAAATTTCTGCTTATGTTTTCTTGGTTAACATTTATCATTAACTCACATCCATAGGTTTATACTCAAAAAAACTTGTATATAAGCTTGCAAAAATTTTATATTTTGATCATCTTTTCTTTTTATCTAACCATAATATTCTATACAACATACAATATGGCTCACATTTGTGATAAATGTGCTCAAGAATCATACATTTCAATTACGAGTTCTGAGTCGGAGGAATTTTATTCTCCTACAACTCCAAAACAAAAATCAAGTTGTCATCATCAATGCTCTTGTATGTCTGATAAAACTCCAAATTCAAAACGAGTGAAGCGGACACTATTCTATTCTCCTCGTACCAAAGCTCAAATCGATGAGATACACCACTACCAGAAACATCAGATAGACCTTCAGAGACAACTCCATTACGGGCAAAGTCAACTTTATCACGAGCAACAACGGACGTCGGCACGATTGTCCGTTTTAGAAAAGTTGGCAACATTTTTCTGCGGTTCCAACAAAAATGACGTGCATGAACCAATGCCGTCTAGGCCATCAACATCTAAAAGTCCTAACTCATGGGATCGGAACTATGAGAAGAATGAAGGAGCTCAGAAACAATGGAGTCCATGGTCGAAGCGTATTGAAGGAAACAACGATAATTCTAATGACGAACTTTCTCATTAGATTTATATATAGTTATTATATCTTCATCTATCTCTTGTGTAATGACGGTTATATTTTGTATTACGTATAAAATATAATATATATTGGTTGATATATTATAAAAACTTGAAAAATAAACTTAAATTTCACAACAGACCAAAACCGGTCGACCGCCCCTGTTATAGCCGGTCGACCGTTTGCTCTCTGGTTGAAAACGGTCGACCGGCCAAAATCAGTAGGTCGACCGGTTGACGTATTTTCAGTTTTTTATATAAATCTATGCGTCATTTTTCCTCTACCCTCATTCACTCTTTACTCAAGCTGTTCTCTTACCCCAAATCACAAACCCTAGTTTCCATTTTTCAATTCCCAAATCACAAATCCTCCAACAATGGCTCCTCCTCAAAAGAAATCCAAGAAAGGAGCAACCTCTGAAACTTCATCTCTTACCATCTCCGTCAAAAAATGGCTTCAAACTCCAATTGCTGTAACAAGATGGAATCAGATGACAAATTACAAGTTTCATCCAGACTCTTTCATCAAATTTGATGATTTCACGGCTTATGGAGTTCGGAGGTTAGCCAATAATGCCAACATTACTCCATTAATAGATTTTTCTGCAAATAGTGTGGAGATAAATCATTTGATGATCAAATTATTTTACGCCAACATGAATCTTGATGAATATCAACCTGATAATCCAAACGGCGTCATCTGGTCTGTGGTTTGTGGGAAGCAAATTTTTCTTACCCATGCTAGAATTGCCTCTATACTTGGTATACCTAATCGAGGCGAAGAGTTTTCATCTACCTTCTGCGAAGTCTTCACTCGAAATAGTACCAGTCATCAGTTTATAGAACACAATAGTGATGGCACTAAGTCTATTGGACTTCGACCGGCAGCCAGGTTACTTCATCGGGTTTTGATGCATTCTCTTTTTCCTAGACTTGGAAATTATGATGCAGTGTACAAAGAAAACTTCAAGGCACTCTATGCTATCTATGGTGAAATCCAAATCAATTGGGTTCACATGCTTTTTGATGAAATTCTCAAGGTAAATAACTCAACCCGGCTTCATTTCTTCTACAATGAATATATCATGAGACTTTTGTTAGCTTGTGGGGTCAATCCTCCTGATTCTGCAACCTCAAAACCAAAATGCATTGATTCCATCACCATCAAGCGAATGAAGCTTCCTCCACCTTATCTTGAGATTATGCCTTTTGAAGAATGGCAACAAAGAGGACCAAGGAAACAACGAGCAACTTCCTCTCGTCCTCGTTCCGATGAAGTAAAACTTTTAAAATCAAAGTCATCAACAAAAGAATCACTTGAAACAATCGCGCGCAACCAATTTTTGCTTGAATCACGTCTCAAGCGCATGGACTCTAAAATCGATAAGCGCTTCAATAAGGTCAAGTCATTCTTTGGTATGCTATGGGATGCTATATCATGTTCCACATCCACCTCTGTTCAAGCACAAGACCCAGGAAAACGTCCTGCTGCTCCAGTTTTCACCTGGACATCATCTGACGAGTCTACAGGAATGAGTGGTCATGGACATGGTGAATCATCTAGAGGGCACAATGACGAGGAAGAAGAAGATGATGATGACGACGACGATGATGATGATGAAGAGGAGATACGATCTGCTTCATCCTAGATTCTATTATGGTTTAGCTCTTTAAAAACATTCATCGACACTTGTACTAAATAGTGTCGTTATCTATGATTTTCATTTGACATTATGTTCTGTAGTAAACTCTGTTATGTTTTTGATGTGTTAATGATTTATTTTTCTATGCATATCATATTCATTCTATGCATATCATATTCTAGTATCTGTTACTCCTTTTTGTCGATGACAAAGGGGGAGAAATGGCTAACAATTGCTTGCAGGAACATACATTTATAAGAATTCAAAGAGAAAGAGATCACATACTCAGGGGGAGATTCAGATTTGCAGATATATATTGTCATCAATCAAAAAGGGGGAGAATGTTGAGTCACAAGTTTTATGAAAGTTTTTATTTCTGACAAATAAGGCGATCGACAAAACAAGGTCATTAGAGCTACATATGTTACTATAGATTATAGGTTGATTATTTGATATTGTAATAGTGATAAACTTGTTAAAATCTATCCTCAAATAATCATGCACCTCAATATAATCGATATATATACGTTTTAAAAGCATTGCACATTCATTGTGCAAATTAACAGGTACCAGTCGACCGGTTAATAATCATACGGTCGACCGTTTCTGTGTAAAATGCACAATGAACGTGCACACATGCACATAACGTATATATATTTTAAATTCCTGTCTACTGGTCACTTTTTAACCTGTCGACTGTTTTTGAACAGAAAGCAATTTTTCCAAAAGACACTTCTCTTCTCCAAAGGTTGCATCTCTTACCTTTCACCAAAGATCATATCTCTTAATGGCAAAGAGTTACAACCATTCTTATCTATATAAACTCATCCAATTCATTGATTAAATAATAACGATTTCATATTCTTTTAATCTAATCTCTGATCTTAATTCTGCATTATAAAAGCTCTAAATTATTTATTGAATCTTTGAAACTATTTCATATCCTTTGATTC
This sequence comes from Allium cepa, assembly GCA_030765085.1. Taxonomy (NCBI): domain Eukaryota; kingdom Viridiplantae; phylum Streptophyta; class Magnoliopsida; order Asparagales; family Amaryllidaceae; genus Allium; species Allium cepa. Next base: position 728,883,291 of record CM060929.1, on the reverse strand, counting down.
AATAATATACTTTCCTTAATCTTTTCAAAACATCATTCGCATACTTTGATGATAAGATTATAGGAAGGGTGTACTGCTAGTGACAAATCCGTGTTTTCAAGAGCACAAGTTGTCAACAACAATTGTATTTGTTCTTTTGTTGAAGTCCTCTGTGTTGTAAGAGGCAAGTGTTGAAGTCCTCAGTGTATTAGAGGCGTGAAATCCCGTTCGGCTGTTCGGGTGTTGTAAACCTGTTCCTCCGGGTGAAGCGAGGAAGTTAATAGTGAAAATCCAGATAGAAGTCTGGGACTGGACGTAGGACGGTGCTCCGAACCAGTATTGTTTGCGCCAAAATTGGTCACAAACACCCAATATCACGAAAGCACCCGTTTGCGTATTCAACTTGATAATAATCAACACAGAACTCAGCAACAATCAATATGAAATTCAGCTCTAGGTAATAAATCACAATAATTTACAAACACCAATCACAAACACAGGGTTTATAGTGGTTCGGCGTTCGTGCCTACGTCCACTTTGAAGGATTTCTCCTTATTTCTTTGCTCGATTCAATCGATTACAATGGATTACAGTAGATAATAGCTTTGAAATCTGAATACAACAGTGATTCTGATCAATAGACGTTAATCCGGCAGAGTCTTAGCGTTCAATGGCAGAAGTTCTCGGAAGATCCCCTTTTCTGAAGGCTTCAGGGTGCTATTTATAGGCGTTGGAGGCCCAGATCTGGCTGAAACTTCGTGAGACTTCTTCTGGCACGTGAGTGGGCCCACGCGACCGATCCCACCAAGTTTCGTCTCGATCTGACATCGGTTCGAAGTGATTTCGAACCCATCAAGAATTGGTCCAATCGAGCTGAAACTTGGCAGGGACAATCTTTACCTCATATGGAAGCTACTGTGAAAATTTGGTTGCATTTGGATTTGTGGTTGAGGAGATATGCTCGGTTCGAAATGGGGTTTTCTTGGTTGGCTGTGTCGTTCGAACCCACGATTTCGAACCCATGATTTCGAACCCATGAGTGCACGTGGGTTTGCAGTGACGTGGCGCGTATCTCTCGAATCGATCCTAACTTATCTCCGAATGGACCGCTTCTACTCCGTGAACTACGGCGAACACGTCATCCAAACCAACTGACTCGGTGGATTCGAACTAAGGAGTATTCCTGGCTTCGAACGTGACCGATTCGAATCAAGGAATCCCTATGGGTTCGAACTCGATCGGTTCGAACTGGGTCGCTCGATGGGTTCGAATTAAGGGCTTGCATGGGTTCGAAGTAAGGATGCGAAGCTGAGCGGCGCCATGGATTCGAAGGTAGGCCATTGTGGTGGAGTCGAAGGCGATGGAGTCGAAGGCGACGGAGTCGAAGCAGGTACTAGCTGATGGGTTCGAACGTGGCTTGGGTTCGAACTTCACGGTTTCGAAGGCAAGCGCGTGGATGGGTTCGAACTATGTGGGTTCGAAGGAGACGGTTTCGAAGGCGATGGGTTCGAAGTACTCCAGTGCGATGGGTTCGAAACAGACAGTGACCACCTTCCTCAATTTGAATCCATCATATCTCGAGCATACGAACTCGGATTGTCTTGAAATTTGAAATGATGACTCCTACGACCTTTCTTGTAATGCCCTATCAATTGTAGCCTGTTCCGGACTCGGACAAAATTCATCGATATCCATAGCAAAGTGAAGTATAACCAATCTCTGAGACGAACTGTCTTTCGTTTTCGACCAATCTTTTGGTATCACGGCTTTGCCAAAAAGCGGGATAACATTTTGCCCCCCAAAACATGCCTTGCGGTAGGAAGGTGTGTTTTGTAATGCCTCGAATTGGATGTTCGTATCCGATCATCAACCTGCAAAGAACTTGATAGTTTTCATATGGCCTCAAATGACGATCGTTCGGGATCAAGCCATTTGGGATGAAGCGCGGCCGTTCGTGGTCGAGCGCTTAACGTCAAGTGACGATCGTTCGTGATCGAGTCATTCGAGGCGAAGTGCGACCGTGCGCGGTCGAGCGTATAAATCCATGCATCGATCGTTCAGGATCATATGCTGTTTGAGGTGAATTGGGACCGTTCGCGGTCCGTGCCGTTCGCGGCATAGGATGGAATAGGACCGTTCGCGGTCGATGCCGTTCGCGGCAAATGATGAGAATAGGACCGTTTGCGGTCGATGCTATTTATGGCAAAGGATTGAATGGGACCGTTCGCGGTCAATGCCGTTCGCGGCAATTGATGATCGTTCGCGACCAAGTGCCGTTCAAGGCGAATGGCGACCATTCGAGGTCGGGTTTCATAATTAATGAGCCATGACCGTTCGCGACCGATGGCGTTCGAGGCAGAAAGTGATCGTTCGCGATCGTGTGCCGTTCGAGGCGAATTTGTGACCGTTCGCGGTCGTGTGTCGGACCTCAAGTGACGATCGTTCGCGATCAAGCCATTTGAGGTGAGGCGATTTGTGACTGTTCGAAGTCGGGTTGTGATCGTTTGCGATCGGGTGCCGTTCGAGGCGAGTTGTGTGTGCCCGGGAGGGCTTGGTGTCACCGATGCCAGGGTCACGTTCGGGTGAGTTCCTGGATCGTTTATAGGGGCGGTTCATCGCCGTCTCAGAGTATACCTAAGGATCGTTCACGACCCCATACATGTATAAGTAGCTTAGTCATTCCAGAGTTATCAGAATCAAATAACTATTAAACGGATGAGCTCCAAAAACAATGTCCAAACAAACAAAGTCCAAACGTTCAAATTGAAATGATATGAAAGCAAAGCATGGATGTCGAAGTGTAAGTTCCCACTACGAAACGGTCATTGATCATCCAGAGCATGCCTGGAGATCGTTCGCGATCTCGCACATGTGTAAATGATTTGATTGCGTTAGTGGAAGCTTACAACTTGTTCATCGTTATCTCACTCAATTGATAACCAAACGGTGCCTGGATTCGGGGTCGCCTCTAGCTGATGTGGACGGTGGTCGCTCTGGTTCCGCCGCAGGAGCTCACCTCCTTACATATTGAAGGAGCATACCGTTCCTGATATGCCCTTCCACCTCGTCCTTCAGGTGCCTACAATCATTAGTGTTATGACCATTTAATTCATGGAATACACAGAACTTATCTGATTTCCTTTCGTCAGGGGTAGGATCCCTTCGCATTGGCCTACGATACGGAATCTGTTCTTTGGTATCCTGGTAAATTCACTCCAGGCTCTCGTTCAGCTCAGTGTAGGTGGTAAATCGCGGCTCCCTCCGTTGCCGCTTTGATCTGTCTCCGTTATTCTCAATCCTTCTTTTACCTTTATCCTTGTCCGAGTCCCTTCTAGGGAGCTTTTCGTCTTTGAGTGCATAAACATCTACCCCATCTCCTTCTTCTCTTTCTGCATTTGCATCCTCTAATCGCAAAAACTTTTCTGCTTCATGATAGAATTCCTCTAGATCTATGGGTGGATCTTTAGTCAATGAATTCTTGAACTCTGTGCCGTCAGCTATTCCGGACACAGCTGCCATTACCACCATGGACGGATCCGCTCGATCCACCGAAGCTGCTGCTGCATTGAATCGTGTTAGATAACTTCTCAAGGTCTCTCCGGCTTTTTGCTTTAGGGTTGCCAAAGTCATCACATTCTTGGGTCTTGTAATATGAACCCTGAATTGCCTCATAAATCTCTCCACTAAACCATTCCATGTTCCGATGGATCCATTCTCCAATTGTCTAAACCATAGTGCTGCGATATCTGTCAAGTATAATGGAAAGCAGCGGGCCATAACCTCCTCCGATGCCCCCAGCACTTCCATATGCCTCATATATTTTGTCAGATGGACCGTAGGGTCCGCTCTCCCGTCATACATATCCAACGATGGTAGTTTGAAATCCGGTGGGTTCCTAGCTTGCCTGATTACTGAAGTAAAAGGACTTCTATTAACATCCTCTAGGTCTTTGTTCACCATACCGCCTCTCAAAGCTCTTCTAACCATCTCTGCTAATCGGTCATTGTCTCCGAGATGTAACCCTTGTTCACTACTTTCAGCCTGCCTCCCGAGTTCACGAGGTAACTCCGGGACCTGCCCCCTTGACAGAGCGTTCGCTCCTCTACTACTACCGGGTTGCGCAGATCCTTCTCTCTCTCTTTCCAAGATTGGGTCAACATTTTCCATACGCGTGCCCCCTAGCTCTGGCGCTACGCCGGATGGTCCTGCTCCGTTCTGGACTCCGTTGGCTTCCCTATTCTGTGCTCCAAGCTGTCCTATCTGTTGGAATAAACTCTGGATCAATTCCTCTTGCCTCTTCATCATTGTCTCCATCTCGTCCCTACTGATGTATATCGATGGTTGATTCGCTCCTGAGGAAGCCTCTTGACTTCCTTGTGGTTCGCTTCTCTCAGGCCTTGGCTTTCTACTCGATTGTCTTGCCATAATTCCTAGATCTGAACTCCTGGATTTTCAAATTCAACTTCTTCCTGAATCAGTTCTCACTGAAAGCACCAAAATGTTTGCGCCAAAATTGGTCACAAACACCCAATATCACGAAAGCACCCGTTTGCGTATTCAACTTGATAATAATCAACACAGAACTCAGCAACAATCAATATGAAATTCAGCTCTAGGTAATAAATCACAATAATTCACAAACAACAATCACAAACACAGGGTTTATAGTGGTTCGGCGTTCGTGCCTACGTCCACTTTGAAGGATTTCTCTTTATTGCTTTGCTCGATTCAATCGATTACAATGGATTGCAGTAGATAATAGCTTTGAAATCTGAATACAACAGTGATTCTGATCAATAGACGTTAATCCGGTAGAGTCTCAGCGTTCAATGGCAGAAGTTCTCGGAAGATCCCCTTTTCTGAAGGCTTCAGGGTGCTATTTATAGGCGTTGGAGGCCCAGATCTGGCTGAAACTTCGTGAGACTTCTTCTGGCATGTGAGTGGGCCCACGCGACCGATCCCACCAAGTTTCGTCTCGATCTGACATCGGTTCGAAGTGATTTCGAACCCATCAAGAATTGGTCCAATCGAGCTGAAACTTGGCAGGGACAATCTTTACCTCATATGGAAGCTACTGTGAAAATTTGGTTGCATTTGGATTTGTGGTTGAGGAGATATGCTCGGTTCGAAATGGGGTTTTCTTGGTTGGCTGTGTCGTTCGAACCCACGATTTCGAACCCATGATTTCGAACCCATGAGTGCACGTGGGTTTGCAGTGACGTGGCGCGTATCTCTCGAATCGATCCTAACTTATCTCCGAATGGACCGCTTCTACTCCGTGAACTACGGCGAACACGTCATCCAAACCAACTGACTCGGTGGATTCGAACTAAGGAGTATTCCTGGCTTCGAACGTGACCGATTCGAATCAAGGAATCCCTATGGGTTCGAACTCGATCGGTTCGAACTGGGTCGCTCGATGGGTTCGAATTAAGGGCTTGCATGGGTTCGAAGTAAGGATGCGAAGCTGAGCGGCGCCATGGATTCGAAGGTAGGCCATTGTGGTGGAGTCGAAGGCGATGGAGTCGAAGGCGACGGAGTCGAAGCAGGTACTAGCTGATGGGTTCGAACGTGGCTTGGGTTCGAACTTCACGGTTTCGAAGGCAAGCGCGTGGATGGGTTCGAACTATGTGGGTTCGAAGGAGACGGTTTCGAAGGTGATGGGTTCGAAGTACTCCAGTGCGATGGGTTCGAAACAGACAGTGACCACCTTCCTCAATTTGAATCCATCATATCTCGAGCATACGAACTCGGATTGTCTTGAAATTTGAAATGATGACTCCTACGACCTTTCTTGTAATGCCCTATCAATTGTCGCCTGTTCCGGACTCGGACAAAATTCATCGATATCCATAGCAAAGTGAAGTATAACCAATCTCTGAGACGAACTGTCTTTCGTTTTCGACCAATCTTTTGGTATCACGGCTTTGCCAAAAAGCGGGATAACATTTTGCCCCCCAAAACATGCCTTGCGGTAGGAAGGTGTGTTTTGTAATGCCTCGAATTGGATGTTCGTATCCGATCATCAACCTGCAAAGAACTTGATAGTTTTCATATGGCCTCAAATGACGATCGTTCGGGATCAAGCCATTTGGGATGAAGCGCGGCCGTTCGTGGTCGAGCGCTTAACGTCAAGTGACGATCGTTCGTGATCGAGTCATTCGAGGCGAAGTGCGACCGTGCGCGGTCGAGCGTATAAATCCATGCATCGATCGTTCAGGATCATATGCTGTTTGAGGTGAATTGGGACCGTTCGCGGTCCGTGCCGTTCGCGGCATAGGATGGAATAGGACCGTTCGCGGTCGATGCCGTTCGCGGCAAATGATGAGAATAGGACCGTTTGCGGTCGATGCTATTTATGGCAAAGGATTGAATGGGACCGTTCGCGGTCAATGCCGTTCGCGGCAATTGATGATCGTTCGCGACCAAGTGCCGTTCAAGGCGAATGGCGACCATTCGAGGTCGGGTTTCATAATTAATGAGCCATGACCGTTCGCGACCGATGGCGTTCGAGGCAGAAAGTGATCGTTCGCGATCGTGTGCCGTTCGAGGCGAATTTGTGACCGTTCGCGGTCGTGTGTCGGACCTCAAGTGACGATCGTTCGCGATCAAACCATTTGAGGTGAGGCGAGTTGTGACTGTTCGAAGTCGGGTTGTGATCGTTTGCGATCGGGTGCCGTTCGAGGCGAGTTGTGTGTGCCCGGGAGGGCTTGGTGTCACCGATGCCAGGGTCACGTTCGGGTGAGTTCCTGGATCGTTTATAGGGGCGGTTCATCGCCGTCTCAGAGTATACCTAAGGATCGTTCACGACCCCATACATGTATAAGTAGCTTAGTCATTCCAGAGTTATCAGAATCAAATAACTATTAAACGGATGAGCTCCAAAAACAATGTCCAAACAAACAAAGTCCAAACGTTCAAATTGAAATGATATGAAAGCAAAGCATGGATGTCGAAGTGTAAGTTCCCACTACGAAACGGTCATTGATCATCCAGAGCATGCCTGGAGATCGTTCGCGATCTCGCACATGTGTAAATGATTTGATTGCGTTAGTGGAAGCTTACAACTTGTTCATCGTTATCTCACTCAATTGATAACCAAACGGTGCCTGGATTCGGGGTCGCCTCTAGCTGATGTGGACGGTGGTCGCTCTGGTTCCGCCGCAGGAGCTCACCTCCTTACATATTGAAGGAGCATACCGTTCCTGATATGCCCTTCCACCTCGTCCTTAAGGTGCCTACAATCATTAGTGTTATGACCATTTAATTCATGGAATACACAGAACTTATCTGATTTCCTTTCGTCAGGGGTAGGATCCCTTCGCATTGGCCTACGATACGGAATCTGTTCTTTGGTATCCTGGTAAATTCACTCCAGGCTCTCGTTCAGCTCAGTGTAGGTGGTAAATCGCGGCTCCCTCCGTTGCCGCTTTGATCTGTCTCCGTTATTCTCAATCCTTCTTTTACCTTTATCCTTGTCCGAGTCCCTTCTAGGGAGCTTTTCGTCTTTGAGTGCATAAACATCTACCCCATCTCCTTCTTCTCTTTCTGCATTTGCATCCTCTAATCGCAAAAACTTTTCTGCTTCATGATAGAATTCCTCTAGATCTATGGGTGGATCTTTAGTCAATGAATTCTTGAACTCTGTGCCGTCAGCTATTCCGGACACAGCTGCCATTACCACCATGGACGGATCCGCTCGATCCACCGAAGCTGCTGCTGCATTGAATCGTGTTAGATAACTTCTCAAGGTCTCTCCGGCTTTTTGCTTTAGGGTTGCCAAAGTCATCACATTCTTGGGTCTTGTAATATGAACCCTGAATTGCCTCATAAATCTCTCCACTAAACCATTCCATGTTCCGATGGATCCATTCTCCAATTGTCTAAACCATAGTGCTGCGATATCTGTCAAGTATAATGGAAAGCAGCGGGCCATAACCTCCTCCGATGCCCCCAGCACTTCCATATGCCTCATATATTTTGTCAGATGGACCGTAGGGTCCGCTCTCCCGTCATACATATCCAACGATGGTAGTTTGAAATCCGGTGGGTTCCTAGCTTGCCTGATTACTGAAGTAAAAGGACTTCTATTAACATCCTCTAGGTCTTTGTTCACCATACCGCCTCTCAAAGCTCTTCTAACCATCTCTGCTAATCGGTCATTGTCTCCGAGATGTAACCCTTGTTCACTACTTTCAGCCTGCCTCCCGAGTTCACGAGGTAACTCCGGGACCTGCCCCCTTGACAGAGCGTTCGCTCCTCTACTACTACCGGGTTGCGCAGATCCTTCTCTCTCTCTTTCCAAGATTGGGTCAACATTTTCCATACGCGTGCCCCCTAGCTCTGGCGCTACGCCGGATGGTCCTGCTCCGTTCTGGACTCCGTTGGCTTCCCTATTCTGTGCTCCAAGCTGTCCTATCTGTTGGAATAAACTCTGGATCAATTCCTCTTGCCTCTTCATCATTGTCTCCATCTCGTCCCTACTGATGTATATCGATGGTTGATTCGCTCCTGAGGAAGCCTCTTGACTTCCTTGTGGTTCGCTTCTCTCAGGCCTTGGCTTTCTACTCGATTGTCTTGCCATAATTCCTAGATCTGAACTCCTGGATTTTCAAATTCAACTTCTTCCTGAATCAGTTCTCACTGAAAGCACCAAAATGTTTGCGCCAAAATTGGTCACAAACACCCAATATCACGAAAGCACCCGTTTGCGTATTCAACTTGATAATAATCAACACAGAACTCAGCAACAATCAATATGAAATTCAGCTCTAGGTAATAAATCACAATAATTCACAAACAACAATCACAAACACAGGGTTTATAGTGGTTCGGCGTTCGTGCCTACGTCCACTTTGAAGGATTTCTCTTTATTGCTTTGCTCGATTCAATCGATTACAATGGATTGCAGTAGATAATAGCTTTGAAATCTGAATACAACAGTGATTCTGATCAATAGACGTTAATCCGGCAGAGTCTCAGCGTTCAATGGCAGAAGTTCTCGGAAGATCCCCTTTTCTGAAGGCTTCAGGGTGCTATTTATAGGCGTTGGAGGCCCAGATCTGGCTGAAACTTCGTGAGACTTCTTCTGGCATGTGAGTGGGCCCACGCGACCGATCCCACCAAGTTTCGTCTCGATCTGACATCGGTTCGAAGTGATTTCGAACCCATCAAGAATTGGTCCAATCGAGCTGAAACTTGGCAGGGACAATCTTTACCTCATATGGAAGCTACTGTGAAAATTTGGTTGCATTTGGATTTGTGGTTGAGGAGATATGCTCGGTTCGAAATGGGGTTTTCTTGGTTGGCTGTGTCGTTCGAACCCACGATTTCGAACCCATGATTTCGAACCCATGAGTGCACGTGGGTTTGCAGTGACGTGGCGCGTATCTCTCGAATCGATCCTAACTTATCTCCGAATGGACCGCTTCTACTCCGTGAACTACGGCGAACACGTCATCCAAACCAACTGACTCGGTGGATTCGAACTAAGGAGTATTCCTGGCTTCGAACGTGACCGATTCGAATCAAGGAATCCCTATGGGTTCGAACTCGATCGGTTCGAACTGGGTCGCTCGATGGGTTCGAATTAAGGGCTTGCATGGGTTCGAAGTAAGGATGCGAAGCTGAGCGGCGCCATGGATTCGAAGGTAGGCCATTGTGGTGGAGTCGAAGGCGATGGAGTCGAAGGCGACGGAGTCGAAGCAGGTACTAGCTGATGGGTTCGAACGTGGCTTGGGTTCGAACTTCACGGTTTCGAAGGCAAGCGCGTGGATGGGTTCGAACTATGTGGGTTCGAAGGAGACGGTTTCGAAGGTGATGGGTTCGAAGTACTCCAGTGCGATGGGTTCGAAACAGACAGTGACCACCTTCCTCAATTTGAATCCATCATATCTCGAGCATACGAACTCGGATTGTCTTGAAATTTGAAATGATGACTCCTACGACCTTTCTTGTCATGCCCTATCAATTGTGGCCTGTTCCGGACTCGGACAAAATTCATCGATATCCATAGCAAAGTGAAGTATAACCAATCTCTGAGACGAACTGTCTTTCGTTTTCGACCAATCTTTTGGTATCACGGCTTTGCCAAAAAGCGGGATAACAAGTATAAAAATATCTGGTGTGATTTTTCTATTTTTTATTTACTATGCTATTATCATCTATTTCCGCATTTGTATTGTAATCCATATTACACGATCCGTGTATACTATATTAGCACATATAATTGTATACACACCGCACTTTCACATCGGGAGTTATAACCACATATCCAACTCCTTCTTCATTCGAATCCCCATCTACAAACATTGCTACTTAAGTTTTAGGTCTTTCTCTTTCTATAATTGCCCTTTAATAAATCTGTTATATTTGTTGAAAAATCAACTAGTGCCTGCCCTTTAATTGACGTTCGAGGTAGGAATTTGATATCGTATTGGTTAAGTTCAATTCCCCTCTTGACCTACCATCCTGAAGCTTCTAGTTTACTAAAACTTACTTGAATGGGAATTTAGTCAGGACTTTGACTGGATGTACTTGAAAATATGCTCTTAGTTTGTGTATGGTAAGCATTAAACATTATGCCAACTTCTCTATAAATGTATATCTAGTTCCTTTGAGTCTCCTTCTAATATAATATATGAGAATCTGAATTCCCTTTTCTTCTCTTATTATGTTACGACCCGCCTTTTTGGACAGTTTAAACCGACGATCAAATACACATGTCGATTCCAAACCATTCAAAAGGGCAGATGGTTATTGGGGGTAAATAAGAAAAGAAAAGAAAGAGAAATAAGGGAAATGAAACAACACAGAATCTCGCAGCGGAACGATAAAATATAATAGTCAAATAAACAGTTCATGAAGCTGTTTGCTATACTTTGACAATTATTTATACAACATTTATCAGAGTTATACATATACAACAGAACAATTAAAATAATGCAGCAGATAGCATGATGCAAGGGTAATAATAGTAATAGTGTACCAAATCTTCGTCCTCCAGAATAGATCTTCAAAAAATCTGAAAACTCAGATCTGACCCGAGCACAATGAAGAGACAAAACACTCGAGTCAGGACTAAAATATCCTTTTGAAAGTTAAATCAATCGTAAATAAATATGAGTGTAATGGCGTCAGAGATATTTCCGGGGTTTGACATCTCATATCCAGTGTCAACGTGCGTGCAATAACTCAAGAGATGTTACAGGATTTTCCATCTCTTAAGGATCCGTTAAACTATCTACTATGTAGTAATGTACGCTAAGTAGATAATGCCTATCAGTAATATAAAGTATTAAAATAGCGTTAAGGCATTACCATAATCCCCCTTAACACATTTTTATAATGCCATAGTCTATACAGCACCGTAAGCCCCACCGTAAACTAGTGGTTATCAGAGGGTGCCCCATAGGTATAACACAAAACAAAATGTAGTGGTCGCGAATAGGATAATCAGTATGACAAGGTACATGAGGCGATACCAACTAGGATACTAGTAGTTGCATGATCCGGACTGATGTTGAGCATAGCCAACAGCTGCCCCAACACCGCGAAACAACACTCCCAAATCAAGGGGTGCACCCAAATCGAATCACAAATGTAATAGATATGGTATCGAAGAAGTGTGTCCGCTAGAGGTGGCGAACCTTAATGGCCCGGTGCGGCTCCTGTTTTAGTCATGTCAGGGGTCATCCAATATCGTTCTCTTTCTTCAGTCAACGCGTTCACCAAACCATCCACTTCATTCTGGATCAACACTCCGCGTATAATAGTTACTAAAGTGGTTTTCGGTATCGACAGAGAGTATGTCCGTATCCGACCCCGGTCTCTTTAATAACTACGTATTAGTTCACCGTTGGGTCTTTTATATTTCAAATCGATTCATAATTGATATCAAAATATCATATTCGCTTCAAAAAGTCAAATCCATTTCAAATATCATCGTATCTATTAAAACGTAAGATTCCGTTTCAAAATCATTTTTCGCATCAATATCTCATTTCGATTTCAAAACCATTTCGAATTTCAATTTAGGTTGCAACTTCATTTAACCCAATTCGTATTTAAATTCAAGATTCAAATAGAAACATTTCACCTTATTGACCAGCTTAGAATTTTAGAAAATAGTTTTAAGTAGTCTAAAAGTAGTTTAAATAATTAAAATACTTAAAATACTTAAAAGCTTAAAATGGATTTGAAATAGATAAATTAGTTTAAAATAATTTAAATTGGGTTAAGTAGATTTAAAATGGATTAAAATAGTTTAAGTTCTCAAAATGGTTTATATAACTGAGTAATTTGGAAAACAAAATAAAACAGCTTCAAAACCAACCATTTCAATTATAACTTCCCAATTCAAAACAATTTCAATTTCCGTTCTATCGATTCAATTTCGATTTCGATTCAATCAACGTCAACTTTGACTTCAAATTTATTCAATTTATATTCACTTTCAATTAATTCAATTTCAATTTATATCGATTTAGAGCTTGATTTTCAAAAATATCCATTTATAACACTTAACAAAATTTATTCCTCAATGTTCAAGTTTAAATCCAAATTTCAATATATGATTCAATTCCAAGCTCGATTTCAAAATATCATTTTTATATCACTTCTACTTAGTAATATTCAAAGCTCGAATTAAGGTTAAATCTTTAAACAAATCAATTTTCGAAATTCAATCATATCCTGATTTTAAATTCCAAAGTCTCCACTTTAATTATTTAACAATTTCTTTAACCAAAATTTATTTCAACATTCCAAACTCAATTTTTCGATAAATTCGATTTTTATAAATTGATTTCTATTTATAACTTTTAAATGAAAACATTTAAATAAATTTCGAATCGACGATTTTAAAAATTATTAATTTAGCCAATTCGGTGTCCGTATATAATTTTCTATCCTATGGCCAAGTAATTATTTATTTTAATTAAATGTCAGGGATGAGTATACATTACTTAAACCAATCACAGTGTCATATGTATGTATAACAGTATATATAAGCAAATAAACATCCAAACATTTAAATATCAACCAATAACATCCATCAAAATACATCATCCAATAGACAATACAATTCATGGCAGTTTCATAGTTATCAATGTCAGGTAATTTAATCGCAATTCAATTTTAATTTCAGTTTAACTGTCAATTTAATTTTTCAACGGTTAATTCAAATGACAAGCTATATGACAATTAAATTTTTATCAAACAATGACAAATAAAATCATAACACTTCATAATGTCAAATTTAACTAGCATAAAGATATTTAGTATGTTGTGAGCGTTATAAAACACTCACCTTGATTTTAATGTAGTTCCAGCATTTTCTTTCGAATAAAATTAAACGAGCGTTTAATTTTACCCGAAATTTTCACTAGCTCCAAACGATTCCAATCCAGCTCCATAGCGTAGTGCTCGACAAAACGATTGCAACGCAATTCGTTTTGTCCAAAACGGACCTCGTATGAACAAGTTATCAATTTTTAAAGATCACACGATTTTAAATATAAATAATTTACAAATCTTTTATAAATTTTCAAACCCTATCAATTTCTGGCCGTTGATTTTCTTTTCCCCAATCCAGGCCGTGCTACTTGCTTCTCCTTCCCAGAATACTTGCATACGAGGAAACCCATTGCTCGGTCAATTTTCCTGATGGCCGCACGTCCATCGCTCATCTACGTTACAATCAGGAGATGCCATTCGAAAGCTGTCTACACGTGCCACCCTCGGCTGGAACCATGCCGAGCTCGGCTGCACTTGAGCCTCAAAAAACGTGAATTGCGGTCGAACGTTCAACTAAAGATTGCCATCAATCCGTGACTTCGATTTCGATCATAACCGTTGAGATCATAGATCTCACTCCCCTCTACAACATTGCAGTTAAAAGATTTCGCTAATTGTTTACGGATTAAAAGAAAAATGAGCAAGAAGATTGACAATTTTCAGCTCTTGAAAATATAAGTGGCGGCTGAAACTATCTCTGCTAGGGTTTGAGAAATGAAAAGCAAGGGTTCCTTTTATAGAAAAACGACGAAAACACTATTCATCCTGGGTTTTCCGAACTCCGATTTACGCGCTGTGACCGGCATTTCTAGGGTTTATCCCGCGTTCCGGACACAATGGAATAGGTTTTGGAAGCTAATTCGATCATCTGTGTGAGTTACGGCAATAAACGATCAAATTTAAATTAAACCGATTTAAAGAATTTCTATGCGTTTTGGCTCGCCCCGGACAAACGGTAAATCCGATTGACACGAAATTTGAAATCTTACAATGATATCACATTACGGATCCGATGAAACTAGTTTCGTCGAAATCCGAGACAGTTTGAAAAATGGCTATTTTAACTCGATAAATTAATATTAAAACAATTTCAACGCGTTTCGAGCTGCCACAGTCAAACGACCACTCCGATTGTTGCGAAAATTGAAATCCGATAATAACTAACTATTACGGATCCAATGGAGCTAGTTTTGTCTAGTTCCGAGACTGTTCAAAATTTGGCTATTTTCCAATCGACAATTAAATATTAAAATATTCAATTTTCATAAATTTACTTTTAATTCAATTTTAAAAGTTCTACAACATCATTCTAACTTTAATATGATAAAATAAAATTTTACATATCATTTTTAATCATATTAAACCCGTTATAAAATTTATCCAATAAATTCCAATTTTAAAATCTTATTAACTCTATTATAATCCCAATATAACTTACATTCACTTTGGAAACCAATTTGAATCGTATTAAACCAAATTTCAGTTATTCACTCTATTTCCATATATTAAATTTTAATATCAAATTAATCATATCAAATTCGGAATTTAATTATTCAAACATTTGTAATATTAAATTTAAACAAATTTGATTATTCTTAAATCACTATCTTTTGAAATATTCAAACGAACTTATAAAATTTACCAAATTCAAATTATAGAACAACCATTTTCATTAAAACAGTTATTCAATTCCCGTTGTTCAATTATTCAATAAATTCCAAATATTAAATTTAAACAATTTAATTGTTCAATATTTGACGGATTTCAATATTGGATTTTTAAATAAATTTTCATTATCAGTCGATTTACTATATTACATCAAATGAATTCCACATTATTATTTAACTACAGTTAGAGATAATGCACTCAACTAATATATAAACTTTCATTTCAATTGCAATTGGTTCACAAATTCAATTCGACTAACTAAATGAATAGGTAACCTAAATAATTATCACCGTTAACTTTTAATTACTTATAAGTTTATTATTTACAAACAAGCGTCACAATTACCTATACAATACAAATTCATTCAATTACCTTTGACTACATATTATTTCAATTGATTTGGGATTTCATTCAATTCATAAATAATTAACTTAGATAAAATTTGTTGCATTTCATTCTAGTTATTATTATTCCAAACGACTTACAATTTTTTTCTAACACTAAATCACAAAATCTTATCAAATTAGCTATTTTAATTATCGAAAATTTATGGGTCGTTACACTCTCCCCCACTCAAAACTTTTCGCCCTCGAAAAGGGAAAAAAGGGAAAAGAAACTATGTAAAGAATTCAACATTTGATATATTTTATTCAAAATTATCCACTTATAAAACAATGAAATTCCATTTATAAATCGTTACTACACTTCCACTCTTACTCCGAACGGCTTTCTAAATTTAAAAGTTAGTTATCAAACAAGTTATAAAAATATTAAAACTCGAAAAAATTTCTAACACTCGGATTTACGAAAAATTTCGGCAGAGTCTCCTTTGCGTGGCTCGATCGTTACAGCTACAAAACGCCTCTACGGGCCCCAAACCAACAAAAGAAAATCAAAAGCCAAGTGGCTCATCCAAAAATCACCAATCCAATGACAAAACAAACATGTACCTTATATTTTATTAGCGAGCATATACGACTAATATAGCGCGAAAGCGAGCTCCAAATGCGAAGCAAACGCAATCCGCACCTACTAAACACTCAACAAACAATGAGAATCATGGATATATGAAAATAGTATCAATATACATCATATAGCAACATAACAACTACATGTGCCAACATAGCAAATGCAACAAAACAACAAATGCAACCATCAATCAACTATCATCCAACAAACCCATAACCAATCAATATAAATTCACTTCTCATTAATATTTATTGACTTGGTTTCAATTTTAATCACAGTTGATTCATTTACGTTGGATTTTACTAACATTCATTCTTAATTCAATTAGTTAACATTCACTAATTTATGTTTACAATAGTTCACTTCCAATTTGAATGAAATTAAATTCTATTTAAATTCATTTAACTTCCAATTTGATTTCAATGATTTATAGCTTTCAATTTCATTAACACTTAATGAATTATATACAATCAACTAACAATCATATAACAACCAAAACATACCCAACATATCCAAATTATAAATTTTACATTCAATTTGGTTTATCTCTTTTATATATATATCCTGTTATATAATTTTAAAAGAATCATTTTATATTCGGCATCTTAAATTTCCAATATTAACTTTAATTAAGTCCGTAAGCCGTACATATATCATCCGTGAGCAATATCAATCTAATCGCTTATTCGATCACATAATTTCACTTCCAACTAGTATCGTTCACCCGACTCTCTAGTGCGGACTCAGATTTGGTTCCTCGATTGGAAACTGTTACTCTCCTTGCATAGCCATATACTATGATAGAGAATTCCAGAATCAAACCAAAAATCCATATCCAGGGTTCGCCGTCGAGAATCGGGTGGAAAATCCTAACTTGGATCGATATAAATCATCTCGAAATTTTGTGCTCGAATTTGGATCAAATCGTTATGCGAACAAAATAATATACGTACAACTCACGTATTACCTTCCAATGGATTTCTATCCAATTTATCTATACTAAATTATTTTATTGGCTTCTTTTTTTCCAATTAATATTCACAATCTATTATTCAGTTAGTATATTCATTTCTTTACATAGCATGTTCTTTAACATTATCTTTTCTCAAACATCATATCAAAGAATTTGCTTACTCAAGTTCATTTTAAACATTCTATATAATTTAATTACACTCAATTTCATTTCCAATTGATTCTTAGCTATACCAAATTCTTTTGTTTACATTTATTGCATTTTCATAATTTCAGTTAATAACGAATTCATTTGTGGAACATTTTATTAACCGTCACTTTAGTTTATTAATCATCCTATAAAAGTCTAACCTCTCATAAATGACATTTCTTAGTTTACAGTTATCTTAAAGGTTAAAAATTCAGAAAAATTTTACAACCCCTTTGCAATTTATATTTATTTTCTATAACCAATTTACAAAGATATAATACGATTCATTTATCTTCTTTCCTAAGTTCACTTACTTGTTCCATTTATCCATTCATCATTCCATGCTATATTTAAGTTTATAACATTTTTATCACAACCAAATTTTCCATTTATATATATTTTAATTCCTTTTGAGTTTTCCTTACTTGTATATTTCAATTACTTTCAGGTTCTGTTTATCTATACAATATCTCATTACATATCCAAACATCATTTTAACTTTTAACATTTGGTAAGTCTTGTTATATGTTATCAGAATGTAATTTTGGTATTATACAAATTTATAGAATTTCATTTTACTTAGTTAGAATGTTCACAAATTTAATTTGTTTAAATCCTCTTTACCTTTCAACTTTAAAGTTTTTCTAAAAAAATAGCTTAGATATCTTAATCCTCTTATTTTATAAATTCCGGTTACTCATATTTCATTCAAATAATTTGAAAATTATTAATTAACAGAACTTAGAAATTTAAATGCCCGGTTCTTTTCAAATTGTTTGAAATAAGCATATACACTTATATCTTTTTTAATGTATCAAATCATACCTTTGGAGTTTAAACCAAAACCCATTTACCCAAAATAATTTAGAAGAAAAGCAAAACTTCTTAGAAGTGTCCTCCATTTTGAAACTCGAAAATGAACGTCGATGATGCTGCGTAGTCATCACCGAAATTATTTTTCAATGACATAAGAGAGGAGTACTATATTCATTCCTTCTTAAAAATCCTTTCAAAATATTTCTCATAAATAATTCCAACTAATATCACAATATATTTTCTTCAAAGCTTTGAAACCATTTTTCAAGATATCCGGGTCTTAAATTCAATATTTTCCAATTTAAATCTATTTTAATTCATAAGTCACCTTTTAAAATATTCTTATAAGAAATTCTTTCTTAAAACATTCCACAAGTTGTTTTTATCATTGTTCATTTTGTAATTCACGTATTTATTAAATTACAATATCCAATTTATGATAACAACTAATATTTTAATTCCTAACAACCAGGTAAGCTAGATAAGTCACAATAAATTTTGAAAATAAATTCTTTATACACAAAATATAATTAGGACAAAATTTATTTCATTTACCCAATTTCAAAACAATACTATGTCGAATTTTTCTGTTCAAGTGTTTAGAGATCCCTATCAATGACGTTAATTACTCGTATTGACCAGAATCCATAAGCCACTCAACAAATCAACCGACACAATATAAAACATTTTATATCACTAACAAATACGCTCTCTCATATATATATATATATATACACTTAGCGACTCATCATATGGTATTACTACCCTATTTATAAAGAGTCAGACCCCACAAAGCTAAGGTTATCGCTAACCAAAGCTCTGATACCAACTGTAACGACCCGCCTTTTTGGACAGTTTAAACCGACGATCAAATACACATGTCGATTCCAAACCATTCAAAAGGGAAGATGGTTATTGGGGTAAATAAGAAAAGAAAAGAAAGAGAAATAAAGGAAATAAAACACCACAGAATCTCGCAGCGTAACGATAAAATATAATAGTCAAATAAACAGTTCATGAAGCTGTTTACTATACTTTGACAATTATTTATACAACATTTATCATAGTTATACATATACAACATAACAATTAAAATAATGCAGCAGATAGCATGATGCAAGGGTAACAATAGTAATAGTGTACCAAATCTTCGTCTTCGTCCTCCAGAATAGATCTTCAAAAAATCTGAAAACTCAGGACTGACCCGAGCGCAATGAAGAGACAAAACACTCGAGTCAGGACTAAAATATCCTTATGAAAGTTAAATCAATCGTAAATAAATATTAGTGTAACGGCGTCAGAGATATTTACGGGGTTTGACATCTCATATCCAGTGTCAACGTGCGTGCAATAACTCAAGAGGTGTTACGGGATTTTCCATCTCTTAAGGATCCGTTAAACTATCTACTATGTAGTAATGTACGCTAAGTAGATAATGCCTATCAGTAATATAAAGTATTAAAATAGCGTTAAGGCATTACCATAATCCCCCTTAACACATTTTTATAATGCCATAATCTATACAGCACCGTAAGCCCCACCGTAAACTGGTGGTTATCAGAGGGTACCCCATAGGTATAACACAAAACAAAACGTAGTGGTCGCGAATAGGATAATCAGTATGACAAGGTACATGAGGCGATACCAACTAGGATACTAGTAGTTGCATGATCCGGACTGATGTTGAGCATAGCCAACAGCTACCCCAACACCGCGAAACAACACTCCCAAATCAAGTGGTGCACCCAAATCGAATCACAAATGTAATAGATATGGTATCGAAGAAGTGTGTCCGCTAAAGGTGGCGAACCTCAATGGCCCGGCGCGGCTCCTGTTTTAGTCATGTCAGGGGTCACCCAATATCGTTCTCTTTCTTCAGTCGACGCGTTCACCAAACCATCCACTTCATTCTGGATCAACACTCTGCGTATAATAGTTATTAAAGTGGTTTTCGGTATCGACAGAGAGTATGTCCATATCCGACTCCTGTCTCTTTAATAACTACGTATTAGTTCACCGTTGGGTCTTTTATATTTCAAATCGATTCATAATTGATATCAAAATATCATATTCGCTTCAAAAAGTCAAATCCATTTCAAATATTATCGTATCTATTAAAACGTAAGATTCCGTTTCAAAATCATTTTTCGCATTAATATCTCATTCCGATTTCAAAACCATTTCGAATTTCACTTTAGGTTGCAACTTCATTTAACCCAATTCGTATTTAAATTCAAGATTCAAATATAAACATTTCACCTTATTGACCAGCTTAGAATTTTAGAAAATAGTTTTAAGTAGTCTAAAAGTAGTTTAAATAATTAAAATACTTAAAATACTTAAAATCTTAAAATGGATTTGAAATAGATAAATTAGTTTAAAATAATTTAAATTGGGTTAAGTAGATTTAAAATGGATTAAAATAGTTTAAGTTTTCAAAATGGTTTATATAACTGAGTAATTTGGAAAACAAAATAAAACAGCTTCAAAACCAACCATTTCAATTATAACTTCCCAATTCAAAACAATTTCAATTTCCGTTCTATCGATTCAATTTCGATTTCGATTCAATCAACGTCAACTTTGACTTCAAATTTATTCAATTTATATTCACTTTAAATTAATTCAATTTCAATTTATATCGATTTGGAGCTTGATTTTCAAAAATATCCATTTATAACACTTAACAAATTTATTCCTCAATATTCAAGTTTAAATCCAAATTTCAATATATGATTCAATTCCAAGCTCGATTTCAAAATATCATTTTTATATCACTTCTACTTAGTAATATTCAAAGCTCGAATTAAGGTTAAATCTTTAAACAAATCAATTTTCGAAATTCAATCATATCCCCATTTTAAATTCCAAAGTCTCCACTTTAATTATTTAACAATTTCTTTAACAAAAATTTATTTCAACATTCCAAACTCAACTTTTCGATAAATTTGATTTTTATAAATTGATTTATATTTATAACTTTTAAATCAAAACATTTAAATAAATTTCAAATCGACGATTTTAAAAATTATTAATTTAGCCAATTCGGTGTCCGTATATAATTTTCTATCCTATGGCCAAGTAATTATTTATTTCAATTAAATGTCAGGGATGAGTATATATTACTTAAACCAATCACAGTGTCATATGTATGTATAACAGTATATATAAGCAAATAAACATCCAAACATTTAAATATCAACCAATAACATCCATCAAAATACATCATCCAATAGACAATACAATTCATGGCACTTTTATAGTTATCAGTGTCAGGTAATTTAATCGTAATTCAATTTTAATTTCAGTTTAACTGTCAATTTAATTTTTCAACGGTAAATTCAAATGACAAGCTATATGACAATTAAATTTTTATCAAACAACGACAAATAAAATCACAACACTTCATAATGTCAAATTTAACTAGCATGAAGATATTTAGTACGTTGTGAGCGTTATAAAACACACTTAGATTTCAATGTAGTTCCAGCGTTTTATTTCGAATAAAATTAAACGAGCGTTTAATTTTACCCGAAATTTTCACTAGCTCCAAACGATTCCAATCCAGCTCCATAACGTAGTGCTCGACAAAATGATTGCAACGCAATTCGTTTCGTCCAAAAAGGACCTCGTATGAACAAGTTATCAATTTTTAAAGATCACACGATTTTAAATATAAATAATTTACAAATCTTTTATAAATTTTCAAACCCTATCAATTTCTGGCCGTTGATTTTCTTTTCCCCAATCCAGGCCATGCTACTTCCTTCTCCTTCCCAGAATACTTGCGTACGAGGAAACCCATTGCTCATTCAATTTTCCTGATGTCCGCACGTCCATCGCTCATCTACATTACGATCGGGAGATGCCATTCGAAAGCTCTCTACACGTGCCACCCTCGGCTGGAACCATGCCGAGCTCGGCTGCACTTGAGCCTCGAAAAACGTGAATTACTGTCGAACGTTCAACTAAAGATTGCCATCAATCCGTGACTTCGATTTCGATCATAACCGTTGAGATCATAGATCTCACTCCCCTCTACAACATTGCAGTTAAAAGATTTCGCTAATTGTTTATGGATTAAAAGAAAAATGAGCAAGAAGATTGAAAATTTTCAGCCCTTGAGAATATAAGTGGCGGCTGAAACTATCTCTGTTAGGGTTTGAGAAATGAAGAGCAAGGGTTCCTTTTATAGAAAAACGACGAAAACACTATTCATACCGGCTTTTCCGAACTCCGATTTACGCGCTGTGACCGGCGTTTCTAGGGTTTATCCCGCGTTCCGGACACAATGGAACAGGTTTCGTAAGCTAATTCGATCATCTGTGCGAGTTACGACAATAAACGATCAAATTTAAATTAAACCGATTTAACGAATTTCTATGCGTTTTGGCTCGCCCCGGATAAACGCTAAATCCGATTGACATGAAATTTGAAATCTTACAATAATATCACATTATGGATCCGATGAAACTGGTTTTGTCGAAATCCGAGAAAGTTTGAAAAATGGCTATTTTAACTCGGCAAATTAATATTAAAACAATTTCAACGCGTTTCGAGCTGCCATGGTCAAACGACCACTCCGATTGTTACGAAAATTGAAATCCAATAATAACTAACTATTACGGATCCAATGGAACTAGTTTCGTCCAGTTCCGAGACTGTTCAAAATTTGGCTATTTTCCAGTCGACAATCAAATATTAAAATATTCAATTTTCACAAATTTACTTTTAATTCGATTTTAAAAGTTCTACAACATCATTCTAACTTTAATATGATAAAATAAAATTTTACATATCATTTTTAGTCATATTAAACCCGTTATTCAATTTATCCAATAAATTCCAATTTTAAAATCTTATTAACTCTATTATAATCCCAATATAACTTACATTTACTTTGGAAACCAATTTGAATCATATTAAACCAAATTTCAGTTATTCACTCTATTTCCAAATATTAAATTTCAATATCAAATTAATCATATCAAATTCGGAATTTAATTATTCAAACATTTGTAATATTAAATTTAAACAAATTTGATTATTCTTAAATCACTATCTTTTGAAATATTCAAACGAAGTTATAAAATTTACCAAATTCAAATTATAGAACAACCATTTTCATTAAAACAGTTATTCAATTCCCTTTGTTCAATTATTCAATAAATTCCAAATATTAAATTTAAACAATTTAATTGTTAAATATTTGATGGATTTCAATATTGGATTTTTAAATAAATTTTCATTATCAGTCGATTTACTATATTACATCAAATGAATTACACATTATTATTTAACTACAGTTAGAGATAATGCACTCAACTAATATATAAACTTTCATTTCAATTGCAATTGATTCACAAATTCAATTCGACTAACTAAATGAATAGGTAACTTAAATAATTATCACCGTTAACTTTTAATTACTTATAAGTTTATTATTTACAAACAAGCGTCACAATTACCTATACAATACAAATTCATTCAATTACCTTTGACTACATATTATTTCAATTGGTTTGGGATTTCATTCAATTCATAAATAATTAACTTAGATAAAATTTGTTGCATTTCATTCTATTTATTATTATTCCAAACGACGTACAATTTTTTTCTAACACTAAATCACGAAATCTTATCAAATTAGCTATTTTAATTATCGAAAATTTACGGGTCGTTACATATTAGTACCGAGCTAATTGCATGTTCGAAAACTGCCGTTTGGAAATAAAGACTTTCTCCATTCATAGGACTAGAGAGAATCGAAGGCTTTTCCAAACGATCTTTTAGTTCTTGAAATTCTTATTGGCAATCCTCACTCCATTTGAAGCCATTGTTGTTCTTGATCACATTGAAAAAGGGAATGCATTTGTTGGTAGCTATGGAAATAAATCAATTCAATGCTGCCCCTTTTACATTCAGGCTCATTACATCTTTGCTTGTCTTTGGTTCTGCCATTCCTCTAATAGTTTGAATTTGCTCAAGGTTCGCTTCAATTCCACTAACACTAATGATATATCCCAAGAATTTTCCAAAACAGATTCCAAAGGAATATTTTTGTGGGTTAAGCTTCATCTGATATTTTCGCAACACATTGAACATTTCATTCAGGTCTTTTAAATGATTTCTTTCCCCTAGGAGTTGATCAACATGTCATCTACATATACTTCCATGTTTCGATCGATTAGTTCACTGAACATTCTATTTACTAGTCTTTGATATGTTTCTCCTGCGTTTGTCAATCCAAAAGGGATCACCTTATAGCAATACATTTCCCAATCTGCCTGAAAGTTGGTATTTTCTTCAATTAGGTTGATCATTGAAACTTTATTACCTCTTGCATAATAAGAGCTGGTGTTCACTTGTCGCTTCGACTAACTGATCTATCCTGAGAAGTGGATAGCAGTCATTTGAACATGCTTTGTTCAAGTCAATGTAATCATCACACGTTCTCTACTTTCCATTGGACTTCTTCACTAGTACCAGATTAGCTAGCCATTTCTAGTAGAAAACTTATTTGATAAATCTGTTCTCAAACAGTCCCTTGACCTCCTCTTTTAAAGCATTAGAATGGATTTTACCAAACTGTCTCTTCGTCCGTTGAACTGGTGTGACATTTGGGCTTATGTTCAAGGTTCGATACATGAATGTGGGATCGATATCGACCATAACTGAGTGAGTCCAAACGAATACATCTTTGCTAGATTGAAGAAATTGGATTAGCTCTCTCTTCATTTTTCTGTCTAATTCTTTTTCGATCTTAACTATCTTTATTATATTAGTCAGATCTAAGCATACCACTTTAAGATCTTCTACTGGTTTTATCATTTCCTGCTTGTTTCTACAATCCAGTTTGGTGATAATTTCTTCATCTTCTTATTCATCTCCTACCAAATTTTCCTCCATCCTTTTCCTTTTATTTTTGAAGAACTCGAATTTAACATTCAGCTGACTTATTGGGCATTATATTCGCTTTGGATGATGAGCTTAAAGAAACGTTATCCAAAGGTTTTTAGTATCAATGCAGATAAATTTATTTTTCTTCGAATCGTAATAAGAAAGCGTGTCTCATTTATATTGCTCAACAGTTGCAAAATACATCTCTCAAGCGGCGAACTGTTCTCCTCTTACAGTTCCTCATCCCTTTTTGATTTGAAATTTCACCATCAAGTACATCGGTTAAAAAAAAGCATCAATTTATTAAAAGCCAGTCTGCAACACCCTGCATTTTTATACAGTCAAAATTTAACGTATAACGATAAATAATGAAAATAATTTTTAGAATTTTTAGAATATGGCTTCGGAACTTGTACCATTGCATCCAAGGAGATTTTCTAATCAGTTTTCATATATAACTCGTCAAAATCCGAACCAATATGAAGAAGTTAAGAATGAAATAGAATAAGTGGTCGAATGAAAAAAATATAGTGTAATGAGAATATGGGTTGACCAGTAGGTCAACCCAATAGGCGCAACGATCGAACGCCCATTCGGCCGCTTGCTAAGGGAGGTCGACCGACCGTTCGACCCGTGCATGGCCAGCATGAAAATTTATCCAAGTACGTGCAGTGATGCATTTTCCTGTTTTTGCATGATCTGAGCCATACATTCTTCTATCCGTTGGGTCCAAATTTCCCTATGACATGGTGGCTCCAGTTTCAGTCAAAGAATCCAACGGTCTTAGGTCCCCAAACTCCAATATAAATAGGACCCTAGACCTAGCTATCTCCCATAATTAGATTTTCTCCCATGGATTCATTGCCTAAGGCTGAACTCTAAAAAGAAAATAATTTCTAGGGAGAAGATCTTCTAAATTAAAATATTATACACCTTGGAAGAAGGTGATCTAGAAGGACTGTGGAGCCAAGCGGAGCACAAACGAAGGTAAGGATGACATGTGAGTGGATTTATTTATATATTTAAGTTTAAGATATATTATCATTAGATTCCTGTTTAGAAAATTTTATTTAGTAAATTATCATATTAATTAAATTAAGCTAAACTATAAGAAAACTTGCAATTTGTTTACAATATTAGTATTTATATACTATTTTCTATGCCTAATTTACATCTTTTTCTACATTTTGGATTTTATGCGAGTGTTAGTTTTCTGCGCATATGGATTAGAATAGACGAAATGAGAATATGAATTAAATAATCAAAAATACTGAAATAAAGATGTAAAATAATAAAAGTTTGAAGAATAGAAGTAATGTAATAAATTGCATTGAAACGGGAAAAGTTAATTTAGTAGTAATTATTAGATTAATAGTTCGATTTAGAGAATATGATACGTTTCCATAATTTAACATCTAAAAGATAGTGATAAACACAACGGTAAGAATAAAAGAAATAGAAATAAAATAGAGAAACCACTGTATTTTATACTACTCCAAAATAGTAAAAGAAATATCTTGTAGTTATGGATTATTGTTTATAGTATTGACCAATATTAGAATATGGAAATGGATTATATAGTTTTCATAACCAATCAAATAAAATAGAATTACTTCCCAAAATAGAAAAAAATAAAGTAAAGTAGGAATTGAAATGAGAAAATTATTAATCAAGAATTTAGAGCTGTATAAATTAATGAGCCTAGTCGTGCATTTACCGCGTAGGCTATTTAAAAGGGCAACTATTATGATAAGTGAATTATGTAATATTAGAGAATTGAAGAAAAATCTATATCGTAATAAAAAAGGCATACAAGAAACGCTTGTAATTATATAGCGGAATATAAAAGAAGAAAAAGTAACCATTACAAGTAGAATTATAACATATGTTATAATTATGAAGTAAGAATAGAAAAGCTTATCGTTAGACTTATAATAGATTGATAAGCAATAGTAGTAGAGAATAATGGTAGAAGCTTATTTAAACTACTTATATTAATTCAATAAGAAAATAAAACAGAAATGGTAAAAGAGGCTTATTTCTTTAAACTTAAGAATTTATATATTAAGTTAAATAAGAAAGATAATGTATGTGGCTTATACTAAGATTTTTCCTTATTACATCTAGTGTGATCACACAATAATTAGATGTCAGAAAAGGGCAAGAATATGCTAATCAAGTTAAATAAGTAGCCAACAGAGTAAGAAAGCAACCTAAATGCAAATTAAAAGATTGGACTTAGTGTCTTGTAAAAGAATTGAATTGCGTTTGAAGCAGCCCAAAGGATGAAACACCTAACGAAGCAGTTCATCATGGATTCCAATAATAGAGAAGTACATCCAACTTAGAATTTTCAGGCTAGAGGGAAATACAAGACTTCAACGGGATGTAAGGATACTCTAGGATGGCTCTCTGGATAGGCTTAATGAAGCTGCATCCCCGGAGGCAGGTCTGTAGGTGTTCCATCAAGATAGTATGCCTTGACTACATTTTCATTGTTGGTCCAACGAAGCTGAAGTTTGTAGGCAGTCAAAAAGGCTTGTTGTTCAGAGTAGGGTATTCGTATGTCCAGTACTTGCAAATAAGGTGAAGGATAGTCGCATGAAAATATCGGCCAACATCAAGACCAAGAGCGATTTTGGAAAGAATAGAGTTAAACCAATAGGCCAATGATTCTTTCCTATCAAAAAACTGGATGGAGGGGCACCATCAATTGGATGTTTGATTGTTTACAGTAGGGCACGACCTCTTAACTCTTAGAAGTCTTTCGATTAGTTTAGCCACGATAAGAAAAAAAGACAGACCAACTAGAATATCTGTATTGTATGCCTAACGAAGCTGCCCTTTACAAATATAGAAAATCCTCGACTCAGTTCCCTACAAGGTAGACCTTGTTGGCGAGATTCAGCGAGTAGAAAGAACGATTACGTATAGTCCTCAATGTATGAACTGGGTGGCACATTGTGGATGTCCCAACATTAGTATAGACTGGTGCGGACGCAGTTTTAAGTTTTCATAGTAGACAACAGAACATCTACATTGTAGGCCTCACGAAGTTGTCCTTACAGATGTAGTCGCAGAATGCTATAGGAGCAAGATGATCGAGTCCTTTGCAAGGAGCATACGGTAGGTACTATGGGTAGTATCTAGGACCAATAATGTCGTTGGGTATATAGCTACATATATGTATATATTTGTTATTAGGTTTCAATCTACTATGGAGTAGATGGGTACGGTTCACGAGCAGAGGTGAGAGTATTGTAACCTAATGAACTCAATATAAGAGTAAATGGAAATAAAACCATATATGTAGAATTAAGCCTCGAAGTATATAATTTAGTCATTCACCAGAACTTTTGTTCTGACCTCCTCCTCATAATATCTTACAAGTTAGGTAGATGGAAGATACTTTTCAGCTTTACGACACTTGCTTAGAAAGTGTTATTATTTGGGTAAATATTTGCTTACTATTATATTTTAGTTGATTCCACTATGAGATAATTAATTTAACTCTGATATATTTATCTTTCCCTATTTATAGGATACCAGATACTCGAGCTTCAGTGGGCTTGGTTTTAGCATTTTTGCGAAAAATTCGAACTACTGGAATTCAGGTTGTTACATTTGGTATCAGAGCGAGGTTTAGATTCCTAGGTAGATATCGAGTGAACGTATTTGTATCTTTTATATTTAAATATATGTATACTCTTAAAACCCTAAAGAGAAGTCCATCCCTTTGAGTAAACCAACAGTTGGATGAAGTTTGGAAAACAACTCCGTATATCTGAACATGGAACGAGGAAATTCCAAAAGCTAAATGACCTCATATGGTGTGACGACCGCCCATGACTCCCGCACCAAAACCAGGTAATAATGCGCTAAAAGGCGTGCAAGGCAGCCATGGGTGACCGTCAAGGGTAAAACAAAACAAAAGAATCTCTATCGTACAACTCACAGCGCATGGATAAAATACAATAGAGAAATATAATATAGTGAAGCTCCATAGAACAGGACATCATCATATAAGCATCACAGTAGTTTTATACAATCATCTACTCAAATCCATACATGAAAGCCTCACTACAAATCACTCAACCAAATACAGCAGCGGATACCCAGTACATATAGTAAGAAAACTAATATGCAAAGCCTCCTGCTCGTCTTCGTCATCTTCATCGTAGAACTCCTAGCACAGCACCTGTCACCTGCTACCTAGTCTGCCCATCCCAACATGGATGAACAGCCCAAGGTAATAAGAGGAGACATAAAACCTTGAGTCAGACAAAGTCTTAGTGAGCAGTAAATTAACTATCAAACATACCAAAAGAGCATAAGGAATAAAAGGAATAGGAACTAAACCATCCCACTCCACCTCTTCTCACAGTGATAGCCCCCAGACACACACTAAGGAGAAGCAATCATAGCATAGCAGGTAATTAAAATAAAGCAATAATCACTCGAGTCAAGGACGATGTTTTCCAAATACAAACCCCCAAGGCCTAAACCAAGATCAGATAAGCACCCGGAAAACACCGCTCTTGAAGCCGAATGATAATACAACCAAACATCCATGACTCTGGCTATCACTGTTATCATTGCCTTGATATTACCGTTAGTTGAATGACCACTTGTCAAGGGCTAATGGTAACCCCGGTTCTAGCCATAACTCCGCACGTCGTCGCAGCCCGTGCCTAGGAATTTTCGCAACTACCCAGAGTACTAGCACGTCGTCGCAGCCCGTGCCTGGAACGTCGTCGCAGCCCGTTCCAACGTACCCTTGCTTTGAGCATGCTAGAACCTTCAACAACGATAAGATCTCAGCCTCCTAGTCATCCTCCTCGACGACTATTTCCATACTAGCTCAAGCGCCTCTCAAGCTAACCATTATCACCAACTCGGATCGCATCACCGAGTAATCAACATAACTTTGCACGTCGTCGCAGCCCGTGCTTGGGACGTCATCGTGACCCGTCCCATCACAACATATGTCTTGCCTCATCACATCATAGCAAAGTCTCTCTTCTTGGAACGTCATCATGACCCGTCCCATTTCAACATCACACCTTGCTTTATCGCATCATAGCAAAGTCCCATCTCAATCATGCTTTGCCTTCTCGTATCATGGCAAGATCCCACATCCTCGAATCCATCCATATGAGCTTCCACATCCGCTTCATATGCTACAGGCAGCTTCCACATTCAAGAGCTTTTCCACCTAGCTTTTGAATCATCTCGAACCATCTTGTTCCAAATCAACCACTAGCTAACTTGAAACAATCCAAATCATTCATCAATACAAACAATCAAGCATTCAAACAAGATTTAATAAGCAATATCAACAAAAATGGCAATATCATAAATAAATGAGCATAAGTCCAACATGCATGATTCATAGGTTTTTAGCATAGATCTATCAAATATAAAACATGGGTTTTGTCTCTAATACTTGTTAAACAAATATGCATAGGTAAACATCTTCAAAAATGATGGATCTACATGCAGATTTAAGGACAATGCGAGAAAATGCTATTTCAAACACATAAGCTAGCTACCAATCCACTACACTCCTTTGGGTCCGCGTGAGAGATAACTACCACTCACCAAATCACCCAAACACTTCAAAAACACAACACTTCAGATCTGGATAGCGAAGATCACGGCTTGATCCGGCGAAATCTCACTCAAAACGATGAAATCTAGCTTGAACGGATGAAGATCTTCAACTTGGACACTTAGATCTTCGATCTCGATCTTCGATCTTGGATGGATGTTGGATCAAGATTGGAATGGAGAAAAGAAGATGAAGAAATGTTGTAGACAAGTCTTCAAAATGGCAGCACTTCGTCGCATCAAAAACCGGTGCCAAAAAGTGAGCCGAACGCCTCTATTTATAGGCTGAAACCTCCATGTCTCGGCCGTCCTAAGTCGCCGCCGACCCAACTCCTGAGTCGCCCCCGACTCATCCCTTGCCGACTCACGACCTAGCACCTACCGACTCAACTACACAACATATACTCCCAGATGTCGACTTACGACTCAACCAAGTGCCGACCTACTTCCTACCGACTCAACCAATGCCGACTTAAATTCTACCGACTCATCACAGCAAGAAGGTCACACGACTTATCCCTGCCGACCTAAGCCTAATCCTTATCCCTCGAGACACGACTCAAAAGCCTAAGTCCCCAACGACTTATCCACTAAGTCGGCCCACCGACCTAACGACACATGGAATAACGCCATGCCGACCCAAACCCCTACCGACTCAGGACCCCACGACCTAAGCCCTAATACTATGAGTCGGCAATTCTATGACTCGGTCACGAGTTAACTCCTATGAGTCGGCCAACCCTTAAACCACCAACCTCCTTAAGTCGGCAACGTTTTAACTCGAGAAACTCTTAAGTCGGTCGCTTCCTTATCTCGGCCAACATTCTAAACCGCAACCCCTCCTTGAGCCGGTCCCCTATGAGTCGTTAACGACTTAAGACCCTATTAACTCGAGCGCGACTCAACACTTGAGTCGGTTCCCTATAAGTCGGCCACTAACTTAGGTCGTTCCAACACTCCAACTCTTAACTCGGCAAACCCCATGAGTCGGCCAACCTTAACTCGGTCACAACCTATAAACCGTTGCTTCTATAAGTCGGTCACTCATACACAACCCATTCTATGAGTCGGTTACGACTCAAGCCTTAACCCATTACCTTGTCTCACCTCCTAAGTCGGCTACGACTTACTATCGGTCGGTCACCATCCTAACTCGGCCACTCGACTCAAGCTATCATGCGACCTAAGCACTAAGTCGGTCACGACTCATGCCCCTATACGACTCAATTCTGAATGACTTAGGCTAGAGACAACACAACAACACTAACGACCTACAAATTCTACGATTTATCGACACGTAAAATACGGGTCGTTACATTCTCTCCCCCTTTGGAATTTCGCCCCCGAAATTCCAAGCAAACAACAGCAATCAAAGATATTCCGCATGCCTACCATCCATAGCAATCAACAAACCATGCAACCAATTCTAGCCTAGCATGCAGAATTCTAAGACTTAGAACAAGCTACAAATTCATGAGATGTCACGACACTTTAGGGCCATACCTCGAAGAGTTCGGGATGAGCTGCCTTCATCCTCTCTTCCTCCTCCCACGTACAGTCGTTAACATCATCACTCCATTGTACCTTGAGCAACGTAATCGTCTTCCTCCTAAGCTGTTTCGTATCGGTTTCAACAATACGAAGCGGCTTACGAGGTCTCGAAACAACTGGATCAACCTCCAAGTCTTCACAGCTATCAGCAGAAACCACCGTAGTTGGGTCGTGCACATACTTCCGTAGATAAGATACATGAAAAACACTGTGCACACCCGCCATCTTTTCCGGTAACTCCAATCCATAAGCGAGCTTTCCAATACGCTCGATAATCGGGAATGGTCCAACAAATCTCGGAGTTAACTTTCCTTTCTTCCCGAATCTAATGACACTCTTCAGAGGAGAAATCTTCACAAAAACCATATCACCTACGTCGAATTCCAAATCCTTACGACGATTATCTGCATAACTTTTCTGACGATCCTGGGCTGCCTTCATTCTTTGCCGAATGATCTCTATACAATCTGAAGTCTGTCGAATCATCTCTGGCCCAAGTATCAGCTTTTCTCCAGTTTCCAACCAACATGTCGGAGAGTTACACGGTTTTCCATATAATGCCTCATATGGTGCCATACCAATACTCGACTGATAACTGTTATTATAAGCAAACTCCACCAAATGAAGGTGATCTTCCCATGATCCTCCGAAGTCCAAAACACATGCCCTAAGAAGATCTTCCAATACTCGGTTGACTCTCTCAGTCTGACCATCTGTTTGAGGGTGATAAGCTGTACTCAAACACAACTTGGTTCCCAAAACTTCCTGGAAGCTCTTCCAAAATCTACTAGTGAACAATGGGTCTCGATCGCTCACTATACTCTTCGGAATACCATGGAATCGAACAATCCACTTCACATATAACTCAGCCAATTTTGATGCAGTCCTAGTCGATCGAACAGGAATGAACCTTGCACTCTTGGTCAAACGATCTACAATGACCCAAATCCCTTCATTTCCTGCCCTGGTTCTAGGTAGACCATCAATAAAATCCATCGACACTTGCTCCCACTTCCATGTAGGAACCTCTAATGGCTGAAGTAATCCGCTGGGCTTCTTCTGCTCAGCTTTCACCAACTGACAGTTCATACACTTGGAAATAAAACTTCCAACATCCTTCTTCATACCTTCCCAGTAGTAGGTTCTCTTCATATCCCGATACATCTTATTTCCACCTGGATGAATTGTCAACTTCGAGTGATGACTTTCCCTCAGAACTTCATCTCTCAATCCATCTATATCGGGAACAACCATTCGTCCTTGCTTTCGAAGCCAACCCTCTCGATCGACCTCGAATCCCTTATCCTTTTCCGGATCCAATCCGGATTCCAAATCACGGATAATCTTGACAAGCTTATCATCTCTCTTCTGGCTCTCACCAATCCTTTCCACAAGAGTAGGTCTTATGGATAAGTTTGCCAACATCTCAGGTTCCAATTCACATCTAGGCCTGAAATCAAACTCAGCCAAATACTCGAGACTCTTCCACTCCGAAAACATGGCTCCCAATCCTGCATGTCTTCGACTTAACGCATCAGCCACTGCGTTACCTTTCCCTGGAGTATAGGCTATACCAAAATCATACGATGCTAAGAACTCTAGCCACCTTTGCTGTCGAAGATTCAAATCCTTTTGGGAGAACAGATATTTCAACGACTTATGATCTGTAAACAACTCGAATCTAACTCCCAATAGATAGTGTCTCCACATCTTCAAAGCAAACACAATCGCTGCCAACTCCAAATCATGAGTCGGATAATTCCTTTCATGCGGCTTCAGTTGTCGACTAGCATACGCAACAACTTTATCCTTCTGCATTAGCACCGCTCCTAGTCCAGTGCCACATGCATCGGTGTAAACCACCATCTCATCATTCCCACTTGGAATAGTCAAAATAGGAGCACTCGTCAGTCGCTCTTTCAGGATTACGAAAGCTTGCTCACACTTATCATCCCATCTGAACACTTGGTTCTTCTTCGTCAATCCTGTCAACGGTGCAGCTATCTTGGAAAAGTCTTTGATAAACCGTCGATAATATCCTGCTAATCCAAGAAAACTTCTCACATCAGATGCATTCTTAGGTCTAACCCAATCCTGGATTGCTGCCACCTTAGCGGGATCAACCGCTATTCCACTTCCAGAGATAACATGGCCTAAGAACCTCACTTCACTCTTCCAGAAGTGACACTTCGAAAACTTAGCCTTCAGCTGATGTTTCCGTAGTATTTCCAAAACAATCCTCAAGTGCGTCTTGTGCTCTTCCTCAGTTCTGGAATAAACCAAAATATCATCCACAAACACAAGCACGAACTTATTCAACTGATCTCTGAATACTCTATTCACAAGATCCACAAAATATGCTGGCGCGTTAGTCAATCCAAACGGCATTACCAGCCACTCATAAAAACCGGACGGTGTCCTGAAAGCAGTCTTCGGCACACTATCCTTTGCCACTCGCAACTGGTGAAATCCCGTTGCCAAATCCATCTGAGAAAACACCTTAGCCTCGTGAAGCTGATCAAACAAGTCATCTATTCTCGGCAATGGATACTTGTTCTTCCTAGTCACCTTATTCAGCTCACGATAATCAACACACAACCTCAACGATCCATCCGCTTTGGTTGCGAACACAACGGGCGCACCCCATTCGGACACACTTCTCCGAATGAATCCTTTCCGCAAAAGGTCATCAACTTGCACCTTCAGCTCTTGCTGCTCCCTCGGTGCCATCCGCCTAAGAGGCATCACAACCGGTCTGGCTCCCTCAACTAGATCGATACGAAACTCGATCTCCCTATGCGGCGGCAACCCTTTGACTTCGTCAAAGACATCCTCAAATCCATTCACAATAGGCACCAATGACAGTCCATCCCGTGGAACAACCAGCGAATACATGAAGCTCATGAAGACGCCTTCCTCATGCTTACATCGTATCACAACCTTTCGCCCATCCACATTCCCGACTGTCACCTCCAGCCTCTCACAATCAATCCTAGCCGCATACTTCCTAAGCCAGTCCATACCCAAAATAATTCCGAACCCCGCAAAGTTCAGAACAAAGCAATCACAAACAAACGAGCAATCATGACTCGACACAACAAGACCACGGCATATCATACACAAACATGACGAACCCCCAACTGGATTAGTCACAACCAATGGCCTATCAACAATATCCGGTTTCAAACCCAACCGGCCTACCAAATCATCACAAACAAAAGAATGCGACGCTCCAGTATCAAACAACACTCTAACTGGAACACCACAAATAGAAAGAGTACCTTGGACCACCACACTCTTCCCCTTCTCCTCAGCAGTAGGAGCTCTTGAAGACGACGGCACAGCTTCCAGAGCATAAGCTTGCACAACTTGCCTGTCCTTCCTCGGTTCTGGACAATCCTTCCTGAAATGCCCTGGCTTATCACAGTTATGGCACTTCGCCGGCGCCTTTGGATTCCTACAATCCTTGGAGAGATGGCCCTTCTTCTGACAATTATAGCAGGTCACTTCGCCCTTTGGCTTCTTCTGGCCATCCTTACTCTTCTGCTGCTGCTGCTTCCTCTTCCTATTCCCACTCTGCTGTGGTTTAGATCCTTCCCTGGTTACAGCAACAACAGAATTTTCCTTAGGGAACAAACTCTCATGCCTAAGGGCTTTCTCCACCAGCTTCTCAAATGGATCGTCCAAGTGATCCACTAACTGCCTCCCAAGATAAGCATCCAGACCAGTCACAAACTTCTCGTTCTTCTGGTAGGGAGAATCAATATACGATCTGGCATACTTAGACAAAGCTTCGAACTCGGAAATATACTCAAGAACTGGTCTCCCACCTTGCTTGAGCTCTACAAACCTCTTGAACAAAACAGACTTCTGAGCCGTAGAGATGAACTTAGCTTCAAATCTAACTCGGAATTGCTCCCAAGTAATCTCTTCTTCTGGTGTATCGATGGTGATAGAATTCCACCAATCAGCAGCTCTTCCCTGAAGCTGTCTCGATGCAAGCTTTCTCTTGGTTGCATCCTCAATCCCTAAGTCACCAAAGATCCTTCGACAAGCATCAATCCATCTCTGTACTTCAATAGTCGACTCTGTCCCCAAGAAAGCTTTTCCTCCAAGAGAAGTATAATCCTTGCAAAGCTTGGCAAAATCCACCGGTCTCGGAGCTTGGACTTGAACTCCCACATCCACTGATGATCCTGAAGCTGGTATCCTTCTCATGATCGAAGTCATCATCGCTTCGAACATAGTTCCATAATCAACAGCTCCTTCATCAGCACGGCTTTCCCTTGCAGCTGGTCTCCCTCTTCGACTCATCCTTAATATCTGTAATAAGAGTGATTAGAACACCTTAAGAAACAACTGCATAAGGAGTTCAAATCCTTCTAGGCTACTATATTATATATAGTAATCATCCATCAAATTACAATTACGTCTCTCTTACGTAGTTACATCAGCGAGCGTTGGCTAAAATCGATTAACCTCGCTCTGATACCAAATGTGACGACCGCCCATGACTCCCGCACCAAAACCAGGTAATAATGCGCTAAAAGGCGTGCAAGGCAGCCATGGGTGACCGTCAAGGGTAAAACAAAACAAAAGAATCTCTATCGTACAACTCACAGCGCATGGATAAAATACAATAGAGAAATATAATATAGTGAAGCTCCATAGAACAGGACATCATCATATAAGCATCACAGTAGTTTTATACAATCATCTACTCAAATCCATACATGAAAGCCTCACTACAAATCACTCAACCAAATACAGCAGCGGATACCCAGTACATATAGTAAGAAAACTAATATGCAAAGCCTCCTGCTCGTCTTCGTCATCTTCATCGTAGAACTCCTAGCACAGCACCTGTCACCTGCTACCTAGTCTGCCCATCCCAACATGGATGAACAGCCCAAGGTAATAAGAGGAGACATAAAACCTTGAGTCAGACAAAGTCTTAGTGAGCAGTAAATTAACTATCAAACATACCAAAAGAGCATAAGGAATAAAAGGAATAGGAACTAAACCATCCCACTCCACCTCTTCTCACAGTGATAGCCCCCAGACACACACTAAGGAGAAGCAATCATAGCATAGCAGGTAATTAAAATAAAGCAATAATCACTCGAGTCAAGGACGATGTTTTCCAAATACAAACCCCCAAGGCCTAAACCAAGATCAGATAAGCACCCGGAAAACACCGCTCTTGAAGCCGAATGATAATACAACCAAACATCCATGACTCTGGCTATCACTGTTATCATTGCCTTGATATTACCGTTAGTTGAATGACCACTTGTCAAGGGCTAATGGTAACCCCGGTTCTAGCCATAACTCCGCACGTCGTCGCAGCCCGTGCCTAGGAATTTTCGCAACTACCCAGAGTACTAGCACGTCGTCGCAGCCCGTGCCTGGAACGTCGTCGCAGCCCGTTCCAACGTACCCTTGCTTTGAGCATGCTAGAACCTTCAACAACGATAAGATCTCAGCCTCCTAGTCATCCTCCTCGACGACTATTTCCATACTAGCTCAAGCGCCTCTCAAGCTAACCATTATCACCAACTCGGATCGCATCACCGAGTAATCAACATAACTTTGCACGTCGTCGCAGCCCGTGCTTGGGACGTCATCGTGACCCGTCCCATCACAACATATGTCTTGCCTCATCACATCATAGCAAAGTCTCTCTTCTTGGAACGTCATCATGACCCGTCCCATTTCAACATCACACCTTGCTTTATCGCATCATAGCAAAGTCCCATCTCAATCATGCTTTGCCTTCTCGTATCATGGCAAGATCCCACATCCTCGAATCCATCCATATGAGCTTCCACATCCGCTTCATATGCTACAGGCAGCTTCCACATTCAAGAGCTTTTCCACCTAGCTTTTGAATCATCTCGAACCATCTTGTTCCAAATCAACCACTAGCTAACTTGAAACAATCCAAATCATTCATCAATACAAACAATCAAGCATTCAAACAAGATTTAATAAGCAATATCAACAAAAATGGCAATATCATAAATAAATGAGCATAAGTCCAACATGCATGATTCATAGGTTTTTAGCATAGATCTATCAAATATAAAACATGGGTTTTGTCTCTAATACTTGTTAAACAAATATGCATAGGTAAACATCTTCAAAAATGATGGATCTACATGCAGATTTAAGGACAATGCGAGAAAATGCTATTTCAAACACATAAGCTAGCTACCAATCCACTACACTCCTTTGGGTCCGCGTGAGAGATAACTACCACTCACCAAATCACCCAAACACTTCAAAAACACAACACTTCAGATCTGGATAGCGAAGATCACGGCTTGATCCGGCGAAATCTCACTCAAAACGATGAAATCTAGCTTGAACGGATGAAGATCTTCAACTTGGACACTTAGATCTTCGATCTCGATCTTCGATCTTGGATGGATGTTGGATCAAGATTGGAATGGAGAAAAGAAGATGAAGAAATGTTGTAGACAAGTCTTCAAAATGGCAGCACTTCGTCGCATCAAAAACCGGTGCCAAAAAGTGAGCCGAACGCCTCTATTTATAGGCTGAAACCTCCATGTCTCGGCCGTCCTAAGTCGCCGCCGACCCAACTCCTGAGTCGCCCCCGACTCATCCCTTGCCGACTCACGACCTAGCACCTACCGACTCAACTACACAACATATACTCCCAGATGTCGACTTACGACTCAACCAAGTGCCGACCTACTTCCTACCGACTCAACCAATGCCGACTTAAATTCTACCGACTCATCACAGCAAGAAGGTCACACGACTTATCCCTGCCGACCTAAGCCTAATCCTTATCCCTCGAGACACGACTCAAAAGCCTAAGTCCCCAACGACTTATCCACTAAGTCGGCCCACCGACCTAACGACACATGGAATAACGCCATGCCGACCCAAACCCCTACCGACTCAGGACCCCACGACCTAAGCCCTAATACTATGAGTCGGCAATTCTATGACTCGGTCACGAGTTAACTCCTATGAGTCGGCCAACCCTTAAACCACCAACCTCCTTAAGTCGGCAACGTTTTAACTCGAGAAACTCTTAAGTCGGTCGCTTCCTTATCTCGGCCAACATTCTAAACCGCAACCCCTCCTTGAGCCGGTCCCCTATGAGTCGTTAACGACTTAAGACCCTATTAACTCGAGCGCGACTCAACACTTGAGTCGGTTCCCTATAAGTCGGCCACTAACTTAGGTCGTTCCAACACTCCAACTCTTAACTCGGCAAACCCCATGAGTCGGCCAACCTTAACTCGGTCACAACCTATAAACCGTTGCTTCTATAAGTCGGTCACTCATACACAACCCATTCTATGAGTCGGTTACGACTCAAGCCTTAACCCATTACCTTGTCTCACCTCCTAAGTCGGCTACGACTTACTATCGGTCGGTCACCATCCTAACTCGGCCACTCGACTCAAGCTATCATGCGACCTAAGCACTAAGTCGGTCACGACTCATGCCCCTATACGACTCAATTCTGAATGACTTAGGCTAGAGACAACACAACAACACTAACGACCTACAAATTCTACGATTTATCGACACGTAAAATACGGGTCGTTACATATGGCGAAGATTTTTGGATTTAGTAAGGGATATTTAGAAAGGTGAAAGTAAACTAAAAAGCCACTTTGTAGTCTAGCCCAGTAATTAAACTCATAAGAATTTGAATATAAATTTTTAGAAGATTTTCAAGTTTCGACTTTAGAAGTTTATAGCCGTATAATATGGGAAGTTGGAAAGAAACAACTTTAAAGCATTCTAGAATTTAAAAGTAGAGAAATATATATAATTTATAAAATATAGACTTTAATTAAAAACTATTATTTTGGGTTGTAGTGACGATGCTTTACGCGACATCTGTCTTAATCAAGTATAAACGTATTTTTAAATCCTTATATAAGTGCGTAAAAATATTTTTCTGGTTGTGAAGGAATTAAAGCTGTTTTGAAAAAGAATTTTTATAGGTTAGATGATTTAAGTAGTGGGAGCAAGCTTATGGATATTAATATTGGTTCAGTTGAAGGATGGAACACATCAAGACTCCACTTGGAAGGTGAAGAGTAGACAAGGATATTTAGCCTAAGTTGTAAGCGTGACTCAAACAACCCAGAAGCTGATAGGTTAGGCTTTGATTAGTTAAGGAGGAGGAACATGATGCGGTAGCACGAAAAAAATAGGCCAACCTAGTAGACCAAGCGGTCGACCGGGT
Source organism: Allium cepa (assembly GCA_030765085.1). Taxonomy (NCBI): domain Eukaryota; kingdom Viridiplantae; phylum Streptophyta; class Magnoliopsida; order Asparagales; family Amaryllidaceae; genus Allium; species Allium cepa. The sequence continues at coordinate 728,843,101 of CM060929.1, read as the reverse complement.
GGTCGACCTGTTGCTAAGGCGGGTCGATCGCCTTAGTTCATTTAAATGCATATAAACACATGCCCCCTTCCCTCCTTCCTTATTCTTGTTTCCTCCTCCGAAGACAATAGCCACACCTAAAAACCACCCAAACGCCTCAAAAAACTCCACCGGTTCGCTCATGGTTAGTGCAGAATTCAAGCATGTCATGAGATCAACTCGAATCCATACTTCTTTTTCACAAATCTGAGAGTTTTTCACCATGCCTCCAAGACCCTATTTAGTCCACCTTTTTCCCCAACTTGCACCATAGGAGATAGCGTGGTGCCAGAGTGATACGAGGATTGTGTAGTCATACTTCGATACAGCCACTTACCAGATTTTGCAAGGAAGGGCGATGAAGTTTTCTGATTTTCTAGGCACACCGTTAGAGTAGCTCCTTTTGGCTACAGCGCAGCGACAGATTGTGAGCCATGAGACGTTCGAGCGGCGAACGTATCCCCGGTTAGTACATCTTTTTCGATGCTAACTTACGTTCTAGTAATGAGGATGAGGAGTTGGCCTCTCAAGGGAGTGAGGATGGTATTTTTCAAGATCGTGTTGGTAAGTATTTTAGATGCTATAGGACATGGGTTGGAGATAGGACATATTGAGATAATGGACATGGCCATCTTACACCAGATTTTAGTAGATCCATAGCACCCCAACTGGCATATTGGACAATTGTGCCCATTAGCCAGGTTGGTTATGCGTATTTTGTAGCATAACCATTTCCCCAAGACGACGACCTATAACCAGATCTACCCTATAGTGAGGCAGGCCACCTACGGCATATTCGGAGGCTTATAGGTAAACTGAGCTAGGACGATTATGACTTAGTACATGACCGTAGTGGGACTTCGTCGCTCTACTATGATATATTGTCGCCTTTGGACAAGGGTCTTTAGGTGGGACGGAGTTGAGATGGAGAGAGACTTATAGTGAGCAGGCCTACCCACAATTGATTCATCCACTCTGAGGAGGATAAATGTAGGTTTAGATCAAATACATGCTCCACCGGAGTAGCAGGAGCACGAGCCACATTTCCAGACACCATGGTACTTTCATGAGCCACAGCACTTTCCTTTGCCACCGTTTAGAGGCGGCATTGGGCATGTAGAGTCACCATGTCCCGCTTGGCCATCAGAGCCCGTGATGTAGAGTGCATGGGGATATAGGTCTTGGGGGAAGAGAGCAAGACCCTCTCCGCCCTCTCTAACGTCGAGCTACGATGACTAGTTTATGACCATCTTCGAAGAGTGAGAATGGCTCGGGGACCATGCGTAGCTTCTGCGAGAATAACAGGAGTTGTTTAGGACACGGCAGGAGTTAGCTAGGACACAGCAGGAGATTATGACGAGAACTAAGCGGGAGGAGGAGCGCCTTAGCTATTTAGATTCTTTTATTTGGGCCTTCTTGTGTCAGGGCAGCCAAGGTCCTAGGCCTCCTAGCCCGAGATGATAGTTGTGTTAGCCTACTTGTGTCATTTATCTAGCACCGTAATGTAGTACGGTTTGTTTTCTCTTTATATATAAAATTATGCTATTATGTAAGCATGTGAAAACTCTATTGTAATAGTAGATCGGTGTTGATTCTTTTTCTCTTTATTTTTTTATGGTGTTCACAAATAAAGAATAAGGACATAAGATGTTATTATTAAAAGTAAAAGCATAATAAGATAACAAAAGTAATAATCAAGTTAAAAAATGCGACAGAAACGTCAACAGAAAAATTTAATAAAAAAAGTAGAGAGATAATTTCTTGTGTAAACTGTGCTTGGGAAAGCAAAAGGAGATTTTATAGGATAGCGGCATAAGCTCCTAGCACGGAGAGAGAGGTATGCAAAAGTAAAATGGAGAAATGTGAAGTTTTTTCATTTTCTACCTTCTATCTAACATAAGAAATCGAGTTCAGAAAAATAGATTTTTTTGAGATTCGAATATTAAAAGTTGTGTGTTAGGATTTGGATGAAAAATTGGTTGAACTACACCCCTATTCAATAGGAGTGTGGGAAAATTTTAGGAGAAAAATGTTTTAAGATTTCGAAAAATTACCTTCATACAAAAATTGTAAGTATATTTAGGTTGTGTGCATTATGTTTTAAAAATAAATTTTTAAATAAAAAGCATTCATATAGGAGGTACCATTTAGAAATTTATGTACATACATACCTTTTGTTCTGAAAAACACTTTTTCACAAAAGCACAGATGGTTGTGAAATTGAATATACACAAATTGGTTGTAATAAATGTGAGGATTACATAGATTTTACCATTACCAAATTTCGAGGATGAAATTTCCTAAGGGTGGAAGGATGTAACACCCTATATTTTTATACAGTTAAAATTTAACGTATAACGATAAAAAATGAAAATAAATAATTGTGGAATTTTTAGAATATGGCTTTGGAAATTGTACCATTGCGTCCGAGGCGATTTTCTAATCAGTTTCCATGTATAACTCGTCAAAATCTGAACCAATATGAAGAAGTTAAAATCCAAGCAGAATAATTAACCGAACAGAAAAAAAAATAGTGTAAAGTGGATATAGGCCGGCCAGTAGGTCGAACCAATAGGCGCAACGGTCGACTGCTTGCTAAGGGCGGTTGACCGACCGGTCGACCCATGCACGGCCTGGACGAAAATTCTCCCAAGTACGTGTAGTAATGCGTTTTCTTGTTTATTCACAATCAGAGCCACACGTTCTTTGATCCTGTGGCTCCAGGTTCAATCTAAGAATCCAACAGTTTGAGGTCCCCACACTAAAATATAAATAGGACTCTAGGCCTAGCTATCTTCTCACCATTAAATTTCCTCCCATTGGTTCATTGCCTAAGGCTGAACCCTAAAAAGAAAATAATTTCTAGGAAGAAGATCTTCTAAATTAAAATATTATACAGCTTGGAGGAAGGGGATCCAGAAGGATTGTGGTGCCAAGCGGAGCACAGACGAAGCTAAGAATGACAAATGAGCGGATTTATTTATATATCTTTTAAGTTTAAGACGGATTATCGTTAGATTCTCGTTTAGAAAATTTTATTTAGTATTTAATCATATTAACTAAACTATGCTAAAATATAAGAAAACTTGCAGTTTGTTATAGTATTATTATTTATATACTGTTTTCTATGCCTTATTTACAACTTTTTCTACGTTTTGGATTTTATGCAAGCATCGGTTTCTTCTATCCTCTCCCTTTTCTTCGCGTCTCGTTTAGAATATACTAAACGTGAATATGGATTAAATATTTATAAATACTGAAATGAATATGTAAAATAATAAAAGTTTGAGGAATAGAATTATTGTAATAAATTGCATTAAAATGGGAAAAGTTAATTTGGGAGTAGTTATTAGATTAGTTGGTCGGTTTAGAGAATAGGATAGATTTCCATAACTTAACATCTAAAAGACAGCGGTAAACACAATTGTAAGAATAAAAGAAATAAAAAGGGAGCTAGTGTAAAATAGAGAAGCCGCTATATTTTATACTACTCCAAAATATTAGAAGAAATGTCTTGCAGTTACAGATTATTATTTATAGTATTAACCAATATTAAGATATGGCCCAAAATAGAAAACAATAAAGTAAAGTATGAATTGAAACAAGAAAATTATTAATCAAGAATTTGAAGCTGTATAAATTAATGAGCCTAGGCCTGCACTTACTGCAAAGGCTATTTAAATAGGCAACTATTATGATAAGTGAATTATGTAATATTAGAGAATTAAAGAAAATTCTATATCATAATAAAAGAAGGAAGACTAGAACAGACAATAAACACTTGTAATTATATAACGGAATATAAAAGACTAAAAAGTAATAATTACAAGTAGAATTATAACATATGTTATAATTATGAAGTAAGAACGGAAAACCTTATTGTGAGACCTATAATAGATTTTAAGCAATGGCAGATAGAGAATTATGGCAAAAGCTTATTTAAACAACTTATGTTAAGTCAACAAGCAAATAAAATAGAAATTTTAAAAGAGGCTTATTTCTTTAAACTTAAGGATTTATATATTAAGTGAAATAAGCAAGATAATGAATGTGGCTCACACTAACAATATTCCTATTAGATCCAGGGTACTTTCACAATAATTAGGAGTGAGATAAGGGCAAGAATATGCTAATCAAGTTAAATAAGTAGCCAACAGAGTAAGAAAGCAATCTAAACGAAAATTAAAAGATTAGACTTAGGGTCTAGTAAAAGAATCGAATTGCGTTTGGAGCAACCCAAAGGATGAAGCGCCTAACGAATCGGTTCATCAAGGAGATAGAGAAGCATGCCCAACTTACAATTTTTGGGCTAGATAGAAGTATGAGACTTCAACTAGACTTAAGAATACTTTAGGATGCCCTCTGGGTAGGCCTGATGAAGCTGCATCCCTAGAGGTGGGTCTGTAGGTGTTCCATCTAGAGAGTATGCCTTGAATGCATTTGTATTGTACGCCTAACGAGGCATACCTTTGTAGGCAGTCAGATGGGCTTGGTGTTCGGAGTAGGGTATTCGTATGTCCAGTACTTGCAAGTAAGGTAAAGGATTGTGGCATGCGGATATCGGCCAGCATCATGACCTGGATCGTTTTCGGGAAAGACTAGAGTTAAACCAACTGGGAAATGACTCTTTCACTGTCGAGACATTGGATGGAGGGGCGCCGCTAATTTGATGTTAGATTGTTTGCAGTAGGTCATGGCCACTTAACTCTTCAGAATTCCATCGATTAGTTGAGGGGTGGCTGCGTGGTGCCATAGCCACGATGAGAAAGAGACAGACCAACTAAATATCTATATTGTAGGCCTAATAAAGTCTTCCTTTATAGATATAGAAATTCCCTGACCGAGTTCCGTACAAGGTAGACTTTGTTAGAGGGATTCAGAGAGTAGACAGAACGATTATGTATATTGCTCAATGTATAAACTGGATGGTACGTTGCGGATGTCCCAACATTAGTATAGACTGGTGTTGACACAATATTACATTTTCATAGTAAACAACTGAACATTTGCATTGTAGGCCTCATGAAGCTGTCCTTTACAAATGCAGCCACGGAATGCTATAGGAGCTAGACGATGGAGTCCTTTGCGAGGAGGATAAGGGAGGCAATATGGGTAATATCTATGACCAATACAGTCATTGGGCATACAACTACATATATGTATATATTAGTTATTAGGTTTCAATCTACTATGGAGCAGACGGGTACAGATCATGAGCAAAGGCGAGAGTATTGTAAGCTAATGAACTCAATATAAGAGTAAATGGAAATAAAACGATATATGTAGAATAAGTCTATACATATATAATTTATTCATTCACTAGCACTTTTTTTCGGACCCTTCCTCATAACATCCTACATGTTAGGTAGATGGAAGAGACTTCTCAGCTTTAGATACTTGCTTAGAAAGTATTATTAGTTGGTTGAGTATTTACTTACTATTACCTTTTATTCAATTCCACTGTGAGATGATTAATTAAGCTCTGATATATTTTTCTTTGCCTATTTGCAGGATACCAGATACCCAATTCATGCTTCAGTGGGCTTGGTTATTAGCATTTTTACAAAAAATCCGGACCACTGGAATTCAGGTTGTTACCCAGTCTTTTAAAGAAAGCATTATGAAAGGACAGCTGGTCCATGACGATAAAGTGGGTTTCAAATGTTCGAGAACATGGTGACACTCCTATTTTCCTGAGAAGATTTACCTGCCCTGTTGGAGTTGACCCTTTATTATTGAACCCAAAGATAGGATTGAAGTTTGGTTCAATTTTCACTTCTAGAAGTCCCATCTGGTCAAACGCGTGCTTGAAGATTATATTGACCACACTCCTGGTGTCTAGTAAGATAACCACAGAAAGTCCATTCGTGTAGTGATCATCAGCGGATCATTATGACGATGGCCAACCCCTATAGTTCTTATGGAATGATACTTAAAGTATGCATTTTAATTTGCTATCTTAGGTTCTTGAGTAGTGGTTCTTCTTGAACATAGAAAATTCCTTCCTTTGCTTCCCTAACATATCGACTCCTTGCTCCTTTGCTACTCCTAACTAAGTATGGGCCTCCATGGATCACATTGGTTCGATTTAGAGGTGGAATGAAGTCTGGCTAAATATCATCCTTTACTTTATTTGTAGTGTTGCTTGGCGGCCTTTAATTGCTTTTTTAAGAATGGATTTCCTTCTAACCATCTTTAGAGAATTCCTTTAGCTGTCAAGAATGGATCATATGCTGGATTATGCCTGCCAGTACTCTGCACTTATACATTTGTGTCAGTTTTATTTGTTCGATTTGTAATAGGCCCTATAATCTCCTTCTCCCCTTGACTCAGGATCGGTTATGTATTTGTAAGCGATAGGGCGGTCATCTTTTTCTTTCATTGTGGCGTATATGTAAGACAACGGCTTTTTCAGAGCAATGTGGTTAACATTCGAGTCTTTATCCCATCTTGGCTTCATATGGTTGCAGTTGTTGTTAATCTTTCCTATCTCTTTCTTGCCTTGGGCATACTTTCTTGCATGATACATTTCATCCATGTGAATGAACTTATCAGCTTGGAAATGGAAATCTTGCAAGTCTTTGCATCGTGGATGTAGAGCTCCCTCCAGAATGGGATTTGTTCAATTGGCCTAGAATGGACCACTACCAGCTTATCTCTATCAGTCACGTTCTTTGCATTTAGGGATTCCATATTAAATCTCTTAAGATAGTCACCCAATATCTCTCATCGCCTTTATTTGATATTAGCTACTATAGTGTAGTCAATAGCAGGATCCTTGCAGATATAGAATTATATTGTGAATTCATAAGAAAACTGCTTCAAAGAATGGATGGTTCTTTCTCGGTATTGATGATACCATTTAGCTGCCACTCCTTGAAAAGTAGTTGGGAAAAGCTTACAACACAAAGCTCCAAATGCATCATATAGGTCCATCTGGCTCTCAAAGGCCAATAGGTTATCGTCCATATCTATTGTTCCATTATATCTGATAGTGGGATCTTGATGTGAGGAAAATCTTTGCGGCCATAATCTCATATGTGAAAGGACCCTCTCAAGGGTTATCATTGAGTATGTCGTGTAAGGTTCTCTTACTCTTGAGGTTGAATTTGTCTTTCGCCATTTTTCTGCCAAATCTCTCAAGTAAGACTTATCGTTGTGATAGTTACTCCTTTCAGGTTTGAACGCATTAGAATTGAGCTTCTAGATTATTCCTCTTCTAAAATTGTTTTTTAGACTACCTCTTCATTTAGAGCACTAAGTCATCTTGATATCGTTTCCTGAAACAACAATTTAGTTTATCAGTTAAAGGAAAGAATCAAATAGGAGCAGGGGTTCAAGCCCTCCTCCAGCACCAAAAGCTTAGATGAAAAGATGGTATAACACTCTAGAAGCTAATTGTGATAAGTTAGCTATTGATTTGAACATTAACGGAGAAAGATCATGTATAAGTTGATCGGTATCGCCCTAGTTGTGTATCAAGAACCAACTCTTCATTTGAGACTAATCTTATGATAGAATCATTATTAAATGGATGACATTTGGCCCTTGAGGAAAGTTATGCAAAATTCCATTTGTCATCATAGAATCATTATGCTCCAAGTTTATAAGCCCTATTAAAGTCATTATGGTCGAAGTCTTCCAAGGTCATAAGAGTCGATATACTTGAAGTCCTCAAAAATATTACACATATTTTTTCATTTAGCCTTTAAGATGAGATAGTTCAAAAGGCCCATGCCATATTGTATCATCTGTTAAATAGAGACATAGAAGATAAGTGATGTTTTTGGGTTATAGTCCATTATGCAAGATAATGGGCATATAATTATGCACAATACAGTCCTTATGTCTGAGGTCCATGGTTCATATAACTATGCATATAAGAGTTCATCGTAGTTCAAGGCTTATCGACTATGTTCATGTCAGGTTTGATCATGAAGAGCCCATATATATGTAAGTCCATATTAATAATTTCCAAAAAATTTGAAGTCAATATGTAAATTCAAGTCCTTGTTCATATAATTTGAATATGATTACAGTCAAGTATTGTTTCTATTAACTTCGATTTAGGATTAAAAGCTTTGATTTAAGAAAAGAGGGAGAGAAACAAAAATCCTTCCCATCCAAAAAGCCCCTAGGTCCATATTTATAGGGTTCGGCAAGTGGCAGACTTTGGCATCCATTGGCTTTGGCATTATTTGCATCGTCGAACATCAAGGTTGGTACTTTATCTACTTTGACATTATCACCATTGTCGAATATCAAGGTTTATATTTTTTGTTCATATATTGGGACCCAATATATGGCATCATTAAGCTCGGTATTGATAATTCCTTCTCTATTGATCGACTTTCATTACATCCATATATTAGCACTGATGGAAGGTGACATTATCAAGCAGCGGCTTCGACTACCCTTTTGGATCATCGATGACTATTGTTTGTACCAAAATTAGGCACAATACTCTTCGAATGTGTTTAAAGAGATACAATGAAGAAAATAAATGTAAAATTAGGTAGATCTAACAAATACACCAAACTAAAGATAAGAAAAATTGCAGAAACACGCAAATTTAGAGTGGTTCGGCGTATTGCCTACGTGCACTATGAAATGATCGATGTTTATTGAACTTCACTTGCTGAATACAAGTTGTTAAAATAGTACAATTATAGTATATAAGTGATTTCAGTAGAATGTCAGCGTAGTGAAGCCAAAAGTCCCTTTTTGTAGGTCAAGGGTCACTATTTATAGGCGTAGGCTGCAAATATCTGGCTCAAACCTTAGAAAACCCCTTCTCTTATGTGGATGGGCCCACATGATCGATCCTTGGACATTTGGACTAGATCCATGATCAATACGTAAGGAATTCATATCAATCAAGAATGATCATTTTGGGCTAAGAACGATCAAGCACATTCTTGAAGTAATACCCAAGCTCCTATGAAAATTTGATGGCATTTAGATTTGTAGATTTTGAGTTATGATCGATCCAAGTTTGGATTTTGCAAAAGGCTGCCAAGTTCGTATCGATCCCATTTGTTTTGATGGATACGCAACCATGCTAGCTCGTATCGATAAGGAGTGACATGGTGCTAGATTCCAAGATCGATCCACTTTTCATGCCAAGTGACTATGTATCACATGCTTTGTTTGTATCGACCAAAATTTACTCTTCGTATCGGTCACTTTGACTTTATTTCGTATCGATGTCTGAGGCTATTTTGTACTGATAATTTCCACTTCAGTTCGTATCGATATGAATTTAGGCTCTTCGTATCGATTGAAGGCTCTGACTTTGTATCAATGTTTTTAAGTGTTGTTTCATATCGACCATTTAAGTGGCATGTTTCATATCGATCAATAGCCGATCAATATGAACTGTGTTGATGGAGAGATAGATACGGAGCATGTATGGATGAGATCAATACGAAGTGTTGCATGTTGATGGATACGAACCGATGCTTCCTTGATGGATACGAACCGATGGATGCCTGAAGGATACGAAATGGATCGATACGAAATATATGGATACGAATAGAACGTGCTCCACATGGACCTTGATCGATCCCTATCCTAAGCATACGAACTCTGATCGACTTGAAACTCGAAATGTTGGCTTTCATTGCTTTTCTTGTCATGTTTTATCAATTGTAGCTCGATGCGAACTTGGACCAAATTTACAAGTATCCATAGTGAGCATGTGTATAACCGATCTTCGGGCCAAATTGTTCTTGGTATCACGGCCTTACCAAAACGCGGATAACATTTGCCCCTAAAGTGCGTCTTGTGTGAACATGACGTGCTTTAAAAAACTGCATTCTTTATTCTAAAAAGCTCTATCCGGTTCGTTGAATTGTCATTGCCTTTCATCAAGAGATGTAACCTTTGGTCGATTTTTAGTAATATAAATGCTGAACTATTGGTTGCCAATGTTATGTAATGCATTATTGTAACTGAGTATCGAGTGCTATTAATTTGTCGTTCACTATTGTTAGGTAAGCATTCAATTCCTATAAATTTTGAAAATTGAACATTAGTATGTTATACATGCACATATGTTAACTTGACTCCTGCTCACGTTTGCAAGTTTTTTATTTTGGGATCAAGTTCCGTATTGATCTTCTCCTTATCAACGTGAAATTCGAGTTGTAACAGTGTTTGGTGGTTGTTATAGTGTATCCCTTCATATCAACCCTCTCCTGGATTGATTTAATAAGTTAGGATAGACATTTTGTATCAGTGACCATCGGTATAAAATAGTTGGTTCTTGGGAATTTCTTTGTATCGATGGATACGAACTTCTACGGCCTTTAAAGTAATGGATACAAAATTTTCACTCCATATTGATGAATCATTAATGGATATGAACAGCCATGCTACGGATCCGAATAGTTCAAACAAGTCATTGTTGCATCATTTGTATCGATGGGTACGAAATGCTTGCTTTGAACCGATTTTAGTCGATGGTTACAAATAATTGATGCTTTAGCTCGGTGGTGGATGGATATGAAGTAGTCTTTTCATATCGCCGATATGTGTAACCATTCTCACCGGTTATTAACACCAGGAGACGAAATGTTTCCTTCTGATTTTGAGTCCATATAAATACGGTTGGGACTTATAAAAATTTTCATCTATCTTTATTTTACTCTTGCTTTCGTATTGATAGAAAAACTGAGAAATAGGAACTACCTTCGTTCCCAAATCACCATAGCTTATTAATCCCTCAAATCGATACTCTAATTTAGGTAATTAGTTGAATAATCTTATATTAAAATTATAAGATTCGAGACTTAATGCCAATTCATCCATAATCTCGGCCAATTCTAATGCTGATGAGGCCGAATTTGCGTTAAAGCATCGTTGAGGGAGGAGCAGCCAGAGTCTGAACTGTTTGGAGAAAAAGAAATAAAGGACAATGGACACGAAAGGCGCATTCGTATCGATTGTGGATGAAGAAAAAAGATCGTATTGAGTGAGGTGATTGCTTCGTATCAATGGCTGGTGGACAATCACATTGATCGATTGATGATTGGCATTCGTATAGATCTAGAGCGATCGATACGATATCTCGAGTCTACAGATCGATACGAATGTGTTGCTATTGATCAATATAAAGTACAGGATTTTGCATCGATATAAAGTGACATTTGGATGAACGATACGAAGTACCATCCCACGATCGATATGAACCTTTGTTTCCGATGATTGATAAGAATTATGCTCCTAGTAATCGATAAGAATGAAGCTTCCTATGATCGATCCAAGTTTCGACCTCAATGGATATGAAATATTTTCTACACTCGAACATTTGACTCCGATGAGCTTCTACCTCGCATAATTGGACTTAACCATTTCAATATATATTTGACTTCCCTTCGAATCTCGTCGATGGAACTGTAATTTGACAGGTTTTACAAACTCTAAATTGGATCGCTTTCTGAAGTCTAGATGGCACGGTTGTGACGGTCAGCGATGACAGTCACTCCGGTTGAGTCTCGAAGTCTTGTCGTTTGAACGTTCCTCAAATTCTATAGAATTTCTTAAGTATTATGTAGCACTACAATGCATAACACATTCATGCACTGCACACTGGGGAGAACGGGTTTATTGTCGTCTAACGATGACTTTAGTGAGTTCAATAACTATGGAACTCGGAAGGTCACATTCACAGGATGTCCAGAGTCCACTTCTCCCCATAATGGAAATGCCGACTATCACAGCCGACGTTATTAGCCATGCCCCAGACGAGCTATCAGGAGCACTCTTCATTGCACATCCTCAAGATTTCATCCGTTCTAATATTTCTGAAGGTATGTTGGGCAGAATATGTTTAAGGCACAGGTTGTCGTTAGGCATTGTCTTACTACCATATCAGAAGATAAAGCCCACAACCCCCGGAAGGGTATACCGCCAGGAAAAAATTTATTTGTGCAACCGGGATGCTGCCTCCTTTCAACCAGTTTATTTGAAAAGTTTTACTTTTCTTGAGGATCGCTCTGTCTCATTTGCATCCGAATGGATACGCATTGCTCAATGGTTTGTTTTTCATCTTTATGGAGCACATCTTTCGTCCTCCAATGGTTGAGGAGATCAGATACTTATTCAATATAAGATTCATGGGGACAACCCTTCCTTTACTTTTCTAGAAGCAGTTAGAAATTGCCAAGTCATGAATGGAGCTTGGAGCAAGTTGAGTTATTTAAAGACCGAATTGTTCTACGATCGGTGTCCTCCAGGGTTTTCTAGAAGGTGGCTAGCAAGACGTAAGTGCATTAGCTTCTTTGTTGCCTAACCAAATAATAGTAGTTAATGTCGAGTCTAACATTTTCTTCCTTTTACAACTTCAATTCCACAACCTGAAGGTGCTCAGCTTTAGGAGAAGTACGAGACCTTCAAGAAGTACCTGCCGAACACAGAGAAATTGATGAAGTCCTTACGAATGAGAATCTGGTGACCGTAGGGCTAATTGACAGAGACCAAAGAATTGGACTTGCAGGAGTTCCTAATATGGTCCCGGTGAAGCAAGCTCAAAGGAGAGCTCCTAGGGTAATAATTACTGAACAGGGCAGTGACGAGAATATGACCCCTGGAGATGAGCCCCTAGTTAGGCCTTCGCGTAGTCCTAGATATTTAGAGCAGAAAAGAAGAGGAAAATCTATCACTCAAAAATCTTTAGGCGCAAAACCGTCATAGTCTCTTTACCTGTTACCATTCATGAGATTCCTTCCTTGCAAATGGAGACTCTTTTGCAGGACTGGTGGACATCCCCATTTCGGATGACTTGTCTTTGCATTAAGTTACCGGATTAGAGGGGCTTCAAAGTGCCTTAGACGTGGGGGAGCCAACTCCAACTCTACCGAGTATGGCTATTACAACCGGTTGGTTAGGGGGTTTGCACATGCGTACACACACTTCACGACCCCACTCATCTAGCTTATACAACAAGTTATTAATCTCTGGAGATTACCAGCTCTATTTCTCTTTTCATTTTATAGATATGATGTCGAGGCAGGAATCTATGCCTTGTAGCCTTCGTTCTGTGCACCGCTCATCTAGCTCATACTTGAGTCTCGCAGACATGAGGCTGGTATAGACCGTGATCGCAGCTATTCCAGTCAAGAGAGGGAGAGCTACGTGAGGGAAAGGGATAGGGAGTATAGGCGTCGTTCCCGGTCACGCTCTTCGCCACCTAGAGGTCCAACACAACCTTCTGGTTCTACTAAACAAGTTTGAATTTTAGTTAAAATGCATAGGTACTAAAATAATTCAAACTATAGGTGAGTAATAAACTTATGATTATAACAATGTAGTCTTATTGAAATTATCTAGTTTGGTTGTCTAATTTCTGACATTGGATTGAAATTGTCATCTTTCATAATCAGTGTAGAAGGATCTTGGGATTGTCCTAAAATGATAAACATACACCGTATTAAAATGGTTAATATGAAGCGCATAAGATGGATTTCTTATGCATTAGCAATAGAAATTATCGATCATGTTGTATTATTCATAGTATCGCATTTTGCTTATGTATCGGACACATAGGGCAAATATCAAATCCGAATTAAGGTCACTAAATGCTAGTTTAAAGTGTTCTCGAATATTTACAAAATGCTGGCGAATTGTTTGTAGAAACAACTAACTCAAGGAGTATTCATACCAGAACATCATAAGTGATATCAATTATGACATGTCAATCCCAATTTCATGTTCAATCTTAAGTTAAGAACATTTAATTGGAAATGTTCCAAACAATAAGCAGTGGCTGATTTAACCAAAGGGTAAGTATGTCACATAGAATAGCGGTATGGTAAAAGAAGTATAAATGAATGTACAAATTTATAACTGAGCTAGGGCGATTCCAAGTGTCTAGAACCCTATGATATTGTTATATGATAATAATGTAATAATACAATTTGTAAAAGAAGCTAAACCTTACTAGAAGTCGAAAAACATACTCCAAAGGTGTAAAAACTTGCACTTTCCGACACATTGATTCAACGCTTAGTGTGGCTTTTGACCTTGTATCGTGCCAAGAAATACGAGATCTTGGACTTTAAAAATGTTATAGAGCATAGTTGTAAGGGTAAATTCTACGACATTCTATATTTTCGAATCTCACAGCGGAAGAAATTAAAGTATAAATACACGAAGCTAGACATCTCAAAAAACAGTCTCTAAAATACTTGTTTTACATATACACTATTTTCAAAGATAATATAAGCTTTACAGACATGTAATACAATAAGTTACTACAAGAGGAACAATGAATAATATGAGAACTCCAACATGAAGCTCTTTCTCTACGTATTATGCCAAATCAACTGCTAATATGTCATCCTATGATGGGGAAAAATAGGAAGAAGGGAGTGGATCATAAAAAAGTCTGGTAAATGAGTACAAGTTTAATATGTGATGATCATAAACAGTTTCCTCAATGTTATTCTAGATGATATAAAGTGTGATATAAGTGTCTGTGAATTCCTAAGGTCTATTACCTTGGGGTTCTTATCTAATACATTCCTATACTACAATTTCTGTAGGCACATCCAATGAATCAAATCTCATGTCTAGTGACCGGTCACCGCTCCTAGAGCTATTTAATATGTAAGACACCACCACAAAGCAAATAAATGTGGAAACACTGCTCCCTTGGGTACTAACCAGGAAAACACCCCCAATATACTATTGTAAAACTAAATTCCCACTACTATCACCGTCACTAAACTACTGGGAACGATTCCCCTTCCCTAGGCCTAGAGAGGAAGAACCTGAGATGCTGAATCGTTAGAACATCTCATTGTCTACATTCTCTTCCACCTCTCGATCGTAGTGTTGGCCTCTTATAGCATGCTCCAAGTCCTCCATCTGAACTATATCACATGTGTTAGAAATGGTACATACACAGACATCCCATTATGGTGGACGCACTCCATCAGGCATCCACGCTAGTCTGCACGACCACCGTTGGAACCTCATATAAGTGCCTTTTTTGAAAATACATCGCCTCTAGTTAATTAATAAATCCCATATAGGTTAAAGGACATTTATCCAACACTTCAATGACCTAGCATCCTCTCATAGGGAACTAGCTTCCTTAATAATCCTAACATACAACTAAATGCCCTTAACTAGGCTCACAAACAATTATGGTTTATGTTAACTTTTATTATGAAATTGGACCTTTGGCATAGGTTTTGACTATGCAATTTTTGTTTTGGAACGGTCTACTACTGGACCCTCGAGGTCAACCGGAACTAATCGACCACTAAGGCTCTAGCTTTGATTGTTCGGATAGTAAATGTAGGATTTTTGCATATTTTTAGTGTCAAATGTTTGTATAGGTAATTCCGGTCATTAACATTATTTAGTTAACCCTAATTTTTAGTCTAAGCATCAATTTAGGATTTATACAATTCAAATTATATTTTTAGCATCCTAAGCCAATTAAAATATATTAAATTAAATGTAACAATCGTTTTACTAAAATTGTTCCCACTTACCTCAAACTTATGCTCTTTCATTTTTTTTGCTTGAGAAACCCCCCTCCCCAAATCTATAGCTCCACCTTGATCCACCTTGATTCAGTTGATTCTATTCTTCTAGGTTGGATTTATTTGATTTTTAAGAATTTTAAAGGGTTTGGCTTTGAGAGAAAATTTTGGCAGAATTTGTTTACAATAAACTTTTTTATTAGTTTTGGGGTTAGCATAGGTTCTAATTTATAAAGATTAGGAGTAAATTTAGGGCTTTGAATTTAGCTAGAGAATATTTCTCTAACATCTTGAACAGTCATCAAAACTTAAGCATGAAGCAACAATCGGAACAGTCGAACAATAACGCTCAACCACGCTTGTTATTTTCCATTTTACACTACCTAAGGTCGACCCTAAATGACCCATGGTCTACTGTCATAGGTCACCATGACACTCCCAAGGTCGACTTAGGTGTATTATGTTATTATATATATATATACACACACACACATATATATTAAATCTTTCTGTGCCCGTAACTTCTCCATACGAACTTCGTTTTCGAATGATATATGAGAAAATCGTCTAGAAAATTGATATGACCATAATGATGCAAGTTTCACAGACAAGTTCAGATGTATGTGGAAATATTTCTTTTATTCCTTGTTTTAATTAAATTTACTTTCCATATTAAATTTCTATTAAATTCTTGTTGCATTATACATAAACTTTCGAAAATTACATTCTCCCCGTCTTAAAAGGATTTCTTCCTCGAAATCTTAAAGGATGGAAAAATGTAACATATACACACAGCACCAATAAAAAAATTCATCTACCCATCCATCATCCACTACAACCATTGTCCTTAGATAATTTCTAATGCAATATGTACATATATATAACCAATGTGAATGCACATGAAAATATGCTAATGTAAAAAGTAGGTGGTTTACTGTTCTACTTAGCCTCCCATCATGCAAGTGCTCATGTCATGCATCCAAAATGTATACCACATCCTAAATAAGTATACTTTCTATTTTATATGTATGCTAGACTATTCATCCATATGCCACATCCATATGCATGATGAACGCCAATGAAGCATCCATATATATCATATAAAACAAGCTAGACAATAAAACGGGATAATATGAATGGTGTGTACTACCCAGAGGATGTACAATCCTAAACGTGTATAACAAGCAATCCAAAAAACACATCCCAATATATCCACTAGCATCCATCATTCATAACACGCCCTATTGACATGCTTACAAGCATTCCTTTCATTCAATGGTTTCTACCAAAGCTAGAACTTGTGTACAAAAATAATCCTTATCAACTTAAATGGAAACGCGCCAAAATTTTTTTGGGATGGGTAGCTCAAACTTTCTCCTCAAGCTCCTATGTATTCTCAACCGGATTCTCTTACTACTGACTCTAACCAGTTTAATATTTCACTACAGAGTCAATTTTTCCCACGCCAAAAAGTATAGGTAAGTGCATGATGAATAAGGTACTCACATCTTTTTATTCTCTAACTGACACAGCTTGACCATGGTGTTGCGTCACATAGACAATTAATGATGGCCTTATAATATTTTATCTATACTCTATGTTACATTTGGAATTTTCCAATTGCCTACTTCCTACTATAGACTCAACCCCATAGACTGCCTCATATGCCTCATGTCGGTACAAGTGTCGTTCTTGTCCTCTTATGAAATAAATATATCCATATTTTTAAACTACACTTCTCATTCTTTATCACTAACATAACCTTAGTTCTAACGTATGTGCATAGGTAACTCTCTGCAATCCTTGTTGCTAACTCAAATGGTGTCGACATGCACCACACCTATAACTTGAGCATAAGTATGCTCCCTTAAAACTGTAGCTCTACGAAATCCTCAATACACAAATTATGCCTTAACTCATCCAGTGGTATACCCAACCATCTCAAATTCTAGATACTAAGTGAGGTAACTCAAATGTGGATGTTGTCTCCTTCTGTGGTACTTACTACTTAGCTCTTTGCTAATTTTCCACTATAGCAAAGTGTATCCAACTGGGTGATTTCTTAAAATATTGAAAATAGCAAAACTTCTTTTCTAATTCGATTTAGCTTAAATCGTCTTATTTTACTTCTAAATGGTTTCTTTAGTCCTTTAAAAATCATGATATTTAACTATCATGCTTTGAGTCCATAGGGATCCATCCTAAATTTCACAAGTGAAAATTTGACCTATCTTCTTATTAAACCATAACAAAAAGTCCTAAAATTAATTGAAGTCATAAATCGAAATCACCTTAGCATTGGTAAAAATAACCTAAGTGGTACTTTGTTCGCGAGCAATTGTTGTGCACACAACTGTGTATTCTAAGTCGGCCTTCCATGAATTTTCTTAAGTAAACAGTCTTCTTTCAATCTGAGGGATGATTGGCAAGAGTCCCTTTTATCCCTCTTTTAAATCTTATAAAAATATTTCTGATTTAGTTTTTTATGAAAATCACCTTCGCATTTCAAATACGTGCAAATATCAATATCTTTTTCTAACAAAGACCTAAATTCTTGAATTAACTGTTCTTTGCAAAATTATTGTCTATAATCTTATTTAGGATAATTTTTGTGGTTTGAACTTCCAAAATTTACATTTCTTAATGTCCTTCCATAAATTAGACCTTTTTACCAAATATAATCACTTATCACTTTATTCCAATTATTTCATGGTTGCAATGACTCAATATGGAATGATACCTTTTGATTTTAATCCAATCGACATAATGACTAATAGTTTGGTTTATACTTAGGGATTTTCGTATTTCAATACATTTGAAATACATCCCTTCTGAAGGAAAGATTGGTGGTGTAAATTTATATTCTTACCCAAAAGGAGAATTAGTGTCACATCCGGAATTATAAGGAATTATCTTTTTCTTAGTTATTGAAATAGACAGCACAAAATGTGGTGAATATCCCTATTTTATACATCTCTTTCTTGTGGGGTGTATTTCTTGTCATTTCTAACAATAAATTTTTATTTATAAGTTTGAACTTAATAATCCATAGGAATTTACATTGCAATCCTCTACATTCCAATGAATTAAAATACTACTTAAATCTCATTTCCAATTTATCACTACTTTTGGTTATGTCTACTAACCCATACCAATTATCCAACAAAATCTAGGATTACATAAATCCCAATAATTTACCATGATAACTTAATGTACATTTTAACTTAAAAGTATCCTTCAAATTTACTAATCTGAAACTATCATAAGATCTATAAATTCAAGGACTACTACTACCCACAATTTTCCAGATTCAAATACGTGCAAATTTCTAATCATACAATTCCACAAGGTTTACTTAGGCATACTTGGAATACATATACAATGATAGAACCCAATAAGGTAACACTGCTTATAGGCTACTATAGAACCAACTTCCACTAATACTACTGTTAACCCGCCTTTTTACAAGGCTACGGGCAGACGGGTTTAACTTAATCGACTGCACGTTCGTCAAGACTGGTGTAATCGATGGATTCAGTCCACTGGATGGATGGATGACGTAACGCACTTGAAAGATGGAAATTGGATTAGATAGAGATGGATCAACTATGATTTGGGTCAAGGAAATGTGGTTCGGTCTGGAAGTTAGAAGTCGTTCGGCGTTGGAGTGAGAAGAGGTTCACTCAGCAGTGGACTAAGGTCGTTCGACACACATTGGTGGTTCGGCATTCCGGTCGTTCGGCACTCGTTGGTGGTTCGACATTCCAGGAGCACTCGGCATACAGTAGTGCTCGGCATCTAGGAGCGCTCAGCATTTAAAAGCGCTCGGCATTAGAAGATCGTTCGACATGATGGGCGCTCGGCATTAGGAACTGTCCGGCATCAAACATGGTTCGGCATCAGACATGGTTCGACATGATGGAGGTTCGGCATTAAGGATCGTTCGGCATTGGATGGGTCGTTCGGCATCAGGGAGCTTACGGCAATGGATGGATCGTTCGGCATCAGAGAACGTTCGACATTGGATGGATCGTTCGGCATCAGGTATCATTCGGCATTAGAAGGACCGCTCGACAAACGAGTACGTTCAGCACGGCTACCTCGTTCGGCATATGAGTATGTTCGGCACGGCTACCTCGTTCAGCATACGAGTACGTTTGGCAATGCATTTTGGTTCGGCATGGGCCGTTCTGCCCTGATGGTCTCAAGTTACTTAAGAAGCCCAACAACTACCTAGACGTGTCTATAAATAGAGCATGTAGGACTCCAGAAAAGGGGATCATCTTCTTCTTCTCTTCTGTTCTCTGACTTTTTTCCTAAGACTAAGGCTAGTCTCCCACTTTGTAACTGCAACTGATTCGTACATTAATAAAAAGAAAACTTCTGGAGTGGACATAGGCTGAAGTTAGCCGAACCACTATAAATCTATTGTTCTTTATTGCTTTTATTTTAATTTTGATTATTCTTCGTATAATTACTCTCCACATACATCCTATCTGTGAGCTGTGACAGTGATTTGGTGCTTTCATCTGGATTTGGGTGTTAGTGACCAATTTTGTCGCTAACACTTTGGTGCTTTCACTGAGAACTGAAGCACTCAAGAATTTTGGAGTTAGAAAATCAGATTCTAAGGAGCAATGGCTAGACCATCAGCAAGGAAGCAAGTGATAGAGAGGAGCAATTAGGAGGGGAGTGAAGAGGCTTCCTCTGGAAATGGAGCAGGAGAAGCATCCATCTACATCACCAGAGAGGAAATGGAAACCATGATGAAAAGACAAGAGGAGATGATGAAGGCTCTTCTCCGACAATTTGGACAACCAGGAACTGCAGGTACTCAAGGTCTTGGGGTTGGACCAGAGGAACTCAATCGGTAGGTTGATGGTGTGACTCAACAGGGGGCAGCCCCCAATCGGAAGACCACTATCAATCTGGAAGGACCTGGGCCCGGGGGAACACCACTAGGAAATTCTGGACCAATTCATGGAGGGATTCCAGTTAGCACTACGCAACAAGATGCTGGCAGGAACGTATGAGCGCGGGATGAATAGTATGTAACAGAATTCCCTCGGGGACTCGAGAGGCAACCCTTGACGGACAATGCTGGATTAGCCGAGATCATTAGGCGAACAATGCATAGAGGTTTGACCAATAGAGATCTGGAAGGAGTGAACAAGAGTCCGTTCACTCGCGAAATCAGGATAGCTCGAAATCTGCCAGATTTCAAGCTACCTAACATGGAAATGTACAATGGCAAAGCCGATCCAACAAATCACTTGATGAGATATACAAGACACATGGAGGTGCTGGGGGCATCGGAAAAAGTTATGGCTCGATGTTTCCCTTTATTTTTGTCAAACATAGCTGTTATGTGGTTCAGGCAGCTGGAAGAAGGATCTATCGGGACATGGGCAGAGTTGGTGGATAAGTTTCTGAAGCAGTTTCGGGTACATATCAAAAGGCCAAAGAATGTAGTGACGCTGACATTGGTAAAACAAAGGACACACGAATCACTCAGAGCTTTCTTAACTCGGTTCAATGCAGAGGTTGCTTCGGTGGATCGGCCGGATCCGTCGATGGTTTTAATGGTGGTAGTGTCAGGAGTTAGAGAAAATTCAGATTTCAAAGTGTCACTGATACGGGACCCTCCAATGGATCTCGGGGAATTCTTTCGCGAAGCTGAGATGTTCCTTCGGCAGGAAGATGCATGCTCAGATATGAAGTAAAAGGAGGTGAACACGGCTGAGGATGGAGGGCCATCCAGTGGAGGCTTGGAAAGAGATAAAGGCAAAGAAAAAAAGGAAGCTAGACGACGAATTAGGAAAAGCTAGGAAACGGTGGAGAGATCCAAAATTCTCCACCTACACAGGATTGAACGAGGCGCTGGAACGAATTTATTTGAAGACTCGGGATAACCTTCCCTACCGAAGGCCGGCTAGGAGAAAACCCCCCGAACGTGAGAGGGCATCAGGGAAATGCTGCCTCTTCCACGATTTGGACGGGAATGATACCAATAGCTGCAGGCACATAAAGGACATAATTGAGGAGCACATAAGGAATGGACAGTTGCGACAGTACGTCAAAACTCGGAATGCAGCGGTGGGGCAGGAGCAACCACCGTCCACTCACGTAGTGATGGTACGAGGCACAGGAATGATGGTCGATTGGTTATCAATTGACTAGAATATTACGAAATAAGTAGCAAACTATGGGCAAACGGCCAAGCCACTTACTCATGTACGGGGACGGAGATAGCCCCTAGGCATGCTCTGAGTTGACGATAAACCGCGACACTCTAGTTTTTGAAATCTGCTTTCTCTTTTTTGGCTTGGACATTTGCTTTTTCTTGGTTTGGTTAGAACTTTCGGTTTTGTTTGTTTCTTTTCTTGAACTTTTTTATTTGGGTGATTGCTTTCCGGTTTGGATATCGGTTTGGATTTTTGGTATGGATTTTTTGTTTTCTGGTTTGATCTAGATTTTGGATTTGCTGTTGATTAGATTTTTGTTTGGTTTTTGGTAAAAGGTCGTCGGGTATGGATTGTGCCCGACAAGGGGTAAGTCTCTTCGTCCAAACGCGACAAATCGACTTATTCAGGTCGTCGAGTATGGACTATGCTCGGCAAGGGTCCGGAGAGACCAGGATTCGGCCTAGGACTTAGGCCCTGTATTATTAGTTATTATTTTAGGTCGTCGAGTATGGACTATACTCGACAAGAGTCCGGAGTGGTCAGGATTCAGCTTAGGACTTAAGCCATGGCATTACACAACGTTCAGGGACACTGGACCACGACCGTCATATGGAAATTGCGCTTGGCAAGAACCCGGAGAGGTTACAGATTCGGATATTGACCCAAAAAGGTCATGGATTCGCTTACTGGTTATTGGATAAGGTTGGATTAAGACTCGATTATCGAGTCCGGATGGATATGGAATTGACTGTGGACTTTGGATATCAAATTCGAAATTATTCAAAACACACCATCCAACAAAAATGCATGTTTTGGGGGGCAAGTTTTAACCCGCCTTTTTACAAGGCTACGGGTAGGCGGGTTTAACTTAATCGACTGCACGTTCGTCAAGACTGGTGTACGATGGATTCTGTCCACTGGATGGATGGATGACGCAACGCACTTGAAAGATGGAAATTGGATTGGACAGAGATGGATCGACTATGATGTAGGTCAAGGAAATGTGGTTCGGTCTAGAAGTTAGAAGCGGTTCGGCATTGGAGTAAGAAGAGGTTCACTCTGCAGTGGATTAAGGTCGTTCGGCACACATTGGTGGTTCGGCATTCGGGTCGTTCGGCACTCGTTGGTGGTTCGGCATTTCAGAAGCACTCGGCATACAGTGGCGCTCGGCATCCAGGAGGTCTAGACATTTAGAAGCACTCGGCATTAGAAGATCGTTCGGCATGATGGGCGCTCGGCATTAGGAACTGTCCGGCATTAAACATGGTTCGGCATGATGGAGGTTCGACATTAAGGATCGTTCGGCATTGGATGGGTCGTTCGGCATCAGGGAGCGTTCCGCATTGGATGGATCGTTCGGCATCAGGGAGCGTTCCGCATTGGATGGATCGTTCGGCATCAGGGAGCATTCAACATTGGATGGATCGTTCGGCATCATGTATCGTTTGGCATTGGAAGGACCGCTCGGCATACGAGTACGTACGGCACGGCTACCTCGTTAGGCATATGAGTATGTTCGGCACGGCTAACTTATTAGGCATACGAGTACGTTTGGCAATGCATTTTGGTTCGGCATGTGCCGTTTGGCCCTAATGGGCTCAGGTTACTGAGAAAGCCCAACAACTAGCTGGACGTGTCTATAAATAGAGCATGTAGGACTCCAGAAAAGGGATCCTCTTCTTCTTCTCTTCTTTTCTCTGACTTTTTTCCTAAGACTAAGGCTAGTATCCCACTTTTTAACTGTAACTGATTCTTACATCAATAAAAAGAAAACTTCTGGAGTGGACGTAGGCCGGAGTTAGCCGAACCACTATAAATCTGTTGTTCTTTACTGCTTTTATTTTAATTTTGATTGTTCTTCATATAATTACTCTCCACATACATCCTATCTATGAGCTGTGACAGTGATTTGGTGCTTTCATCTGGATTTGGGTGTTAGTGACCAATTTTGCTGCTAACAACTACCGCATAACGCTACTATAGGGACTGCTCTCCCCTAATATGACTTTCCACTAATGTTAACCCGGTTCGCCTATAGCCCCTAGGTATCGTATCCTTACCTATGAGGTACCAACCAATATTCGAATCGCCACTTTGTCACTTAACTTACAATATAAGAATTGAAGTAAACCTTACTTGACCCTTATTACACTTCAAACCGAATAAAACTCCTTGCATATATACCATCCCTTGATAATAACCATCTTGGTCCACTCTTTCCTTATTGCAGGATATGTTTTACGCAAATCAAACTTTCTAAACTTCCTCATACAAAGATTCTACTATTCAAACCATACTTAGGTAAAAAAGGATACAAGTAGTTCTCATCCTTCACTACTAGAGGAAGCTTGACCTAGTACTTTGTCCTTCCAATTCAGCCATAGACTGAATGGTCACTTAATTCCCATGTTTCCTTTTTATCTTCATCCTAGCCATATTAAGGCTTCCAAACTCCACAGTCAATTTCTTTGCTAGTGGACTGTTTAATCTTATTTGTCTATCTCTGATCTATTTCTTTCCTTTTAAGTTGAAGTGATGTTGTTTTAGTTTCATTTTCCCTTTTAAATCAAAATCTTTGATATTAAACTTTATTTCCACAAAACTAGTAAGTTTTAGAACGTAAACTCTCCATCATTTTATTATTCTTTTTAACAAATATTTCATTCTTAGTAAGATCATGGTACTTTTTTTAATTAAAGTATCAATACAGTTAAGCTTAATTTAGCAAAAGGTACATAAAATACACCTCTCCAAAAAAAATCTTTTATAAATGAGGAATTTTCACAAAAGAATTTTTTTAAAGACAAGATGGTATTTTTAACTTATTATTATTGCTATTATTTTAGAGTTTGACGAAGGCACTGATAAAAGACATATCAGTGCTAACCATTTCTTATTTATAAAGGGAGTTCAAAGGTTGAATCTTTCACACTTACCAATTTTTTCTAAAAGCTCATTATCAAAAGCAAAGTGCGCATTGAGGGCAATATAACAATGCGATAAAAAAAGGCATTTAAAAGAATTACTGAAAATTTTGCTTTTTATCAAATTTTCTGCTTTTACTTCTTAAACAATTTCCATAAGGTTTATCTTATTACTAATATAAAATTATAAACCAACTTTCTCTATTTATTTAATATATCATACATCAAGTTTTTAACTTTAGAAAACATTTTCATTGGTTTATCATTTAAATTGGAGTAGACAATAGCAACCTAATCCTAAGGCCACTTAACTATCACTGCTTTGTGCATAAGGTTTCTGTTCTTCTTTCCAAAGATGGTTAACGCAAATTTATTGTCCAATGCAGTTTCAAGTTCAATATGAAAATATTCTAGCCATACCATTACCATTAACAATTAAGAATCTTTGCGACTACGACTGATATGTGAATAGGGTTCCCACTTTATTTGGAAAATCAGCCCTAATTTGCAATGTTCTCTTTCATGTTACCAATATCATTTTCCTTTTAAATGAATCTCGTAGTGCTAATCTCCTTTACTCACCCTTAAGTCCATAATTTACTTACTAATGCTCGTTGGTGCATAAGACCTCTATTAGCCTTTCTTAATGGGACAAACTATAATAAATGTGAAAAGTTTATTTTTCACCTTAACTGTCATAACCTTAACACTTATTCTGACTCTCAATTGTTTGCTTTTATAATTTATAAGCCAATGATTATCTTACGAGTCAAAATATATATAGGTTGTTGTGTATTAATACACATATCAAAAAATTCTGATTATGCTTCCTAAGTCGAGAAAGACTCGTTTTGTCTCCGCGCTTTAGATACCGACGGACCCATATAGGGATGTTCACGCTCAAAACCATTATTGCCTTTCTAGACCATTGCTCTAGAACTTGTACTAATTCTCACTATGGGTGTTTAGGAATTAGTTCAACTTTCTCATTGACAGTACATGCACAAATAAAAAAGAATTTTAGATATACAGATAAAATTTTTGGAAATATCTTTGAAAACTTCTATCTATATATATTCATTTATATATTCAAAACCCATTTTTGAAAACTTTTCGAAACACATTTTAGAAAATCATTTTTTTCAAAAAAATTTCAAGTACGTTCTCTCAATACATGCCTAAATCCTAATGAATCCTAAACCTAAGATCTAAAAACAAATTTTAAACCT
This sequence comes from Allium cepa, assembly GCA_030765085.1. Classification (NCBI taxonomy): domain Eukaryota; kingdom Viridiplantae; phylum Streptophyta; class Magnoliopsida; order Asparagales; family Amaryllidaceae; genus Allium; species Allium cepa. The sequence continues at coordinate 728,817,248 of CM060929.1, read as the reverse complement.
GCAATTTCAAACACATCGATCCAAAGCTTAGTGTGGCTTTCGGCCTCATGTTATCCCCAAAAATAGAGCAGTTGGGATATAAAAACTTTATAGAGCATAGTTATAAGGGTAAGTTCTAAGACATTCTATACTTTCAGACTTCATAATGGAATGAATTGAAATGCAGAAAAAAAGATATATCAGAAAAACAGTCTCCAAAATACTTGTTTTACATACACTCTTTTTTTAAAGTAAAATATAAGCTTTAAAAACATGTAATACGCTAAGTGGCTACAAGAGGAACAATGAATAATATGAGAACTCCAACGCGGGGCTCCTTTTCCCATTTAATATGTTCGATCAACTGCTAACCTGTCATCCTATGGTGGAGAAAATTAAAAGGTGGGAGTGGGTAAAAAAATTATGGTGAATAAGAATAAATTTAATATGTGATGATCATAAGCAGTTACTTAAATACTAGTCTAAATGACATAGGGTACGTTACAAGTGTCCTTGAATTCCTAAGGTCCATTCTTAAGGGATCTTGTCTAATATATTCCTACACTATAATTTGTGTAGGCTAATACAATGGATCAAATCCCATTTCTAACAGTTGGTCACCACACCTGGTGCTATCATATGTAAGACGCCGCCACAAAGCTACTGCACATGGAAACACCATCCTTTTGGCTATTAACCATGAAAACACCACCACTAGGTTATCGTGGGACTAAATTCCTACAATTATCACCACCAATAAGCTATTGGGAACATTCCTTCCTCACCATGCCTGGAGATGAAGAACATGAGATGCCGACTCAACATCTCACCGTTTGCAGTTACTTCTACCTCTCGATCGTAGTGTTGGCCTCTTATTGCACGCTCTAGGTCCTCCATTTGAACTATATCATGTGTGTTAGATATCATGCATACACGAACCTCCTATTGTGGCGGGTCCACTCGATAAGGCATCCGCACCAATCTGCACGCCCACTATTGGAACCTTTTGTATGTGCCACTTGTTAAAATACATAGACGGTTACTAAATCCCAAATTGAGTAAAGGACATCTACCCAGCATCGTAATGACCTAGCATCCTCTCATAGGGAACTAGCTTCCCTACTATTACTAACATACAACCAAATGCCCTTAATAGGCTCATAAACAATTATGGTTCATGTTAATTTTTATTATTGAATTTGGCCTTAGGCCGAGGTTCAGATTCTACAAGTTTTTTCTGAACGGCCCACCATTGGACCCCCTCCATATCGACTGCTACCAGTCGACCGCTAGGGTTCTAGGGTCGACCATTCGTACAGTAAATTTAGGATTTCTACATCTTTTTAATGTCGATTGTTTATATAGTTAATTCCTATTATTAAAAGTCTTTAATTAACCCTAATTTTTGTTTAAGCATCAATTCAAAATGGTTTGTTGATTTGGAGATTTCAAATCTAATAATGTAGGTGTCAAATTTAAGTTAATGTTAGTTGATGTATAATCTATAGCCTAATTATGCAAATTCCAACATAGGGTTTATATAATTCAAATTAGATTTCTAGCACCCTTTAAACTAATTAAAATAAATTAAATTAACTGCAACAATTATCTTACTAAAATTGTTCCCACTTACCTCAAGTCTAAGCTCTTCCTATTTACTTTGCTAGAGAATCGCTCCAAAATTGATAGCTCTGCCTTGATTTAGTTGCTTCTATTCTTCTAGGTTGGACTGATATGATTTTTTAATAATTTTTAGGGTTTGGGGTTGAGCGAAAATTTTGGAAGAGGATTATTGTAAACTATTCTATTGGTTTTAGGGTTAGCTTAGGGTACAATTTATAGAGATTAGGAGTTAATTTACAGTGTTGATTTTAGTTGGAGAATATTTCCCTAGCATCTTAAACGGTCATAAAAACTTAAGCACGAAGAAACAATTGGAACCATTGAAAGACAACGCTCAACCGCGCTTTGGTGTTTATTATTTTACAATACCCAGGATTGACCCGAAATGACCCAAGGTTGACCACCACGGGTCACTCGTTACTCCCCAAGGTCGACCTGGTTGTGTTTTATTTTATATATATATATATATATATATATATATATATATATATATATATATATATATATATATATATCATACTTGAAATTTCTTCATAACTCTGTTTTCGAGTGTTATATACAAAAATGATCTAAAAAATTGCTATGAATGCAATGGTGCAAATTAAATATTTTCAGTCCTTCTTTTAATTCAATTTATTTTACTTATTAAATTTCTACTCAATTTATATTAAATTTTTGTTAAATTTTAAATAAATTTTTAGGGTGTTACAAAAGGGTTCCACACATGATAAAGGCAATTTATTAGCATGAAAAAGACTTTATTGATAGAGTAGATAATTAAAATAATATAGCATACTCATTTACAAATGGACTGGAGAAAACAAACGAAGGAGTTGGAATAGGGTTCCCTAATTGGCCACAAGCATGAATGGGAGACTGATAGATTTAAGAGGATATCCTAAAGGTAGTTACGTAATTTATTACATATATCTCGATAACCAGTCTTGTTCATAGTAAAAATGTTTGATTTCTGTAATATACTTCATTATATTATGATATAATTAGTTAAGTAATTAATCTAAAGTATATTAAATAGAAAATCCTTAAATGATATGTAATGTGTTAGTGGTTACAATTTGTTGTAATCATTAGAAATTTATTACATTAAAATAACATATTATTTTAAATATTCCTGGCCAGTATGTTTCGAGACAAGATATCGATACATCCATTGAGACCAGAGTACATAACGCTCTCCAAATGTTGCATAGTTCATTATCCGTGGCCATCAGGGTACCAACGAGTTACGTGCTGATAGTTATTAAATATCTATGGAATGACTCACACGAGAGTTTTCTGTTGATTAATACAACCAAGGTCAAATGAAGAATCTTGAGGTTATGTTGTTAAACAGTTCCCTCAACTTGATAATACTATGTAACTTTAAAATGGACACTCCACTTTGATTAAAGTTAAATCATGGAATGGTGATCCATTAAGCGATTATAGTTGGGCTTGAGTTGAAGCATTCGAAGTGAAACACTATTAATAGAGAATTCGTCTTCTTGGTTATAAGAGTTTAGTATCGTGATCAACTACAATTAAGTCAAAGTCAAAGTCACTGCTATAGAAGTATCGTTAATAATAATTATTATTATTGAACCAAAGATTTTGTGTTTGAACTAATCAAGTGACTTTGGACAATATTAGAATATTTACTTATATTAAATTCTGTAAGTCCTAAATTGATGTAGGTTTGATGAAAAAAATAATACTTATTATAATAGTACAATTGGATTTTTACTTCAAAGGTTTGTAAGGAATAAATTTAGTAAAAATGCCATAGCACTAAGGTGATGTGTGAATGTTAATATTCGAATCGTTCGATATTAATAGCCAATCTAATTTACACCTTAGAGCCGCACAACCATAAGGATGAATGCTTTGAAAAACCACATGGTTTAATTAGTTTATGATCATTATAAGTAAATTAATTAATTAACTTATAATCATTGTAGATTAATTAATTAAATTAATATTATGAAATTATTTTATTTTATGTGATGTTTGAATGCCATTTAAATTTAATGAAAAGCGTATATATAAAAGTAATATATGCGCGTATCAGTATCAATATTGATGAAATATTTAAATTTGATTTAATACAGTTAATTACTAAATGGTTTTAGAAATTTTAAAAGCCTTTATAGACCCTTTCTTAGCCGACCATCCATGGTAAAAGAGGGGGGATATGATTGAGACTTAATGAAGAACTAATTAGGGAAAGATTTAGGGAAGGAATTGGAAAGGTTTTAATTGTTTCTTTAAAACAAATCATTCATTCACTCTTCCTTACAATTCATTTTCTCTTGCTCTGTTCTCTCTTTCCAATAGCTAAAATTTCCTTCGCTTTATAGAAGAAGAAAAATTCCTAAAATAAGATCAAAACAAATCAAATCAAATAAAAGCAAAAGTTGTGCCTTTGATTGCTACAATTTTTAAAGGTGATTCAATCGGATCCATAAGTTTTCTTACATCTAGGATGCAAATCATCGCCATTTTATTTTGGTAAGCTTTTAGTCTCAATTTTTTTACGTATGTCATTATGTTATTGTAGATTAGGTCCCATTTGCTTTATAAGAATTTATATGTGCTTATGTTGTAAGATATAATATATACATATGTATTCATGTTCAAATTGATTTAAAGAAAAAACATTACAATGTTATTATAATATGTATATGTATCTCAGTTATTATAGTTTATTTAAGTTAATAATAATTGTGATTTTAAATAATTTTATCACATAAAGTAATTTTACAACATTTATATATGTGTGTATGTATCAAACATGTTTCAAATAGCTTAAAATTGCTTATACCCATACCTATATTAATGGATTAAAAAATTAAATTTTGTTTTTTCCTAGCAAGTATTTACATTTAATATATGTTAATGTATGTTTTAATTTATGGTAATTTTGTCTAGTATATAAATAATATACATATATTTGTATGTATATTCAAAATTCATTTCAACATTTAATATATGTTATGTGTGTACTAGTTTGTAGTAAATTTTTATGTTTATAAATAATATACATATATGTGTGTGTAAATTAAAAACTTTATTTAACATGTGTGTATCTATATTGAAAATTCATTTTCACTTGAAACATACGTTTGTTTTATAATATTTAATTCAAACTTTAAAATAGATATGTTGTTTTAAATCAAATATATCTAATTTATGTTTTCAAAATTAAAATTGGATTATTAAGATATTTCTTTAATTTCAAAATATATGTAACTAATCAAAATTGGTTTATTTTTATTGTTATTATAATTGTGTGTGTGTGTTTATATAATTTTGATTAATAACTAAGGACAATAAAGGGACATATAAAAGGGATATATGTCTATTGTGGTGTAAATCCCAAAACATATCAACAATCACATAACTATGTACACTATCTATATGCAACACATGAGTATATTTTCTACACTTGCAATATCATAATCTAGTATAAAATTAAATAAAATCTTTTTTAACAAACCAATCGAAATACGTTAAATTATTTGTAAAAGTAGTAGGTGTAACTCCTAACTAATTGCACCCTCTTAACATTTTTATCATATAAATTTGCCTCCCTTAAATAACATCTCGGCTCTTTACTAACTATGATAATACTATAAAACAAGTAACTATGACTAAAATATATGCATTAGGATATGTTTGAAATACTCTGCTTTACATAAATCTCAAATTAATCAAAATATATATTAATTAATCTTCTTTCAAACTAAATAAAATAAAATAAGCTTTTATTTAAAATAATATTAGAATCGTCTAATGAAACCTTTCACTTTATGGGTCCAGTATATCCAAAATAGGAAAAAAAAATGAAATTTACCTATTTCACCAGGTTCATTTAGTATGCCTATGTGAACCTATGCGATTAATATATTAATTCCAACACTGTACACACATGAATATATATATATATAGACACATACATATATATATATAAACTTTTGTTATTGCATAGTGCTGACATAAGCTAATAAAGTTATGATTCCTTGTTAATTTTCATATGGCTTTCCACTCTAAGGAACTAATTATAATTCAGAGGAGTCCAGTAGTACCCATCATTAGGTACCTTCAATCATTCAGTCTTCAAGACATGTCATGTTTATGCTACCGATCTCGTAACAAATAGTTAAACTTAATGAACATAGTTCCGCCGATTCAAAAAGAAAACTTAAAAACTTATTAAACTCTCTATAATGAATATCACTTTATTGCATAGAATTCGATCCTATGAATATACGAATGAAAATTCTTAAGAAAAAAATAAGTGAAATGACAGTGTAAATGCTCGTTATTCCATGCTTGTGGAATTGGGTCTCCATCTATAGTAGACAGCTTAAAAGTATTATCCCAAAGCTTCTGCTTTATCACTTAAGGTCTTTTCTAATCTAGACTATGTGCCACCATATTCGAAAAACCGTTTCTAAAATGATGTAAAGCTCAAAATTGTGTTTTCAAACTTTGGCATTGTACTGAGCATTTACCCTCAAATTTACCTCTTCTAGATATTCTTCCATCAGGTCTGGGAATGTTAGCAATAGCTTCTCATTCATCATAGGGTCATAGTTTGAGCACCAATAAGAAGGGACTTTTGGTTAGTTAGGGTGATAGAGTTACGGTGCGCCTTAGGGAAAATTAGGTAATTTTATTATATTATTTAACTCTTATTTCGAATCTTATTCGAAATAAAGGAAGATCTTTGTTTTATTTCCTATTGTATATATTATTATATTGGGTGTAATTAATGTCTTTTAAAAAAATTAAATAAGTACAAGTAAAGAATCCTTGAACAAAGTATTTAATTGGTTGCAATTACGAATGTGTTTGTAACCAAGGGTATTGAATTATATAAAATAAATATGTTAAATGCTCCTAGTCAAGTTGTATCAAGAACAAGATATCGATATATCCATTAAAAGTTGTGTATATGATGCTCTCTGATGGATGGTGAAGTACACATGACTATTGGGTGCACCAAGGCTATGTACGTGTAGTTGTTTGGTATAATTACAGGACGAGTTGTTGAGGTCTTCTACAGGTTAAAAGTAAAATCGAAGGTTTCACATGATGATATGCGGTAGTCTTTTAACTTTAATGCTGTGAATCTAAAATGTCTAAACTATACTTTGATTATGATCAATCACATGACATCGGGGATCAAGTTAAGCCCATGTCGGGTATAGGTTGAGCCAATTTAAGTGAACCACTACTCAAGGGAGGATTCATCTCCTTTAAATAGAAGGTTGGTATCATCATAATTGGTAATTAATGTCTTTTAAAAATACTAAATATGTACAAGTAAAGAATCCTTGAACAAAGATTTAATTGGTTGCAATTACGAATGTGTTTGTAACCATTGGTATTGATTTGTATAAAATAAATACGTTTCTTTTAATGCTCCTAGTCAAGTTGTGTCAAGAACAAAATATCGATATATCCATTAAGACTTGTGTATATGATGCTCTCTATACGATGGATGGTGAAGTACACATGACTGTTAGGTGCACCAAGGTTATGTACGAGTAGTTGTTTGGTACAATTACAGAACAACTTGCTGAAAGTCTTCTGGAGGTTGAAAGTAAAATAAGAAACTTCACATGACGATATGCAGTAGTCTTTTAACTTTAGAATATTGTGAATCTTATGTGTCTAAACTATACTCTGATTATGGTCAATCGCACGACATCGATGATCTTGTTAAGGCCATAATCGGATATAAGGTGAGCCAATTTAAGTTAAACACTATATAAGAGTGGATTCATCTCCTTTAGATAGAGGTTGGTATTACCATAATTGGCAGTCAACTTAAAGTCAATGTCTTTGGCCAAAGCAAATCAGTTAATAGATAAATGTTATTGGATTAAACTATGGACTTTAATGTTGGAATAATCAATTAAATATAGATATTATTAAATTTTAGACCATTGATCGGGATCTAAATATTTAAGTGACATAGTGATGACAAAGAGAAAATATGCACAATATATTGTTGCTTAAAGTTGCCACTTTAAAAGATAATAAACTAGATTTTACCTAGGTAACCTTCAAGCAATAGAAATCATGTCCACCATTGTGCTTTAAAAATGTCTATATAGGCTTTAATACATAAATTGTTTAAATATTACTAAGTGCGAAGTTCACACTTGGAAGTCCAACAACCGCAACTATCAATTTACGATCGAAAATAACTCACTGAAATTATTCCTAAAAGGTACAAATGATTAGTATGCAGAAATTAATATAATGGTTACGTTGATTAATTTATTATTACTTTTAATATTATTAAAGGGATAAAAAATTAATTAATAAAACATATAATTGTTACATTTTATTTAATTATTTATATAGATCGAAAATAGTATATATTAAAGAATAAATCATTTATGGTAGTTAAAAGTATTGGTATTGATTAATAATTAAAGGCTAACCATCTTGTAATGGCTAAATGATTTATTATTTAATTAGGTAATTGAACCTAAAAAACAAATAAAGTCCAAGATAATATAAATATATTAAGGAGATATTTGTAGCATTTCATGTTATAAATAGATTCATATAGCATCAATTAAGATACATAGAATTTTATTATCCTCGTCTAAAAGTAAATTAACATCTTCATAGTTGACATTGCAAATCAATATAGCCGGGAAATAACATTGTCGGGCGATGGTGAAAGACAAATGTGGCATATCAGTATAGTCGGGAAGAGGAAGAAGGTGGTTGGGTTTTGATTCAAAGAGATGAGGTACTTTTTAATTGTCCCTATATGATAATAAATTACACTAGTCCTTATTTATTCAAACATAAATAACTCACAAATAAAAATTTTGTTCTGTGTGCAACTTGCTTCGTTTAGTATGTGTAAAAATTACAAACATATTAACATTGTTAAAATGTATATTGTAGACTTTGTATATGACATCAAAGTAGAACATTATTAACATCATTAATTAAATTAATATGCTAAGATATTGTTCATTTTATTCGAATATATATATTTGAATTAAGATGAATTATAGCCATTTTTGTATCATCAATTCAAGAAATATTAAATCTTAACAAGCGCTATTTGAAATTTAATTAAAACTAATATGTTTATTATTATAATCAAAAAATACGTTCTCTAAATTTAAAACCATACATACATACATACATACATATATATATATATCTGTGTGTGTGTGTGTATGTATATATGTATGTATAATTATTTAATTATTTAATTTGCAACTAAGTAAATGTTATATTTCATTTGGTAATAAATTATCTTTTTAAACATTTTGAATAAATAACATTGTAAAATGTATCAATATTATTATTACAATGATAATATAATATATATATATATACATATATTATAGTTCAAATCAACGATTTAAGTTTGCTTCATGATAACATAATAAAAGATCTAATACATATTGAATGGGAGAATTTTTTTGAAATTTGCCCCTTTTACAGTGGCGCCTGATCAAACAATGGTATGAGAGCCTGCATTATGTTATTTAGAATAATATGTAAAGTTTAAATTTAAATTTAATTTTAGAAAAGTATGAAAAAATTTAAAATTGTTTTAAATTTGTACTCATAAGAATTATAGAAATTAATAAAAATTTGCTTTAATTTGAAATTAAAATATATAAAGGCTATGAATATATTTAAATTGTCTTAAATTTGCATTCATAAAGATATAAATTAAAATTTTTAAATTGTTTAAATTTGAGATTTTAAAATTTATAGAGAAATAAATTTGTAATTGTTTTGTATTTAAAGTTATCGAAGTTATAAATAAATAAATTTTGTAACAACCTACACCCCTATAGGTTCGAATTTTCGCTAAATTGAAAACCCAAGTCCACCAAAGTACGTACCATTGGTTCGGTATCCTGCAAGTAAAAAAATAACAGCACATCAAAGAGTTGATAATAAAACTCTCATTAGAATATCAAAATATAAAAAATTACATGGTTACTGACCAAGATTTGACACTTTCAAGTTCTATGTCCTTGTCAGTATTGAGCATGGATTAGGAACTTATCCTTCTACAGAACCTGCCTTGCACCAGTACCCACCCTTCTAAGATATCCTATGAGTTTTAATAAGGAGGGGTTTAGAACAACATTCTAGTGACTGGTATATAATACACTTTGAACATAACAATAGTTTATGCCGATTGTTTTCTATGTCTTGTTATGTCTTTCCATTTTTAATTAGTCGTCTTGACTTTACCTATGCATACGATACGTCCCATCTACCCGTAATTGACTATAGCTACATACATACATACATATGTATGTATGTATGTATGTATGTATGTATGTATGTACATAGCTATAGTCCATTAGGGATAGACGTGATATATATATTGTATATATGTACCATTCCCTTAGACCCAGGTACTATTCCCAGTAGTAACTCTTCACCTACGCCTCGATAGGATCCATCACCCTGTCGTATCACGATCTCATCCCAGTGCATAACGAGGAAGTCAAGTAGTGCCTAATAATGACTTTATAATTATTTAACCTTTCTCTATGTTGCATTTTTTTGGATTTTCTTATCTGCTTTTCGGTTATAGACCTAGATCTATGAACTATGGTGGATTCAACCCTACCGACTGTGGACACAACTCCATGGACTACCCCATGCACGTTTCGAAAGATCTCTTTAATAGGGTTAATCATCCTTACCCCCTAACAAAAAACTAGCAAACAACGTGGCGATGCATTACCCAACATAGTCCATACACTAGTAGACAGTGTAGCACATTAGGTATAACCCTATCTTTCCCATTGACCGATAAGGACTGGTGACATTCTCGATCTATATACAGCCCTGCTCCTTTATTTGGTACCAACACATGCATATGTAGTACCATTCTGTGCTCATCATCCAATTTAGATTGCCTATTGAAATCAAGGGAATACCCCTCTTTTTTGATTATTGAAGACGAATTCTCTATCTGTCATGGTATTCCTTCATCTATACGCAAACATAAAATCCTCACGCGTCCTATGGTTGTATATGTCTCTCATTTGTATAATATACACACAACTGCTGTTAGCGCCTTGCGGTGGACAGATTTCTATTGTATAACACTACCGACCTCACATTCCAACCCATGCTAATGACTAATATCATTCTATTTGCAATTGTTTGTTAACTTTAATAGTTCACACCTATCATAAACCCATACTTAAGGCTACATATATGTAACATATATATTTATACATTCGTTCATCTTTTCTTAATCATTTTGCCTCTACAATTTACTATTAACCATAATTCTTTACTTCTTTATGCGTTTATATCAAACTTGGTTTAAGACTATTTACCCCTTTCTTTTTAAAAGATCTGCAATGCCTTTTTATATTCTTTTACCCTTTTTTCCAATTCCTATTTCTATACCCTTTTTAACATTTAATTTATTCTTGACTGCTCTTCAATTTCTTTCCTTATTTAATTCCCATCTTGACTAATATCATGCATCTATTCTCCTAAAAAAATTATCACATTTATATCTCTTTATTTAACAACTAAGGATTTTTTGCATTTTAAATGCATTTGAATTACATGTCTCCCAATGGAAAGATTTATACTATAAATTTCTATATCTTATCCAAAAAGGGAGGTTAATGTTGTGTATGGAATTATAAGGAATTATCTCTTTCTGTAGTTATTAAAGTAGACGATACAAAATATGATGTACATCCCAATTCTTTGTAGTATTCCTTGTCATTTCAAATGATCCACTTATATTTATTTTAAACTTTATAATGTATAGAAATTCACATTGCAACATCTTAGATTCCAATGAATTAAAATACCACATAAACCCCTAAAGTCTTATTGTGATTTCTTTATTTTATATTCTTGTTTTTGAATATCCATTTTAAACAGTAAATCTGGAATTATTACATCATTTATAAGTTCGTGGTCTATTCTTATCCAATAATAAATTAGGGATTACCAAATCCTAAATATTTTCTAGATTTACATTCATATAACATATAGATATATCAAGTTAACAATTACAGAATATATAAGCAGAGTTTATAATTCCACTACATATGCATAGGCCTAGCCTACAACTCCAATTTGCATTTAAGACATATAGGAATAGATCCACAATGATATAAATCAAATATAATAAAAAGTAAATAATTATTCTCACTCACCTTTTTAGCTTTCCAAATCTCTAGTTTTAATCCCTATTATTCCACTTTGACTCCCTTTTTCTCCCTGTTTGGATTTATACAATGTAAGAATTTATAGATTTATCAAAGATCTAGATTAGAAAAGAGATTTGTAATTCAATTTGTAATTTGGATTTAGGATTTACAATTTACCTTGGCTTTGGCGATTTGATATGAACTTACTCACTTCCTCAATCATTTTCTACAATTCTCCAATTGTGTATACGTGTAAACTGGACTATTTCTAAGAACTCAGAATTTTGGAGGAGAAGAGAAAATGGTAGAGCTCCGATGTTGTTTCAAAATATGAGTTTAGAAGTGAGGTTTAGGTCTTTATTAATAAGGGCTCAAACCAATGCCAGCCGTCCATTTAAATCATGTTAAATCCGGGTCATTAGGTCATAACTTGTTGTCGGTTTTTCACTACCAACGCTCAACTGCTTATAGCCTTGGGTTGACTACTACCGGCTACCTAGGTGACTTATGGGTCGACCTATGGCTAGTTTAACGCCTTAATTAATAAACCTTTCAATTTTGATAATTTAGTTCCTTGTTTGTTGGATCGATATCAGTTGTTTCCCATTATACTTTTCTTAATGTCTAAGCCAACGTTTACACCCTGTAAAACCTAATTGGTAATAATTAATGTTAGTTAATTTCTTTTATATTCTTAATTATATATATAATAATTTTCGATTCAAAAACATTAAACGTCAATAATCTTTCACTTTGAACTCCGATCGAAAACTTTATATATGAAAATTGATCAAAAAATCGCCACGAACCCAATGGTGTATGTTTCATAGCCAAATTCTGACGTTTATAAAATTCTATTTTTCAGCATTATTATTTATTTATTAAATTTCACTTTAAATAATTGTTATACAATCATAGAATGTTCCATTCTCCCACCTTGAAAGAATTTCGACCCTGAAATTCCTCAAGGATTGAAAAATATACTGTAATGTACAACCATTATAAACTAATAAATCAATTAGTGTACAAACAATTTTTTGCAACCAATCATTGCAAGTGCATAGTATATCACTAAACTTATGGTATGTATTCAAAATAATTCTAATCAATGCCTCCCATATGAATGCATTATTTTAAATCATTTTCGAAAAAATAGTGTAAACATCCTAAATACAATGGCAGTTCTGTATGCATGAAACTTTCGAAAACCAAAAAGAGATCTAAATTTTCTACACTTCTATAAATAGAAGTATAGTCCAACCAATTTTTCATCCAATTCCTACCATCCAAAATCCAGGGTGCTAACATCTAACTTTATAAAAAAAATCTATTTTTCTATAAATATTTTCTTTATTCTGAGAAAGGGTATAGACGGAAAATTTCATATTTCCATTCCTTTTCTCTTGGGTCCCCGACCTACCACTGTACTTTGAAACCTTCTCTTTTTCCCCCCAACTCTTTTTCAACTTTTCCAAGTACATTTTGCAAAGTTAGTTTTTATCTTAAAGTTTTATAGAAGGGTTTATTTCAAAATTCAACTTTATGTTCACCTATTGATAAGGCATACTAGAAAAGATTCCATTGCTACAATAGCTTACTTTTCTCTAACCGAATTTTATTTTACATTCACTCCGCTACACAGTAAAATCCGTACTAACCAACCTATCAGTTATCCTCTCATGTTAACTGTCTGGCATTTTCAAATTTTGATTTCTTTCTTTTTCTACCCAATATTACTTTTTAAAATATCGGTAAAAAGTTTAGACTCTAAAAATATTCATTGCAAAATTTTCAAATCTTTGCATAATAATATTTTATTTTTTAGAACCGATAATTTTGAAAAAAAATTCTCGAAAGTAAACACATCATATATTTTCTTCAAAATAATTTATGTCACATTTCATGAAATCAGGGTTTAGTCAACATTCTAACATCCATGATGGACATCGCCAATTTACATGGTACATTCTAAAGCTCTTTTATTTATAATGGCAACCATCAAATAAGTTAAATTATAAATTTCAGCTTTTAAGGTACGTGGACATTGACCACTGGCTTCGCAATAACTTTTTCCTTGTCCTTTTCTTGCTAAAATTTACTGCTAAAAAAGATTAAATTTCCTAAATATATTTTATAACTTCCTGCCTCTTCTCCTATTTTCTTTTCCTTTTTTAGTTAAATGTATTTCCTGAAAATTCCTCGTCTTATTGTTTTTCCTTGATTTTGTAGTCCATATCAAAAACACATAAAAAGGAACATTTCCTATAATATCATATGCGCTTTTATACCCATAGAGACAATTAAAACTTACAACACAAACCTTAAAGAAATAACTACTTGAAGGTGGTCTTCAACATCTACTGACATTAACGATGTTGTGACACTCACTCCTCGCTTAAATTTGATGGATCTTTTTAGTGCGCCATCCTTCTCCAACCCACATATCTTAACTTATTTTCATTGCTTTCAGATGGATAAGGTCCATCCAATACTTCCATTACGATACCCAATTACGGAACAAATTAAGCATCCTCTGACACTATACTGGGTAAGAAATACAAACTTTGCACCTTTGAATTACTTGTTAACGCATGGCAGAGTAACTTTTCCACCCTCTATATTACCTTCCTAAATTTTAAGTCTACCAATGTGCTCTATGTGTGTTTGCCATCTCTTTACCCTCTATTACTATCTTCTCTTAATCCTAATCTCTTGATAGTATTCTTAAATCTTGGTATTTACTTCCTTTATCTTTGGTTCTTTACATGAGCATGTCTTAGAACTCGTAGAAATGTAATTTAATACCATTTATCATTCCTTTGCAGGTTTTCCTTATGGCTTACAAACATGTCTAACAAAACATTCCTAGGCTCTTGCCAATATTCTTTACACTCAACAGGGATTCCTTATTGCTACTCTATGATTAGTCCTCGTTATTTTCTTTATACCCTTATCTTTTATCCAGTCTTAATTAGGAAGTCATTCCTATCTACTTCATATTTAAATTTTGGTTTGGTGTTTGCCCTTTTTTTCAAAATTAAAAACTTCAGAATTTTGAATGCTTAATCTCGAAACCTTTGTCTTTAAAAGTACAACTTAGAAAGCTTTTATTAAATTTAAAAATACAAACCGGGATTTTTAGTTCTAATTATTTATTAAGTTTTCTTTAAAAAACTCATTTGTTAACCAAACCATTTCTTTTCAACAATGCATTTCATAGTATTTCTAATCAGAGTAGATATAAACAACTCCTACTTAATCTTTTTCTTATCACTCATACTATCCCCACTTTCTATCCTTGGCGGAGTCTTTACTATCATGTGAGAGAGACTTTTAATAGATACTTGCAATAAATGCGCACAACAATGGAAATGTTTATTTTTCTTTATTTTGCCATTGATTTTCTATGTCGCTTCTAATTAGATTACTAGCACTATTTTATATTCTTAATATTGTTCTAATCATTAACATTATTTTACTAGAGTTTCTAACCTTATCTCTTATAATATTTCAAAATTTTACTACTACTTAACTCTCTTCGACTTAAACTGCCTTTAAATTGCTTCTATTTATAGTTTTCCTCCTAATTAACTGTCATCCTTATCGGATAATTGCATTGCATGCGCCTACTGCTTTTTTTGGGTTCTAATCTTCTTTTCTATTCTTATTACCCCATTTTAAACTTGTTGTAACAACCCGTATATTTAACTATTTTAAATAACTGAATTTAATATGATTATTGAATAAAAATGTTTGGAAATAAAAGTTTGTGGTTTATTTATGTTATTTATTTATTACGAACTTGAATAAAATTTTGAAATAACCAATTTCGAAGATTTAGGCAATAACAAGTATTGAAATGAAATTCTATGTATTGAATTTGCTTATAATCAATAGCTAGAATTGAATAAAGAATGTTGAATTACTATAAAATGGAAGTAGTTGTTTTATTATTTGAATTCATTTTAATAGTTAAATTTTAGAAGTTAAATAACTTATGATTTATTTGATAATTGAATTGTTTAAATTTAATATTAGAAATTGTTTAAATAATTGAATTCTGCATTTAATATGAATGAAATGATGTCGAAAGTGGATTTAAATTTTATTTAAACAAGTATGGAGATTTTTAACTTCTAAAATTGAATTTAAAAGTTAATAAATTTATTTTGAAAATTACTTGTTTTAATTAACGGGTAAAAATAGTCCTTTTGGACACTGTCTCGGATTTCGACGAAACCAGTTTCATCGGATCCGTAATAGTGAATTATTATGGGATTTCAAATTAGCGATCGGACATATCATTTGGTCATGTGAGCTTGAAACGCGTAGAAATTAATTGAAGGAAGTTAGTTAAAATAAATTGATTTTGGAAAGCTATCTTCTGAATATGATGGAATTGGCTTCCGAGACAAGTTCCACTGTGTTCGAAATAGAAGTATAACATATAGAACGCTAGGCGGCATGCTCATTTGGAGTTTGAGAATTTTGGATGTTTAAAAAGCTAGATATTTTTCTAATTGGAATAATAATATATATTCCCTCATCCAACATTTCATATGCTCGCATACATTTCTGTCTTTCCCGTACCATCCTTTCCCTCTTATTCAAAATTTTGCAGCAGAGAAAAAGAAAATAATAAAAGGAGGCATGTGTGATGCAGGCGCGCAGAGGAGCATCGGCGGTGGTCGCGGGAGAGGTTGGTTTTCATCTTATAATGGCCGATGAGAGCTATGTTCGTCATCGACTTTAGGGTTTCAAGGGTTCGCGATTTTTCTCTAGACGTGCAGTGCTTGGTGGTTCGACGGCGAGGGGCGGTGCGGCGCGAGTGCGGCAGCATTTGAGGTGGTCGGCGGCAGCTATAGAGGTCGCGCTCGATAGTAATAATAAAAAACGTGAAATCGCGATCTGGGAAGAAGGAACGAGCATGTGACTAGGGAGATTTACGGAAGGGTAATGGTTATAGTTGTTAATTATCTATGTTATTAAGTGTTAATTAAATTTAATTATTCGTTTTGCTAATTCATTCGTATATTGTTCGTGCAGATCGGATTCGAGTGCTGTCTTTTGCATTGGATTTATATCGGCATCGTCTATGACATTGAGTTGAAATGGAATTTATTTGAAGCTGGAAATTTTTTTAGTTTCAAATAAAGATGAGTGCTTTAAAATGCTCATCAAGTATTAAAATATTTCTGATGTTCATTAAATTGATATCATAAAGTAATTTAACTTTATTGACTATTGTTTAGTAATTTAATTGACATTTAATTGACATATGATTTAAACTGACAGAAATCTAAATCGACAGTTAAATTTGGAATTAAAATTAAATTGACAGTTAGACTCCCGATATTAATAACTAGTAAATTGTTGTGATATTTGACTGTCTGGATGTTGATTATGATGGATGCCTATTGTTTGATATATTGGATGATTTGGGTGTTTATTTATTTTACATATCCCTGTTATCACGCTGCATATTATTGACAGCATATAAACTGTTATTTGAATTATATTCGAATAAATTAAGAAATATGTTGAAATGATATATAGCGCTGACATTTTGATATGTATTGAAATGATATATATCCATCCCCGAAACTAAAATTAAAATAACTGATCACTTGGCCATAGGATATAAAACTGTATACAGACACCGGATTAGTTAAATTAAATAGTTTTAAATCGTTGAATTTTGATTTATCTAAACGATTTTGATTTAAAGGAATAAAATCAAATTTAAAATGACTGAATTAATTTCGAATTTGGGTTTTGAAATGTTAAAATTGGAATTGGTTAAAAGAAATTGTTTAAAGAATGCAATTTGAAATTTGAAGTTATATTTGAAACATAATTTGAATTATGGAAATCGATTTGTTTAAAAGATTTGAACTTTATTCGAGCTTCGAATTTATCTAAGTAAAAGTGGAATGACTAGATATTTCAAAATTTGAGCTCGAAATGGAATTAATTTAAAGATTGAACCTTAAGTTGAATATTTAAGTTTAATTTGATTTAAGTGATATAAATCGAGATTTTGAAATTGAACTCGAACTTTACATAAACTGAAATGGTTTAAAATTGACAATTGAATTGAAAATTGAACAATGTGAATCAAATTAATGAAAATCGAAATTGAAATTATCAGAACTGAAATCGAAATCGAAATCGAAATTGAAGTTGATTTGGATTAAAGTGGAAATTGAAATTGATTTGAATTGAAAATCGAAATCGAGTCGATCTGAATTGAATTGAGATTGAAGATGATTTGAATTGGATGATCTAGACTTGAATCAATTTGACATTGAAACTATTTTTAAATAAATTATTCTAATATAAACTGTTTAAAATCTATCTGGTTAAATATTCAATTTATTTTGATTTTCCAAGCAATTTTACTACATAAACCATTTTCAATACTCAAACTTTTTTATATTAAACTATTTTAACTTTTGAACTATTCAAACTATTTTCTAAAAATTCAAACTGGTCAGATTGGAATGTTTATGTTTAAATTGTGGATTTAAATTTGAATTAGGTTAAATTGAAGTTATAACCTAAATGGAAATTCAAAATGATTTTAGAAGTGAATTTTAGATATTGAGGTCAAAGTGAGTTTTGAAGTAAAATAGCATATTTTAAGTAAATATGATGATTTTGAAATGAAGGATAGTTTGAAGAGAATATGATATTTTGATAACAAGTATGAATCGTTTTCGAAATACAAAAGAACCAATCGGTATGGAAAATGACGATTGGTTGTTATAGAAACCAAAGCCTTTTATTGGCATACTCTCTGTCCATATTAGAACCACTTTAACAACTGTGTAAGGGGGGAGACTCCAGAATGAAGTGGTTAGATTTGGTGTATGTTTGCTGGATTTTAAGAAAGAGAACGATGATGGATAGACCCCAACTGTTGCGCCAATATTAAATGATTAAAATAGGATGGCTTGACAGGGCCAAGTGGGATAGATACCTCTAATAGACATCAGTTCTTCGATTTTCTTCTTGGACTTGGTCCATAGTATTACTTTTGATGTTGGTTTTGATTGATACACCTTGATTTCGGATGACCTCACTTTTTACTCGATATGGGATGGATGGACACGGTGGATGGTCGTGGCTACAATGCGTTACCACTAGCCCTGCGACCCGAACTGATAGTATCCTACCTTGGGCATTGCCTCACATGCCTTTTCATACTCTTATCCTTATACGAGGCTACTATGAGTTTGGTTTATTTATGTCCTATCATGGTGCATCCTTATCCCTCGATGTGCTACTGGGGTGTTATATGCAAACTGAACGACAATGCTTAAAAACATGTTATGATGGATTAATGTAAAGCTTTAATGTTAAGAATTTTTTTTACTGATTAGACATCACATATATAGCATATTCTATTATATATAAATATTTTGATGGATCCTTAAGAGATGGAAAATCCCATCACGTCTGTTGAGTTATTGCACGCACATTATACACTATGTAGGAGATGTGAAACCCCGTAAACATCTTTGATACTATTACGCTCATGTAATATGTGATATTGATTTGACTCACATAAGGATATTTTATTCCCGACTCGAGTGTTTTGTCTTTTCATTACACTCGGGTCAGCCCTGAGTTTTCAGCGCATTAAAGACCATTTATTCTGGAGACGAAGACAGAGATTTGATATATTATATTACTAGTATTTTTCCATCACAACGTTATTCTGCTGCATTGCCGTATAATTCTGTTGTATGTATAAATCTGTAAATGTTGTATAAATTGTAATCAAATGTATATATAAACAACTTCATGAACTGTTTATTTGATTATTATATTTTGTCATTCCGCTGCAAAATTCTGTGTTTGTTTTCTTCTTTTCTTATTTTTCTTAATTAATTCCGTTTATTATTTGTATTATGAATTATTTTGAGTTGGACATGTGTGGTTTACTATCGATTTAAAACTTCCAAAATGCAGGTCGTCGCACTTGTACCACTTCCTATTATTCACACCTAAAAAGGGTTTCAAACTTAAAAAAATTCATCTTAGAAAAGTCAACGAGCTATATACTCTATACTATATTTCTTTTTCAAAAGAATTAACCTTTTTATTAAAACCCATTTACTATTATTTTCGGTCCAACAAATTTTAAATTTTCAACTAAATTTTTTATTTAACATAACATAGTTATCTAAGTTTTTTTGAAAATTTAATATTTACTTACTTTTCAAAAATAATGTTTTCTACCTTCAAATAATTTCTTTGAAAATAATTTCAAATATATTATATATTTTTTCTCAAATTTTTATATTAAAATCATTTCAACTTTTATATTAAATACTTTCGTATGGGGTCGGATTAAGAGTGGATTATATTTGTCCATACTTTCAGACTTATCTTCAACTTGTTGACTAATCTTCATTCAAAAACTAAAAAATTCCGACTATTATCATGGAGTTACTATGTCACACCTTCGTTCGGGAACTCGACTGCTTCCAAATATCTACAACATATGGACCCTTATTTTCTCCTTATTTGGACCTATTGTACATCATTAGTTTGCAATCAAATAGGGGTCTATAACCATTGGGTCATTGGGGCCCGACTAAGGAATCACGTACTACCCAACTTCGGTGACCTTTCATAAGCTGCAGTCATGCTCTTTTTACATTCATGCCTTCCTATACGACTTATTCAATATGGGGTAATCGGGGGTGGGTGTATATCTTCAATTACTTCCATTATTCTGACTTATAATCAACTTATCCATAATTCTACATATGGTTGCAACTACTATGCAGACGAAATTCTTAGGATTTGACGTATATTATATTTATATTTATAGGAAAAAAAAATATGTTTACTTAATGTTTCCTAATTTTAAAGATCGACTAATTTAAGCTGTTATACCAAAATGTAACAACCTATACCCCATCGAGCTTGAATTTTTGCTAAATCGGAAACCAAAGTCCACCAAAGTATGGATCATTGGTTTGGTATCTTCGAAGTAAACAAATGAATGCATATCAGAGCATTAATGATAAAACTCATGGCAAAATATCAAAATATAATAAGTCACATAGGTATTGACCAAGATTTGGCACTTCTAAGTCCAGTGTCCTTATCAGTATCGAGCATGGATAAGGAACCTGTCCCTCTACAGAACTAGCCTTGCACCAGTATCTGCCCTTCTTAGATACATGTGGGTTGTAATGAGGAGGGAGTCAGAACAATGTTCAGGTAACTGGTAAATTATACACTTTGAACATAATAATAGTTTATACTAATTGTCTTCTATCTCTTTTTATGTCTTTTCATTTTCAGTTAGTAGTCTTGACTTTACATATGCATATTATACATACCATTTACTATATAGTAAACTGTAGCTATGTATACACACACATGGATATATATATATATACATATACATATATATATATATGTGTGTGCACTATGGTCCTCCATTGGGATTACATACCATCCTTACTAGTATCTCTACATCAACACCCCATCAGAATCCACTACACTCATTGTATTACAATTGCATCACCATATGTACCAAGGAACTCCCGTAGTGCGTAATAGCGACTTTATAATAATTTAGCTTTGCTTTATGTTGCATTTTTAGGGATTTTCTTGTGTACTTCCCAGTTAAAGACACAGCTCTATAAACTATAAATATGGTAGATTCATCCCCGTTGGCTGTAGACTCAGATCCATGGACTATCCCATGCACGGTTTGAAAGATCTTTAATACGGTTAACTAGTCTTACCTCCTACCAAACAAATTAGAAAATAACATGGTGATGCATTACTTAATGTGGTCCGTACACTAGTAGGCAGTATAGCCCATGTCTTCCCCATTGACCGACAAGGACCGATGACGTTCTCGACTTATGCACAACCCTACTCTATTATTTAGTAACAACACATGCTGACATATTGTCATTCTTTGGTCATCATCAGATTTAGATTGCCTATAGGAATCAAGGCAATACCCCCTTTCTATTATTGAAGCAGGCTCCTCTATCCATTGGGGTATTCCATCATCTATATGCAAGTGTATACTCTCTACGTGTCCTATAGTTGGATATGTCTCACATTAGTATAATGTACATACAACTTTTGGTAACCCCTTGCGGTGGGTAGACTTCAATTATGTAACACTACTGACCTCGAATTCCAACCCATATTAAATATTAGTGCCACTCTATTCATACAATTGTATTAACTTCAATAGTTCACACCCGTCACAAACTGTACTTGTAACGACCCGTTAATTTTTGATAAATAAATTGGATAATTTAATTAAAATTTAGTAATTAAATTTAGATGAAACCAAAAAAAACTTTATAAGTTAATATTGAAATGAACACTGAAATGAAATATAGCAAAGGTAATTAAAAACTAAGTATTAGTATATGGAATAAAATCCAAATAAAGGTAGTAGTGAAAGTGTTATACTTGGGAAAAAAATTTATATATATTAAAGGAAAGCATTTAATTATCCAAGCAATAATTTATTTATTAAAAGTAACTGCATGTAAATTTAGGCAATAAATTTAGTCAAAGCTGAATTTGTATAAATTGAATGAAGTTGCAATAAATGAAATAATGTAAAATGGTCTAACTTGGTTATAAGTTGAACGCAAGCAACGAATGTAAATGATGATTTATTAATATAAATCTACGTAATAAATGGGAACCAAGATTATTAATAAATATGATAAAGTGAATTAATTGGAATTTGATGCTTGAATATTTCGTAAATAAGAATTGAGTGGAAGTGTGGAAAGTATTAATGCATCAAAATATAACCAAGGCTAATTTAAGGTTAATAATTAATGGGTTGAATGAAATGGGTTAATGTAAATGTTATATTAGGCTATAAATCAAATGGAAGAAAACGAGCGTAAAATTTGGATTAATTTATGAAATAAAATATATTGAATAGTAATTGAATGTAAATTAATGTGATAAGGTTAATGCAAGTTGATAAGTAACGATATTTGTGCAATACCTATTAATTGGAAACAAATTGTAAAAGTTATAATTGAGTGAAATTGTAAATTTGTAGTTAAGTAATAATGGACACAGTAAAGATGGCAATCAAATCAAATCAATTTGGGATTCAAATTTTATTTAATTTGAAGGTAATCAATAAATAAGGAATTTAATGGTAAGTAATTAGAATTAAATTCTATATTAATTGAAACTGAATGTAGATTTAGTGTAATAACGTTAATGCTAACTAAATTAGCGCAATCCAAATTTATGGAAACCAATTGCAATAAACTAAAATTAAATAATACATTTTTATGGATTTTAGGTAATAGTGGTAATAAGGTATGGTTAGTGGTTTATGAATGAATTGATAATTAAAATTAAAGGTAGTGATGTTAATATAAATTGACTATAAACAAGTTGAATAAAATCCAAATAAAGAAGGAAATGAAAATGCTATATTTGGCAAAAATTTCAATACTAATGGGATTTATAGTTAATACACAATAAAGAAATTAAGTTGAGTATATTTATGTAATATAATGTAAAAACCAGCATTAACTATATTATTTGAACTTTGTGGATGTGATATTAAGTTTAAATCAAATAATAAAAAATTATTTGAATAAACATTCAATAATTGGATTAATTGCTAATGAATGGAATAAATTATTTAATTATGTCGTTAATTGAAGTTAAGTTTAAATTGGAGACTTTTAATGTTATAGGTATTGAGCCAATGGTAACTTCATCCAATTGATATTAATAAATTGAATAATAGGATGGAAGAGAATTTAATAGATTTATTGGAAATTAAATTTATTATGTTGAATTTAATGAAATTGAGAATTAATATTGAAATTTATAAATTTATCATCTCTATATTGACGTTCAAATTTGTTTAAATCATTGTAAATGATTGAGGAATCATAAGTGATGAAATTTGTCAATTTTAAAATTGGAATTTAAAATTTGATGTAATTAGCTAATTTATTTAATTAACTAGTGTAAAAATAGCCATTTTGGCCACTGACTTGGATTTCGATGAAACAAGTTTCATCGGATCCGTAACGGTGAATTATTGTAGGATTTCAAGTTTCATAGTGATCGGACTTGTCGTTTGATCATACGGGCTCGAAACGCCTTGAAATTAATGAAATTGAAATCAATTTGAAAAAATTATTGATTTTAGCATAACTTCTCCATACGATGGAATTTGGACTTGAAACCTTTCCGTTGCGTTTAAAATATTTTAAAACATCTATTTCGATATATGGGTTGACCGAACGGATTTAGAACGGGCTTTTGTGCCAATTATCGTTCAGCACGTTTATAATTCGGATCCATCTGTTCTATTTCAACTTTATCTATAAATACCCTGTTATAAACCCTAGCCTACATCTATTCTCATTTGGCTGCACGTACAATTCCATCAGCTCCTCCTCTTTCAATGGATGCAAACCCTAGATCCAATTGCAAATTCAAAAATCAGTGAAAATTCAAACTCCTTAGAAAAATTTGGAAAAATTATATATCGAAGCTCTCGACGAGCGCATCTCAGATCCATGATTCGTTTTTTATTTTGGTTCATCGTTTGATCAGTAAAAATCGAAGAAATTTCCGTCGTTCATCACTCGACGATGAACTTTGCCTGATCGGAAATTCGTTTCTGGGTATTGTAGAGGGGACCCAAAGGAGTCGATCTGTGGCATTCGTTCGTGGAGTTAACGGTCCGATTGCATGCAAAAATTGATTAGGGTTTAAAAGTACAAGCGGCGGCTGCTGTATGAGAAGCACGATCGGCGAGTGGACGTGGCTATCAGCGGTCATCTATGGCGGCACGGCGAAGTCAGGGGGTGTGGCGTGGCGCGCGGCAGGTGTAGGCGCGAGACCGGAGGGTTGAATGACGTGATTGTGTTGGCTCCGTGCATGCGTTGCTGTGCGAATTGATTTTTGCGTTACTACCTGGGAGAAAAACTAGCATGACGTGGCACTAAGAGTAATGTGTTCCCTTTTTTATTTTTAAAATTGAAATTCAAAGACAACTTTCGCTATATCTTTCACATACGAACACCAATTCACGCGTGGTTTTGTAACGACCCGAAATTTTCGATCCCGAAAATTCCAGATAGTTAGAGAAAAGAAGAAACAAAAAGAAGAAGAAACAGAAAACTCAAACTCAGAATCTCACAATCGTAGCGGATAAAATATAATATCACATAAATAATAGTTTTACAAAGAAGAACTGTATCAATTCACTTATACATTTATACATCTGAGTTACAACATTTACACAACATTGGGCAGTTTAAAACAACATGTCCAGATATACTACTATAATATATATAGCGGGTACGCTCCATACGTTCCTGCTATCCAGCTCGTCTCCTGAGCTCTAGAACGTCCTTACCTGGAAATCTGTAATACTCGGTCTGACCCGAGCATTACATCAAAGTAACACCCGGGTCATGCTGGAAACCGGCGTGAGTAAACCCAACTAACATGAATGACAAAAGCATATAACTTATATAAACCCGGGTAACTTATATCAATTTACAATTTCCCAAGTTGTTATAGATATCACAAATTTCACACATCAATTTCTAAGTGTCAAAAACTTAATTTAACAGGTCCCATTCACTTAAATCATCTCAAACCAGCCTAATGGTTTCACATATCAATTTATAAGGAATCGAAGTGGTTTCGGGTATTAACTAATACCCGACTCTGGACTCTTCGAATCTCACATCATACTAACCCAAGTTATTCAAATGAGATATAATTCAAACTTAAATACAGTGTCATCTTTACACAGTAATTTTTCATTGATAGAAATCCATACTCACACAGTTTATACAAAACATATCATATCGCATAGCATCCCACATCACATATCGGAGGTATCAACCAATCTAAGGCATATAATATCATTGAATTATTCATAAGCAAGATTAATTTGTCATCCATTCCTAATCAAATCAATTTCTTTAATCACTTTTAAGCTTATTTACTTAATAATAATTAATTACAAACTAAATCATCATCTTAATTAATCACCCTAGATTAATTATCTTCAATTACATTATGTAGTTATCTCTAAACTAGTAACAAAAATTAATAATTCCTAACCATTCACAGTAATTAACCTTTAATTACCTTATCAATTAATTATTCTACCAATTATATTTAACAAATAAATTTTTAACTTAATTATATTCATTAATCAACCTTGATTTACTACATTAATAATTAACTATCTTTAATTACTTATATTAATTAAATCAACCCCTTAAATAATTTAATTAATAAATCCTTTTGTTTACACTGAGTAATCACCGCTTAATTATTTCCCTCAAGTAATTATCCTTAATTACTTCCATTAAGTAATTCCATCGGTTAATTACCCTCAATTAATCAACCTCTAATTATTAATTAATTAATATATAATTAATTAACTTATAACCCTAAATTATTTGTTTAGTGCTTACAGTTAATATTTGAGAAATCATTGATTAATGCTTAATACATTAATTAAGCACTCATTAAATTTCATTATTACTTTATTTGGAAAGACTAAGGCTTCAACTCAAATAATTAACCTGATATAGAATCTTTAAATCAAAACGAATTAAATTTAAAACATTCTATTAATTTTAATTTATTTATTTATTTTATATATAAATCAAAAATATTATTGAAACAAAGCTTAAATCTTTGTTTGAAAGTTTACTTTACTTTAAACTTTGAAATCATATGTAACTTAAGCTTTGCTTTTACTCAAAACCTGCCTTTTTCTTCTTCCTATATAACTCTGCTGCACCTAAATTTTTAAAATTACAGTATTATCCAAGCTTGCAAACGAATACTAACCCGAGTAACAAACCAAAACCCTCGAATTCATCTTCGAGCTTATCACAAGTCCATCTTCTCAACTCCTCAACTATACCCGGCTACACTGTACACTCGTGCACCGTGCACGACGATCAAACCAACGTTGATCAACTCTGAAACCCTACGCGAGTCGCCCTTGCCTTCCTTGATCATATTGACCACCCATCATCGTTGATTAGGCCGGAGATCAAAAATTGAGTCACCCAGCCCGGCCTATTACCCATCCTGCTTGACCATCTTCTTCGCGCCGCCACTGTCGTCCACCGGAGAACCCATCACTTCGTCCCGCCCTTCACCTTGTTCTTCTATTTCTTTTCCCCCACCTTCGATCACCTCAGAATCCCCCTAGACATCACCATGGTTTCGAATATACGACCATCCCAAACAAGAAGTAAAACCCTATATCATCCCATTCCGGTCACCACGACCTAAAATAAAATCCAACACTATTTTTCCCGAAATCTATGACACACGAGTCATCTCCAGGTCAAGTCTTGTCCAATTTTATCATGCCGATCCACGGCAATAGACAGTTAACCCAAAATTAAACAACTCGCGATATCTCACAAATTTCAAGTTTTAAAATCATGGTTTTACTTTTAAAAATCGTAGATTTCGAAGTCAAATCCAATTATATAATCAAAATCTGATAATCTGATAATCAATTTCTGACATTAATTTGTCCTTCCCTGAAGTATTTTGCTTCAGAAATATCTATAAAAAATTTCTTGAATCTATTTAGTTATTTTTTTATCATGTTATACTCATACAAACTCCACTACTTAGAGATCGAAGCCTAGAAACCCTTTAGGTGAATGATTTCAATTTTTATAACCAGGGTTTAAAGCTTGAAATTCAGATAGAGGCCTATTATGTCTGATCCAGACATATTCACAGAGTTTAACACACATACATATATACAGAATCATTTTAAACATCGTGCACTGCATAAATCATTAATCGTCACATGCAATTTCAAGGTATACCAGATTTTCGGAGTTTATTCACCTGCAAATTTTTAGCAGAGAAAAATTCCTATTTTTTTAAAAACTTGTAATTGGAAACCGCCTTTGAATCTGATTTTGTAAATTGCAGTTTGAATTGAGTTAAGTTTTTACTTGAAACCAATTTTTTTTGGAAATGAAATTACATTAGTTCCAGCATTTTCTTTTTAACGATCATGGTCTAATATTGTTTTCTTGTGATAGTATGATTTTTTTTTAGTTGATCAGTGATGTAACTTAAACAGAGTAGATTACATACATACAAGCATAGCTCTTTTCATACTTATATAATTATATTCATTCAAACCATAGTTACCACAATACTACACCGATTTATCATTGCATCCAAGATAAGAACAGACTTGAACCTTTTTCAAATACATTGTTTACTCACCTGTATGCAAACAGAGGTCCTGGATCCACATTTGAAAACTTAAGGTGATGATGCCTGGAATCTCTTTCTCTTTTTTTTAGAAACCTGGAAGTCCTTGCTTTGCTCTGATCTATTGTTGTTTTGAATTTGAATTCATCTGATTCAAAACCTTGTTTGAATTGAACTTGAAACAGCAGCTTGTATTTTGAATCTGAAGTTAAGTTGATTTGCTTTACTAACCTTGCTTAGCTTCAGGTTTGTATTGCAAAATTTAGATAACATTTGGATTTAATTTTTTTTCCTCAGCTGCTTTGGGTTTTCAGTTTTTGAAAATAAAGAGGAGAAAATCTGTAAGCTGGTTTCTCAAATGTTTATTTTATAATTTAATATTAATAAAAATAATGGAGGTTGACACTTGTTAGCTTATATACATTTCTTGACTTACAAATGTTATTAATAAGCATTCTTATGTCTACAAGTGTTCAAATTTTAGTATTAATATATAGTTTGTCTTAATTTTTATTAATATGTTTCTTATGATAATATATTTATGTATTAATATATAGTTTGTCTTAAGTTTTATTAATATGTATTATGTTTACAAATGTGCATATATACAAACTATGTTTTATCTCAAATATTAGAAAGAAAAGTATTTTAAATCTTTTATTAAATCCCACATATATATTTACAAATCAATTTTAAGAAAATATATATTTTCTTATTAATTTCTCAAAGATATGTATATTTTTAAAACTTTTATTATTCCCTGTTCAAATATCAGATTATACTTAAAATGTTAGTTATTTATATATTATTTTATTCAGAATACAACTTTTAAATCTAGTTAATATATTTTATCTTCTCAAATCCAACCAGATATCTCTTATTACCAGCATTTTATGTGTTTATCATACAAATCAGTATTTTTCTTTTTAATAAATTTAATCTTGTTAATTACCAATTAACAAATGTCCAAAAATTCAGGGCTATCACATTCCTCCCCCCTTTGAATCTTTTCGTCCTCGAAAAGAATGAAACCAGAATTTATTAAATATTTTAAAACCAGTTAAAATATTCCTTGATCATTTTAAAACAGTTAAAAATCTATATAATATTTTCAAAATAGTTTTTATAGAAAATATCATTTTATAACTCGATGTTTCAACCAGTCCATCCTTGTTCTTGCAGAAATTCAGTCATACGTTGATCAGGCGTACGACTGAAAATCTATAAGTACTTAGCAGACCCGTTTTCAACGCCCAGTGAAAATACTTGAAAAATAATTTTATTGAAAATATAGAAAATAGTTTTTGAAAATAGAGGATATATCTTTGGTGAGAATGCTCTGGAAATCATCACCCCCATCCATGGTCACAGTTACATCCAGGGTTACGTTGCCGTCGTAGCAAAAGTCCATGTAACTGCAGGCTCTCAGTGGCCTCTCGATTATGCCATGGAACCCTCACAACAGATCACAGTTACATTCCAGGGTTACGTTGCCGTCGCAGCAAAAGTCCATGTAACTACAGGCTCTCCGCGGCCTCTGATTTTCGCTGTCGAAATGAAACTTCTCCACTCCTACATAGGTCGCAGTCTACCGATATAAAATCAAACGCAGACTGTTGGCTCTCAGCGGCACACACGACTTTCGCTATGTTATACCATAGGTCGCAGTCTACCGATATAAAATCAAACGCAGACTGTTGGCTCTCAACGGCACACATGACTTTCGCTATGTTATACCATAGGTCGCAGTCTACCGATATAAAATCAAACGCAGACTGTTGGCTCTCAACGGCACACATGACTTTCGCTATGGTATACTCTACTCATAATCCTCAGGAACTAGTTTTGTCTGGACTCCTCACAGGATCAACTTTAGAACCCCCCCTGGGGCTCAAGGCAGCACCACCCGGTGGTACTCCTGAGAAGTTCATTTCAAGGGAGCGCCTTTTTCCCCAGAGCCATCATCAAAACATTTTATACTATACACATATAGTATCTTCAAATCATACACCTAGTATGATCTCATACAAAGCTCCTTTACACAAAATCGATAATTCTCAAACTAGGCTTTCCAAATTCAATATTGATTTTACCCAAAAATCAAAAGCCTTTCCAAATCCATAGGTTCCCAAAAGCTTTTTCCAAAATCCTCATAAGATCCTTTATACATATATATACAGATATATATAATTTTTAAAACTTTGGATCATTTCAAGCCTGTATAAAACTCCTTTTATACTTTAAACATTTTCAAAAACCCTTTTCTTCTGGCAAAAGATTCAACAAGGAGAGTTTCATTTTATAAAACAAAGATATTTAACTTTGTTTACTCAAAATCAAATATTCATATTTGATTACTCCTTTCAATATCATTTTCATTCAAATCCGTACGTTGTACACATATCATCCGTACGCTACACCAATCTGATCGCTCACTCGATCACACAATTTCACTTCCGAACTAGTATCGTCTACCCGACTTCCTAGTGCGGATACAAATCTGGTTTCTTGATCAAAAACCGTCATTCTCCTTGCATAGTCATAACTATGATAGAGAATATCCAAAACCAATCAACAATCCATATCCAGGTTCGTCGTTGAAAATCGAGTGAAAAATCCCACTCGGATCGATATAACTATCTCGACATTCTGTGCTCGAATCTGGATAAAATCACTATGCGAATAGAATAACATACGTACACCCTACATATTTATCTTTATTGGTTATTAGCCAAATCAGTTCCATTTCTATTCACATTCACCTTGATTTTCATTCACTTACTCACAATTGCTTCAATCTATTTGGATTATCACCTCTATTCCTATCTCGATTGGGTATTTAACCAATAACAGTTTGAACTCTGTCCAATTTAAATTTAGAAAATAGCTTGAAATTTTAAAATAGATAAGTAGTTGGAAAATAATTAATAGTTTGTAAAATAGGTGTAAAAATGTTAGGAAATAGTTAGAATAATTATAGAAATTTTAGATAATTGCAAAATAATAGTAATTAGTTTTGTAAAATAGTTGAAATATAGTAATTAGTTTATAAAACAATTGGAAAATCGTTGAACAGTTTCAATAATAATTGTAAAACAAGTATAAGATAATTTGGCTTTTAAAAGAAAAGTTGTGTATATAATAAATAGCTTAGAAAATAGGTTTAAAACAATTTATATTAAAAATAGTCCAGAGTCAAAACTACTCACTTCCCAATCTCCATTCTCATCAATTCAATTTAAATTTCCACTTCCATTTAAATTGACTTAACTCCAAAAACTTCAATTTCCATTGGACTTGATTTATTTCCAATTCAAGTTGAATTAATTTTCAGCCCCCTTTCAAATTTAAATCAAATTCCATTTGATTTTAGACATATTCAACTTTAATTACAATCTCAAGTTATTCCAATCACTTTGGACTAATATCCATTCAACTGAACCCACTTCAATTCCAATCCATTTCTACTCCAGTTTGAATTAATCCCAATTTCAAATTCCATTTCCAAATCAAGTTGAATTATTATTGATTTCCTCCCAAATCTAATTCAAAATCCATTTGAATTTAAAACTATTCAATTTTTATTACAATTCCAAATTATTCAAATCAATCTAATTCAAATTTTCCATTTGAATCTTAAACCTAATCATCTTCAATCTCAAGTCCAATTAATTCAAGTCAGAATTAATTTCAATCTCAAATTTAAACCATTTCGAATTATATAAATTCGAGTTAAATTCACTAAGGTTGGTTTAACCCCTTAAACCAAGTTAACCTTTATCAAAAGCTTTTTAAAAAAAATTCAATTTACAAATTCAATTACTCAAATTTTTAGTTCAAGTTAATTCCATACCCTTAGTTTCAAAAGAAAGGTTAGTTTTCCTTTTATCTCAACAATGGATTACCATACTCCATTTCTTATTCATTTGAACAAATCCAATTTCACAACTTAAATATTTCCCATAACAATGGGATGATATTATTCAAATTATTTTAAAACATCCATCCATTTCCAATTCCATATCTCAAACCCATTTTGAGATCACACAAACTCCAATTCAACTTAACCATTTAACTTTCCAAGTTAAATTCCAATCCCACCTTAAAATTTCCAATTCAAGTTGTTCATTTAAACCTTTTTAACTTCTCCCAAGTTAAATTCGATTTACTTAATCCAATCAACCTCATTCAATCCTTAATCTTCACAACAATAATCTTCCCACTTAAAAACTTATCACTTTGGGTATCATATCCCATTCCAAATTGAAAACTCAATATTTAGAGCTTATATCCGTACATATATACATAATTATTTCTTTTACATACCAAGTTATACTTTAAAAAATTTAAACCACCTTTGGTTTTTAATCCAAAACAAATTTCTTTTAAATTTTCAAACAACTCTTGTTTGAAATAGTACCATTTCATTCAAATGCATTAAATAATATTATTTGTTATTTCTTTAAATTAATTAGCTTATTAATTAATCATCTTCGGTAATTAGCTTATTTCTTAATTTCCTTCATTAAGTAATTGTCCCTTAAATTACTTGTCTCTAATTACTTCATTAAGTAACTCCCTCTTTATTTATAATTTACAATCATTATCCATAAATTAATTGATTATCCTTATCCTGAAACCTCTCCCAAATTCAAGATTTAATTTTAGTTTGGCTGTATTTCTATTACTTCTTAATTTAATTCAATAATTTAACAACCAATTTCTTTACTATTTGTTAGAAAGAAATATTGCTTTATATATCAAAATATGTTCTTATATAAAATCATTTAAAATCTTTATATAAGAAAATAACAAGTACGCTCTCTCATATATATATTCACTCAACTCATTCTAGGGTACCACTTACCCTATCATTAATGAGTAATCCCACCAGAGCCAAGGTTCTCGCTTAACCTTGTTTTATTGTTAGGATCGTATTGAAATTCCAAACATTTTGGCGCTGGTATAGACGAATTCTGAGACTGTCAAATTTTTGGGTTTAAATTCAATTTAAATTCAAAAGGTGAGTGTTTTAACCCACTCACAACTTCTAAAATTTCTTATGCTTGGTAAATTAGTTTATGTTGTGATTATGCATCTATTTATGGATGTTTCGTTTATTTTTAATCATCATCTCAGTTAATTGCATTTATTGAAATTTAATCGTTATTTAATTTATTATTGAATATGACTGCCAGTTAATTACCTGTTATATAATCAGTTCTTTATTGATATTGATTGATTATTTTGTATGATGATTGTGATGGATATATGATTTTATGATGTATGAATGGATGTTTTATTTATAACATCAAAATCTACAAGTTGTTATGCATTTATTTTGATTCGAGGTTGCGGTTGGAAATGATATACAACCGCATTTTTATTTTTAAATTGTGGATTGAAATGATAAATATCTGTATCACTTGACCATAAGATAGAAAAATATATACAGGCACCGCAGTCTATGTAAATAAAAATATTTGGAAATGATTTTTCATGGTTTTGGAAAGGAATATACGGTTTAATAAATATTAAATTCTTGGTTATATAAATATTATTTTATATATATATATAGTTAAATTATTGGATTTAAGCTATGTATAAAATCGTTTTATAAAAATGAGTTTAATAATGGAGTTTAATTGTTTTATATTATATGGTTAAGTACCTATTTGAGATATTGTATATATAGAGTTTTTAAATGACTTAAATGAAATTTAAGTTGGAATATAAATATGAAATTAGTTTAAAATTTAATTATTTAAGAAGTGTACTTGAATAAATTTAATTTGAAATTTAAATAAAAATGGAGATTTTAAAGGGTATGATTTTTACAACATGACTTGGTTTAAAATGATTTAAATGAATATAAAGTCAAGATAAATTAATATATCAAGTTAAATAAATTGAAGAATATCCAGTTGTTGAAATTAAAAGTTTTACTTAAATTATGTTGGATTTATTAAGTAAACATTTCAAATCTAAATAATAGCAATCGAATTTGATATATATGGAATTATCAAAAGGATTAGTTTTGAAATGGTGGAATATTTTAAGATTTGAAAAATATGAATTGAAATGGTTTACTGGGAATTCAAATCGGTATTTGGAATTGATTTGTGAAAATTAAGAAGCTATTTCATATATAAAGTAATTTGATATTTAACCATTTAAGTATTAGAAGCTATGTTTCAAAGCTATGGATTTCAAGTATTATGATTTGAAAGTTCTATGATTTTGGGAAAATGATATATTTGAAATAAAAATGATATTATATTGATTTGGGATTTCTTTAAAATGATATCGTATTTTATGGTTTTGAAATGGATATTATATTCTGGTTTTGAAGTATAATCATTTTTAAATTGACCGCGGTGTAATAACGTTTGGTTCATAAAGAGACCGGGATCGGAAGTTGTCATACTCTCTGCGAACCCCGAAAATCACTTTAACAACCGTGTACGTGGTGGAGATTCCAGAATGAAGTAGGATGACGGCGGCGTTTCCTTTGAGGTAAATACGCGGACCCAACTCCCGTGAGTTGGCATAAGGTAGCTAAAACAGGAGCGATTCTCGGGCCAATGAGGTAGCACCTTTGATCGGACACATCCCTTCGATATTATACTTTGACCTTTGGATTTATTCAGTGGCCACTTTTGTTTTTTTTATTTAGGGGTGTGGCTCGAGGTGGATGGTAGTTGCGGCTATGCGTTACCACCAGCTTGGATGCGTAATTGGTATATCTACCCTGGCATTGCCTAGTTGTGCCATGTCACCTACCCTAGCGTGCCTGGTACGAGTTTCTATTTGTTTCGTATCTATGGAGTATCCTCTGGTAGCCTACCGATCGGGAGGTATTACGGTACTGTATAAACTATTGGCATTATTACGTGTTAAGGTGGAAAATGTAAAGCCTTAATGCTATTTAAAAGTAAGTTTATTTTACTAATAGACATTATTATAATAGCGAAATATTACTACATAGTAAATAGTTTAACGAATCCTTAGGAGATGTGAATCCCGAGCATCTTTTAAGTTAATGCACTCACGTTAGACACTAGATAGGAGATGTCAAATCCCGTAAACATCTCCGACGCCATTTACACTCATATTTAGTTCTGCTGATTTAACTCACATAAGATATTTTAGTTCTGACTCGAGTGTTTTGTCTTTTCAATTCGCTCGGGTCAGTACTAACGTTTCAGGATTTGAAGATTTTATTCTGAAGGACGAAGATGAAGATTTGTAGTACTATTATCTACTATATTATTCCACCACACCATTGAATTCCACTGCATTAATTATTATTCTCTGGTATGGGTAACTCTGATATGTATTATATAAGTAAATCAAATGTTTTGTAAACAGCTTCATGAACTGCATATTTGATTATTATATTTTATCGTTCCGCTGCAAGATTCTATTTTCTTTTGTTTCTTCATTCTTTTTCTTATTTACCCCATAATAATCCACCCTTCTGTATTGTTTAAGTCTGACGTGTGTGGTTTATCGTCGACTTAAATCATGTAAAAAAAGCGGGATGTTACATTTGGTACCAGAGTGAGGTTCAGCGATAAACCTTAGCTTTGTGGGGTCTGACTCTTCATAAATAGGGTTGTAATACCCTCTGGGAGTCGCTGAGCATATATATATGAGAGAGCGTGTAACATCCCGCCTTTTCGCACACTTTAAACCGACACACGTGCCAATTCAAAGCATACGCAAGGGCGGATTGTTATGGGGTAAATAAGAAAAACAGAGAAGAAATAAAACAAAATAGAATCTCACAGCGGAAGGATAAAATATAATAATCAATATACAGTTCATGATAACTATTTACAAAATATTTATTTTACTTATACAATGAATATCAGAGTTACACATACCAATACAATCAATGCAGCGGAAATTTAGAGTGTGGTGCAATACTATAAATAATATAATACGGATTCTTCGTCTTCGTCCTCCAAAGCTAAAATCTTCGATCCTGAAACGCTCGTATTGACCCGAGAGAATTTGAAAAGACAAAAACACTCGAGTCAGACTAAAAGATCTTATGTGTGTTAAATTAAAAGAAATAAATATGAGTACAGTAACTCAAGAGATGTTCGGGATTTACATCTCCTAAGGATCCGTTAAACTATTTACTATGTAGTATATTGCGCTATTATAATAGTGTCTATAGTAAAATAAACATACTTTTAAATAGCGTTAAGGCTTTACATTTTCCACCTTAACACAAATAATGCCAATAGTCTATACAGTACCGTAATACCTCCTGATCGGGAAGCTACCAGAGGGTACTCCATAGGTACGACACAAATAGAAACTCGTAGGAGGCTCGCTATGGTAGGTGACATGGCACAACTAGGCAATGCCAGGGTAGATATACCAATTGCTATCCGGACCGGTGGAAACGCTTAGCCGCAGTTACCGCCCACCTCGAACAACACTCCCAAATCAAAGGTGCGCACCAAAACAATCACAAGAGTAATAGAATGGCATACGAAGAAGTGCGTTCGATCAGAGGTGCTACCTCATTAATACGAGAATCGCTCCTGTTTTAGCCACCTTATGCCAACTCACGAGAGTCGGGTCCACGTATTTACCTTAAAGAAACCGTCACCACCATCCTACTTCATTCTGGAATCTCCACTGCGTACACAGTTAGTCAAAGTGGTTTCGGTATCGACAGAGAGTATGTCCATATCCGATCCCGGTCTCTTTGCCAACCCATCGTTATTATAACACCGCGGTCATTTAAAAATAGGTTATACTTTAAAAATCAGAATAAACATTCCATTTCATAACCATGAATACGATATCATTTCAAACCTAAAGCCATATTTTATCACTTATCCCAAATATAATTCTTTTCCAAAATCATAATACTTTAACTTCATAACGTCTGAAAATCAAATATTTCAAAGCATAATATTTTGAAAATCATAATTTAAAACCATAACTTCTAAAAACTTGAATGGTTTGGACATTCAACGGTATATGAATTAAATGGTTTAACTTAAATGTTACTTTGTAAAGAAAATAGTTCTCATGGCTTTACAAATACATTTCTTTATTAAAGTCTAAACCAAAATTTATATTATCTCTCTCAAGTTCCAAAAACCACTTCAATTTATTTATATATACGTATATCCATTTTGAGTATCAATATTTCAAACTAAAGTTGGATTTTATTCTTTCAACAAATCAATTGTTCTATTAATTAGTCTTGAATATTCATATAAAATCCATAAATAATAAGACTTCAATTTCTAGAAAATAAAATATATATATTTTTTCCCAATTCAAATTATACTAGAATATTCATTTCAATTTATTTTGGGAAAAATCCAATTATAAATATCATATCTTAAAATTTCCAAACTTAACATTTAAACATATGATATAAATTATTAAACTCCATTTTCTTAATTTTCTTCCATTTTTAATAAAGATTTTTATACACCTTTTAATTTCAAAATTTTCAACTTCATATGTATATATATATGGAAGAAAAATATTTATACAATATAAAATTTAAGATTATTATAAACCGTATTCCATCCAAACCATAGAAATCACATTTAAATAGTTATATATATACCGCGGTGCCTGTATAAAATTTTCTATCCTATGGTCAAGTGATACGGATATTTATCATTTCAATCCGCAATTTAAAAGATATAAAATTTTGCGGTTATATATCGTTTCAAACCACAATCCCGAATGAAATGAAATATGCATGATAATTTGCAATTTAATGATATACAATAAACATCCATTCATCAACATCATCCATTATCCAAATCGCAATCATCAATCAATATCAATCAATAACAATATTATTTTTGGTACTCCATAACAGGTAATACTGGCAATTTTATTCAAATTAAATTTAACAGCTATTAATCTACAGTCTATATTCAGTAATAAATTATATAACTGTTAACTAGCAGTTCATATACAAACAAATAAATTTTAACTGTAAATTTATACGCGATAAATTAATTAAATTAACAGTTAAATTAAATAAATGCAATTCAACAGATATGAATAAAATAAACATGCCAAATACTCATAAATAAATTTCTATTCATTTCTAAAATTAATTTAAACAAACATAAAAGCTTCTAGTAGTTGTGAGTGGGTTAAAACACTCGCCTTTTGAATTTAAATCGAATTTAAATTCGATTTAAACCCAAAAATTCGCCCTTCTCGGAATTCGTCCAAACCAGCGTCATCAAGTCCGGAATTAAATTACGATCCTAACAAAAGAAATTTCGTGTGAATCCGACTTCGTATGAGAAAGTTATGGCGAAAAATGATGATTGAATTCAAAATTGAAAATAAATAAAACGACACACATTCATCACTTACAAATATATGTGCCACGTCACTCCTTCTATTCCCAGAAACGCACGCGGCCCCTTTCCGGAAACCCTATGCATTCGTGAACCCCTCCCACGTTTGAACGCAGCTGCCAGAATTCGCCACCTTCACGTTCGTCTCCGATCAAACAAGGCTATCGCGGCCAAGCTCATCATCCCAAATCGAACCGCCTTCCTCCAAACGGCCACGCGAGCACGAAAATCTGTGCTCCCAGCAACAGCCGCCCATGTAATTCGAAACCCAAATCGAAGATCTACGACGATCTAACCGTTGAATCGACACAAAAACCATGTAGATGCGATCCCCATCGTCCACTCTACAAAACCCAGAAAAGGTTTGACGATCCGACGAAGTTTGCGACGACGATGATGAATGGTCACGGACTGTTTGATTTAATTCTGGTCAAACGAATGTTCAAAACAGAAAACGAATTGCACCAGTAGATTACGTGCCTCGAGAACATTAACATATATTTTTGTGGAATTTTTCTGAAGTGTTTGCATTTTCACTGAAATTTGGATTGGGGTAGATCTAGGTTGCATTCATTTGAGGAGGAGAAGGAGATGAAGAAATGAACGTACAGCAAAAGGGAAAATAAAATGGGGCTAGGGTTTATAACCGTGCTTATATAGGTAGACTAGAGATAGCGTAGATGGATCGGATAAGTGAACGTACGAAACAAACTATGGCCCAAAAAGCCCGCTATGCCTCCGGAACCGAATTTATTAAATCTATATATCCAAATAGATATTTTAAGATATTCTAAACGCGATGGAAAAAGTTTCACATCCAAATTTGATCGCATGAAGAAGTTATGCTGAAAACAAAATTTCCAAATTGATTTCAAATTGATTTTATTAAAACTGATTTCAAATTGATTTTATTAAAATTGATTTCAAGGCGTTTCACGCCCGTACGATCAAACGACAAGTCCGATCGATACGAAACTTGAAACCCTATAATAATTCACCGTTACGGATCCGATGAAACTGGTTTCGTTGAAATCCGAGTCCGTGGCCAAAATGGCTATTTTTAATATTCATTAAATAAATTAAATAAATTATAAAAATCCAATTTTTACATCTAAATTCAAAAATTGACCAAATTTTCTCCCTTTAAATTTTCTTAACTATCTACTCCAATTCTAAACAATTTAAGTGTCAATAGTTGTTCTATTCATCAATTCAAATGTAAATTCTTAACTTCAATATTAATTCCAATTTTAATAAATTCAACATTATAAGTTTGATTAAATTTATTAAATTCACTTTCTTTCTATTATTCAAGGTTATTGATGTCAATTTAATGAAACTAACATTGGCTCAATATCTATACATTAAAAATCTCAATTCTAAACTTAGATCTCAACTTATGAAATAGTTAAATAATAAATTCCATCTAAATCTACATCTTCCTACTATCTAAATATTTAGAAAAATTACTTACCACTTTTTATTGTAAATTTCTAAACTAGTAGATTTGTGTCATTTCTAGCCCTCCGGATATTTTATATTAACTAAAAGCAAATTTACATATAATTTCCATCGTCAATTATTTTAGTGAATAAATCTTCAAAGGTTACTGCAATTAATCCCCTAAATTGCAATAAATTCTAATAAATTTGACTCTATTTGATTTCAACTCACAAATAAATCAATTATTCCCTAACTACAAAGTTACCGTTTCTTATATATATATCACTACAGTAATACTTCCAAATGTTCATCTTTTGTTTGCATAAATTACTCTATTCAATTGAATTGTAATATTGTTAACTTACACATAAATAAAACTTAACAACTAATAGAATAAATAACTTACAAAATTTGTTGTCATAAATATATTTTATAAGTCTACACTTAATTATTATCTTATAATACGTTTTTACGTTACTATAAAATATATACACTCTTCCGTTACCATATTAATAATTACTAAAGTAACGTTCATTCTTAATAACAACGTTATACTATTCAACATATAAAAGGACTCCATTCCCCAAATACATTCATTTATATTTATTCCCTTAAAGTTCTCCTTTATTGACTAGACACATTAATTTAGATTCATTCACATCGAATGCCCTTCTTAGCTATATACTCAGTACATGTTAAATCTACATAATTTTTACCCTTTTATTCAAATTCACTTATACCATCAATAACAAAATGTTGCCCTAAATTTAGATTCAATTATATACATTAGATAAATGGGTAAACTTTTGTAATTATCCCATATATGAAAATATTTTTATGCATACATTTCCACTTACTTACTATGCATTCATTTATTAAATTACTAATTGCCTTAGTCAACTTATCCCCTATTTACTACCAAATTTCAAATTTAATTATAGCTTATCAATACATAAAATTTACATAGGCGAAACAAATTTTATTACTATCTTAAGTCCATTTATTATTGACAACATTCATTAAATCTCCTTATCAACACTTATTGCATTGATTTATTCAGCGGTCACCTTTTATTTAGTTACTATCCATTTTACAATTCAATGTAAGTCTTCCACTATTTATTTTATATTAAATGAATTCCATTCTACTTAATCTTTTTATTGATATTCACTAATTCAACCCTTATATCAGTTTCTTATATTTAACTTTAAATCAAATTATGAAAATCTACATTATCCAAATCTATTGTCATAAAATTTTATTGTTACACTAAATCACAACTACTATACCAAATTTCTATATTTATTCTAAATTAGATTAGAAATTATATTAATTCAATTCATTTAATATTATTAATTTAACGGGTCGTTACAATCTCCCCCACTCAAAACTTTTCGTCCCCGAAAAGGAAAAAGAAGGGAGAAGGAAGAATAAACAGTACATCTTATTTCAAATATTAACTTATAAACAATAATTTACTGGATTAATTTCCTTTAATGAAATATACCCGTTTATAATCATTACAACCTTTTATACTGAAATCATTAAAGTTTGGAAAATATTTAACAAAATTCTAAGTCCAAAATTTACGAAAAATTTTGGCAGAGTCTCCTTTGTACGGTGAGGCTCGGGAGAAAATATAATATCAAAATATACAAATGTATTACATATATTATCAAAATATTATATCCCAACACGGGAAAAGTAGCGCTTTAAACGTAATCCGAAAACGTACCTATTTGTCGGGCAATATAGGCTTATTATTTTGGAACCAAAAGCAGTAGCAGTTGCTTCCATCACCTGTATTCACTTATATAATCTAAAAGGTTAAATATTTATTTTAAAGTGAACTATTCAAGTGGATTCAATTATTAATCAACCAAACAATTCAACAACCATCAACCTTACAAACAACATACATACCCAAACAAAGCAACCATTTAATCCATCAAACAAATAGTTGTTTGGGTTCAAACTTGAAATTTGTATGAAATGAAATTAACTATCAAGTGCATCCTTTACTCAACAGTCTTAGATGGAACAAAGATAGATACTTATTCATTTAACCACTTCAAATTTCTTACCCAACAACATAAATCAAACAACACAATTCAAACCAACACCCAAATTTATTTATTATACATTTATCTCATGCTTCAATGGTTTGATTTTCTTTCTTTCATTTATGGAGTGATTTCTTTATTTCTTACAAATTTTCATTTTCCATTTATAACAAAATTCATTATATTTGTATTCCAATTTATTTACTAAAGTTTCTATCATCTATTTATACTACTTACCTTTACTTATAGTAAAATTTCCAATTTAACTTAAGTCTATACAATTAATTCTCATTAATAATAGCAAATTAATAGAATACCTTTATTACCTTACTCTTCACTTGTAAGATTTCCCCTTACATTTTCCTACTAACATTGCAACTTTTTATTATATGGTAAGTTATGTATGTTTTAAGAATGTAAGTGAAAATTTACAAGTTTCTTCTCCATTCCTTTAATTAATATTTTTTTTTTTATAAATTACAATTTCAACTTACCTTTAATCTCATTCATTTATTTAATGTTGAAGTTTCCATTATATTTAATTACAGTAACCCTCTACTTACACTTAATTTATTAACCTTATAACTTGCATTCCTATAAGTGAAAGATTTTACTCATTCATTAACTGATTGCAGTCATTTATATTTTTCCTACTTTCCATTATATTAGAATAAAGG
Source organism: Allium cepa (assembly GCA_030765085.1). NCBI lineage: Eukaryota > Viridiplantae > Streptophyta > Magnoliopsida > Asparagales > Amaryllidaceae > Allium > Allium cepa. The sequence continues at coordinate 728,774,616 of CM060929.1, read as the reverse complement.
AAATTAAGGTGTACTTAAGTTAATAACCCTACAATCAAACTTTATAAATTAAGGAATTTCATTTTTACTTTCTTACGGTTAAAATCACCTATTAATAATACAACCTTTAATTTTAGTAAAATTCCAATCATCACTTAAGTTAATACCATTAAATTCTTATTTATAACAATAATTTATTGAATACTTCATTATTTCCAAAAATTCTACTTGCATAATATTCTATTCCACTCTTAATTTACATTTCAACTTTTTATACTTGGTAAGTTATTTATGTTAAAGAAAAAGCAAAAGAACTTATACAAGTTTTTTTTTTTTTTACAACTAATTAATGGAAATTCAAGAATTAATACCGGGTCAAATTCCAAAATTACTTTACAATAATAGATAATTAATTTCTTACAACTTTTATATCTCTAATTACCTTTAATCAATTAAAATTTTAAATAATTTCAAAACAAATCTGCAGTAGAATTTACTACAGTGGCCTTTCCCTTCGAAACTCGAAAATGAAAGTCGATGATGCGGCCGTCATCACCAAAATTATTTTCCAGCGACAGAGAGGAAAGTACAAACTTATTTTCTTCAAAATCCTCTTTAAACCAATTCTTTCGAATTATACTAAATATTTATATAAGAAAATATTTATAAACCAAATCATTATATTTCATAAATCCTTTGAAAGAAGATTTCAAAAATCCCGGACTTAAGTTCTAAAAACTCCAATTTGATTTATTAAAATTCAACTTAGCTTTAATTCATTACAAATATTTTTATTACCTAACACCCAACTATAGCAACCAAAATATATCTTTATAAAATATTTTTATATATAGAAAATATAATAGGCAAAATTATTTCATTCACCTATATTAAAAACAAATATTATGTCGGTCTGTCCTATTAAGTGTTTAGAAATCCCTATTGATGACATAGCGTCCCATGCATCAACCAGAATTTATAAATACAAAGCGGAACAGATTAACACAATATCAAAATCTTTTATTAATACTAACAAATACGCTCTCTCATATATATATATACACTCAGCGACTCCCATAGGGTATTACTACCCTATTAACAAAGAGTCGAACCCCACAAAGCCAAGGTTTATCGCTAAACCTCGCTCTGATACCAACTGTAACATCCCGCCTTTTCACACTTTAAACCGACACACGTGCCAATTCAAAGCATATGCAAGGGCGGATTGTTATGGGGTAAATAAGAAAAACAGAGAAGAAATAAAACAAAATAGAATCTCACAGCGGAAGGATAAAATATAATAATCAATATACAGTTCATGATAACTGTTTACAAAATATTTATTTTACTTATACAATGAATATCAGAGTTACACATACAATTACAATCAATGTAGCGGAAATTTAGAGTGTGGTGCAATACTATAAATAATATAATACGGATTCTTCGTCTTCGTCCTCCAAAGCTAAAATCTTCGATCCTGAAACGCTCGGACTGACCCGAGCGAATTTGAAAAGACAAAAACACTCGAGTCAGACTAAAAGATCTTATGTGAGTTAAATTAACAGAAATAAATATGAGTACAGTAACTCAAGAGATGTTCGGTATTTACATCTCCTAAGGATCCGTTAAACTATTTACTATGTAGTATATTGCGCTATTATAATAGTGTCTATAGTAAAATAAACATACTTTTAAATAGCGTTAAGGCTTTACATTTTCCACCTTAACACAAATAATGCCAATAGTCTATACAGTATCGTAATACCTCCTGATCGGGAAGCTACCAGAGGGTACTCCATAGGTACGACACAAATAGAAACTCGTAGGAGGCTCGCTATGGTAGGTGACACGGCACAACTAGGCAATGCCAGGGTAGATATACCAATTGCTATCCGGACCGGTGGAAACGCGTAGCCGCAGTTACCGCCCACCTCGAACAACACTCCCAAATCAAAGGTGCGCACCAAAACAATCACAAGAGTAATAGAATGGCATACGAAGAAGTGCGTTCGATCAGAGGTGCTACCTCATTAATCCGAGAATCGCTCCTGTTTTAGCCACCTTATGCCAACTCACGGGAGTCGGGTCCACGTATTTACCTTAAAGAAACCGTCACCACCATCCTACTTCATTCTGGAATCTCCACCGCGTACACGGTTAGTCAAAGTGGTTTCGGTATCGACAGAGAGTATGTCCATATCCGATCCCGGTCTCTTTGCCAACCCATCGTTATTATAACACCGCGGTCATTTAAAAATAGGTTATACTTTAAAAATCAGAATAAACATTCCATTTCATAACCATGAATACGATATCATTTCAAACCCAAAGCCATATTTTATCACTTATCCCAAATATAATTCTTTTTCAAAATCATAATACTTTAACTTCATAACGTCTGAAAATCAAATATTTCAAAGCATAATATTTTGAAAATCATAATTTAAAACCATAACTTCTAAAAACTTGAATGGTTTGGACATTCAACGGTATATGAATTAAATGGTTTAACTTAAATGTTACTTTGTAAAGAAAATAGTTCTCATGGCTTTACAAATACATTTCTTTATTAAAGTCTAAACCAAAATTTATATTATCTCTCTCAAGTTCCAAAAACCACTTCAATTTATTTATATATACGTATATCCATTTTGAGTATCAATATTTCAAACTAAAGTTGGATTTTATTCTTTCAACAAATCAATTGTTCTATTAATTAGTCTTGAATATTCATATAAAATCCATAAATAATAAGACTTCAATTTCTAGTAATAAAATATATATATTTTTTCCCAATTCAAATTATACTAGAATATTCATTTCAATTTATTTTGGGAAAAATCCAATTATAAATATCATATCTTAAAATTTCCAAACTTAACATTTAAACATATGATATAAATTATTAAACTCCATTTTCTTAATTTTCTTCCATTTTTAATAAAGATTTTTATACACCTTTTAATTTCAAAATTTTCAACTTCATATGTATATATATATGGAATAAAAATATTTATACAATATAAAATTTAAGATTATTGTAAACCGTATTCCATCCAAACCATACAAATCACATTTAAATAGTTATATATATACCGCGGTGCCTGTATAAAATTTTCTATCCTATGGTCAAGTGATACAGATATTTATCATTTCAATCCGCAATTTAAAAGATATAAAATTTTGCGGTTATATATCGTTTCAAACCACAATCCCGAATGAAATGAAATATGCATGATAATTTGCAATTTAATGATATACAATAAACATCCATTCATCAACATCATCCATCATCCAAATCGCAATCATCAATCAATATCAATCAATAACAATATTATTTTTGGTACTACATAACAGGTAATACTGGCAATTTTATTCAAATTAAATTTAACAGCTATTAATCTACATTCTATATTCATTAATAAATTATATAACTGTTAACTAGCAGTTCATATACAAACGAATAAATTTTAACTGTAAATTTATACGCGATAAATTAATTAAATTAACAGTTAAATTAAATAAATGCAATTCAACAGATATGAATAAAATAAACATGCCAAATACTCATAAATAAATTTCTATTCATTTCTAAAATTAAATTAAACAAACATAAAAGCTTCTAGTAGTAGTGAGTGGGTTAAAACACTCACCTTTTGAATTTAAATCGAATTTAAATTCGATTTAAACCCAAAAATTCGCCCTTCTCGGAATTCGTCCAAACCAGCGTCATCAAGTCCGGAATTAAATTACGATCCTAACAAAAGAAATTTCGTGTGAATCCGACTTCGTATGAGAAAGTTATGGCGAAAAATGATGATTGAATTCAAAATTGAAAATAAATAAAACGACACACATTCATCACTTACAAATATATGTGCCACGTCACTCCTTCTATTCCCAGAAACGCACGCGGCCCCCTTCCAGAAACCCTATGCATTCGTGAACCCCTCCCACGTTTGAACACAGCTGCCAGAATTCGCCACCTTCACGTTCGTCTTCGATCAAACAAGGCTATCGCGGCCAAGCTCATCATCCCAAATCGAACCGCCTTCCTCCAAACGGCCACGCGAGCACGAAAATCTGTGCTCCTAGCAACAGCCGCCCATGTAATTCGAAACCCAAATCGAGATCTACGACGATCTAACCGTTGAATCGACACAAAAACCATATAGATGCGATCCCCATCGTCCACTCTACAAAACCCAGAAAAGGTTTGACGATCTGACAAAGTTTGCGACGACGACGATGAATGGTCACGGACTGTTTGAATTAATTCTGGTCAAATGAATGTTCAAAACAGAAAACGAATTGCACCAGTAGATTACGTGCCTCGAGAACATTAACATATATTTTTGTGGAATTTTTCTGAAGTGTTTGCATTTTCACTGAAATTTGGATTGGGGTAGATCTAGGTTGCATTCATTTGAGGAGGAGAAGGAGATGAAGAAATGAACGTACAGCAAAAGGGAAAATAAAATGGGGCTAGGGTTTATAACCGTGCTTATATAGGTAGACTAGAGATAGCGTAGATGAATCGGATAAGTGAACGTACGAAACAAACTATGGCCCAAAAAGCCCGCTATGCCTCCGGAACCGAATTTATTAAATCTATATATCCAAATAGGTATTTTAAGATATTCTGAACGCGATGGAAAAAGTTTCACGTCCAAATTTGATCGTATGAAGAAGTTATGATGAAAACAAAATTTCCAAATTGATTTCAAATTGATTTTATTAAAATTGATTTCAAATTGATTTTATTAAAATTGATTTCAAGGCGTTTCACGCCCGTACGATCAAACGACAAGTCCGATCGATACGAAACTTGAAACCCTATAATAATTCACCGATACGGATCCGATGAAACTGGTTTCGTCAAAATCCGAGTCCGTGGCCAAAATGGCTATTTTTAATATTCATTAAATAAATTAAATGAATTATAAAAATCCAATTTTTACATCTAAATTCAAAAATTGACCAAATTTTCTCCCTTTAAATTTTCTTAACTATCTACTCCAATTCTAAACAATTTAAGTGTCAATAGTTGTTTTATTCATCAATTCAAATGTAAATTCTTAACTTCAATATTAATTCCAATTTTAATAAATTCAACATTATAAGTTTGATTAAATTTATTAAATTCACTTTCTTTCTATTATTCAAGGTTATTGATGTCAATTTAATGAAACTAACATTGGCTCAATATCTATACATTAAAAATCTCAATTCTAAACTTAGATCTCAACTTATGAAATAGTTAAATAATAAATTCCATCTAAATCTACATCTTCCTACTATCTAAATATTTAGAAAAATTACTTACCACTTTTTATTGTAAATTTCTAAACTAGTAGATTTGTGTCATTTCTAGCCCTCTGAATATTTTATATTAACTAAAAGTAAATTTACATATAATTTCCATCGTCAATTATTTTAGTGAATAAATCTTCAAAGGTTACTGCAATTAATCCCCTAAATTGCAATAAATTCTAATAAATTTGACTCTATTTGATTTCAACTCACAAATAAATCAATTATTCCCCAACTATAAAGTTACTGTTTCTTATATATATATCACTACAGTAATACTTTCAAATGTTCATCTTTTGTTTGCATAAATTACTGTATTCAATTGAATTGTAATATTGTTAACTCACACATAAATAAAACTTAACAACTAATAGAATAAATAACTTACAAAATTTGTTGTCATAAATATATTTTATAAGTCTACACTTAATTATTATCTTATAATACGTTTTTACGTTACTATAAAATTTATACACTCTTCCGTTACCATATTAATAATTACTAAAGTAACGTTCATTCTTAATAACAACGTTATACTATTCAACATATAAAAGGACTCCATTCCCCAAATACATTCATTTATATTTATTCCCTTAATGTTCTCCTTTGTTGACTAGACACATTAATTTAGATTCATTTACATCGAATGCCCTTCTTAGCTATATACTCAATACATGTTAAATCTACATAATTTTTACCCTTTTATTCAAATTCACTTATACCATCAATAACAAAATGTTGCCCTAAATTTAGATTCAATTATATACATTAGATAAATGGGCAAACTTTTGTAATTATCCCATATATGAAAATATTTTTATGCATACATTTCCACTTACTTACTATGCATTCATTTATTAAATTACTAATTGCCTTAGTCAACTTATCCCCTATTTACTACCAAATTTCAAATTTAGTTATAGCTTATCAATACATAAAATTTACATAGGCGAAACAAATTTTATTACTATCTTAAGTCCATTTATTATTGACAACATTCATTAAATCTCCTTATCAACACTTATTGCATTGATTTTTTCAGCGGTCACCTTTTATTTAGTTACTATCCATTTTACAATCCAATGTAAGTCTTCCACTATTTATTTTATATTAAATGAATTCCATTCTACTTAATCTTTTTATTGATATTCACTAATTCAACCCTTATATCAGTTTCTTATATTTAACTTTAAATCAAATTGTGACAATCTACATTATCCAAATCTATTGTCATAAAATTTTATTGTTACACTAAATTACAACTACTATACCAAATTTCTACATTTATTCTAAATTAGATTAGAAATTATATTAATTCAATTCATTTAATATTATTAATTTAACGGGTCGTTACAGAGCGTATTTGTTAGTGTTATAAAAAGGTTTTAATATGTGTTAATTTATTCCGTTTTGTATTTATAAATTCTAGTTAATGCATGGGACGCTATGACATCAATAGGAATTTCTAAACACTTAATAGGACAGACCGACATAATATTTGTTTTTAATATAGGTGAATGAAATAATTTTGCCTATTATATTTTCTATATATAAAGTAATAAATTTTATAAAGATTATATTTGGTTGTAATATATTGTTTGTTTGGTAATGAAATTTATAAATAACAGTTGAAATAAGATTTAAAATAAATAAATAAAATTGAAATTTAGAACTTAAGTTCCGAGTTTTTGAAATTTCTTTTGAATGATTTTGAAATACAATAATAATATTATTAAAAGAAGTATTTTTTGATATAAGTATTTCCATATAATTTGAAGAAATGTTTTTAAAAGAAATTTTGGAAAGATAAAGTTGTACTCCCCTCTTTGTCGCTGGAAAATAATTTCGGTGATGAGTGCACGCATGATCGACATTCATTTTCGAGTTTCGTAGTGGGATGGCCACTATAGTAGTTTTACTGCAGATTTATTTTGATAAACAAATATAAATTTTAAATTGTTTTAAATATAATTGGATGTATAAAGTGTAAGTATATATATTTATCTATTATTTTAAAATGATTTATGAATAAAACCTAGTATTTAAATTCTTAAGTTTCCGTATTTTACAGTTTCAATTAGTGTATTAAAATGGAAGTTAACTAATAATTGGAACCTTTAATTTAAATAAAAGTTAAGTAAATGTTTAAGGTATTTATAACTAAATAGGTAGAAAAGATGGATAGTAAGTATAACCTTTTGAGTTTAAGATGAGTATTTGAAACTCTAAATAAATTAAGAGATTTAATGCTAAGCTATAAATGGGATTAAAAGGAATTTGAAATTGTAACCTATAATACAAAGGATATAATTATTGAACATTGAATAAATTTTAAAAGAAATAAGATAAACTTGTATGATCTTCAATTGCATTCTTAAAAAGCATATATATAACTTACCAAAAGATTTAAAAGTTTTAAATGTTAATAAGAAAATGTAGTAGAAGATTATACAAGTAATACTTAAATAATGAAGGGTTCAATAAAAAAATTTGCTTTATAAATTTTGATAGAGATTAGGTATTATAAGATAGTAATTAAAACTTAAGTAATAGATTGAAGTTACCTCTGAATAAAACAAGAATAAAAGATGAATACTGAAAAATGACTATAAACTTAAGTTAAGAAAAATTTACCTACTAAGAAATTTGATTGAATATGAATTGTATGAATAAATAAATGTAATGCAATAAATAGAAATTGGCATTATATAGATAGATGAAAATGAATTGGTAGGTAATGAATAGAAATAGATAAAATAAATAATGAATGAAAAGGAAATCAAACAACAAATGTATGAAATGAAATTATTAAGAATGAAATCGATCTATTTTCTGAAATTGTTGTTTGTTTTGGTTTATTGTTGTTTGGGCAAGAATACTTTAAAATTGTTTAGATGAATAATCTATTTAATTTCATCTAAGATTGTTGAGTAATTGAAGCACTTAGTAGTTTATTTTCATTCTGTACAATTTAAAGTTTTAAAACCCGAACAACTAATTGTTTGTTTAATATGAATGAATGTTTGATTTGTATAGATTTTTATATGATGGTTGTATGACTTGTTGCAAGTGATTGATGTTTGTATTGATTTGTTTGTTATTGTTTGAAACAACTTTAAATATTTCATTTTATATGATCGTTAACTTTTTGGAATTATATAAGTGAAATACAGGTTATGGAAGCAATTGCTACTGCTTTTGGTTTCATAATTAAGCGTTAATTGCCCGACCAGTAGGCACTTTTTTTGGATTACGGTTTATAGCGTATTATATTGTTTTCCCGAATTGGGATATATATTATTTTGGAAAATATGTTATATATTGTTATATTTGATATTATATTTTCTTACGAGCCTCTCCGTACAAAGGAGACTCTGTCGAAATTTTCCGTAAATTTTGGACTTAGAATATTTTGAAAAATGTTCTCCAAACTTTATTAATTTGGGTAAAGAAGATTTAATGGTTATAAATTGATATATTTTATTTAAATTATTAAATTCTGCAAATTTATTTGTTCATAAAGTTAATATTTTTGAATAAGATGTATTGATTATTTAATTCCTTTGTTCTTTTTCCTTTTCGGGGACGAAAAATTTTGAGTGGGGGAGAGTGTAACGACCCGTTAATTTTTTATAAATAAATTGGATAATTTAATAAAAATTTAGTAATTAAATTTAGATGAAACCAACAAAAAAACTTTATAAGTTAATATTGAAATGAATACTGAAATGAAATATAGAAAGGGTGATTAAAAACTAAGTATTAGTATATGGAATAAAATCCTAATAAAGGTAGTAGTGAAAGCGTCATACTCGGGAAAAAATTTATATTTATTAAAGGTAAGCATTTAATTATCCAATGCAATAATTTATTTATTAAAATGGAAGAAAACGAGCGTAAAATTTGGATTAATTTATGAAATAAAATATATTGAATACTAACTGAATGTAAATTAATGTGATAAGGTTAATGCAAATTGATAAGTAATGATATTTGTGCAATACCTATTAATTGGAAACAAATTGTAAAAGTTATAATTGAGTGAAATTGTAAATTTGTAGTTAAGTAATAATGGACATAGTAAAGATGGCAATCAAATCAAATCAATTTGGGAATCAAATTTTATTTAATTTGAAGGTAATCAATAATTAATGAATTTAATGGTAAGTAATTAGAATTAAATTCTATATTAATTGAAACTGAATGTAGATTTAGTCTAATAACGTTAATGCTAACTAAATTAGCGCAATCCAAATTTATGGAAACCAATTGCAACAAATTGAAATTAAATATTACATTTTTGTGGATTTTAGGTAATAGTGGTAATAAGGTATGGTTAGTGGTCTGTGAATGAATTGATAATTAAAATTAAAGGTAGTGATGTTGATATAAATTGACTATAAACAAGTTCAATAAAATCCATATAAAGAAGGAAATGAAAATGCTATATTTGGCAAAAATTTCAATACTAATGGGATTTATAGTTAATACACAATAAAGAAAGTAAGCTGAGTATTTTTATGTAACATAATGTAAAAACCAGCATTAACTATATTATTTGAAATTTGTGGATGTGATATTAAGTTTAAATCCAATAAAAAACAATTTATTTGAATAAACATTCAATAATTGGATTAATTGCTAATGAATGGAATAAATTATTTAATTATATCGTTAATTGAAGTTAAGTTTAAATTGGAGATTTTTAATGTTATAGACATTGAGCCAATGATAACTTCATCCAATTGACATCAATAAATTGAATAATAGGATGGAAGTGAATTTAATAGATTTATTGGAAATTAAATTTATAATGGTGAATTTAATGAAATTGAGAATTAATATTGAAGTTTATAAATTTATCATCTCTAAATTGACATTCAAATTTGTTTAAATCATTGAAAATGATTGAGGAATCATAAGTGATGAAATTTGTCAATTCTTGAATTGGAATTTAAAATTTGATTAAATTAGCTAATTTATTTAATTAATTAGTGTAAAGTTAGCCATTTTGACCACTGACACGGATTTCGATGAAACCAATTTCATCGGATCCGTAATAGTGAATTATTGTAGGATTTCAAGTTTCATAGCGATCGGACTTGTCATTTGATCATACGGACTCGAAACGCCTTGAAATTAAAGAAATTGAAATCAGTTGAAATCAATTTGAAAAAAATTTTGATTTTAGGATAACTTCTCCATACGATGGAATTTGGACTTGAAACCTTTACCGTTGCGTTTAAAATATTTTAAAACATCTATTTTGATAAATGGGTTGACCCAATTTCGTTCTGGAGTCAGAATGGGCATTTTGGGCCAATTATCGTTCAGCACGTTTATAATTCGGATCCATCTGTTTTATTTCAACTTTATCTATAAATACCCTATTATAAACCTTAGCCTACGTCTATTCTCATTTGGCTGCGCGTACAATTCCATCAGCTCCTCCTCTTCCAATGGCTGCAAACCCTAGATCCAATTGCAAATTCAAAAATCAGTGAAAATTCAACTCCTCAAAAAAATTTGGGAAAATTATATATCGAAGCTCTCGACAAGCGCATCTCAGATCAATGATTTGTTTTTTGTTTTGGTTCATCATCTGATTAGTAAAATCGAAAAAAATTCGCTCGTTCATCGCTCGACGATGAACTTCGCCTGATCGGAAATTCGTTTCTGGGTATTGTAGAGGGGACCGAGGGGAGTCAATCTGTGGCGTTCGTTCCTGGAGTTAACGGTCTGATTGCATGCGAAAATTGATTAGGGTTTAAAAGTATAAGCGACGGCTATTGTATGAGAAGCACGATCAGCGAGTGGACGTGGCTATCGGCGGTCATCTATGGCGGCGCGACGAAGTGCGGGGGTGCGGCGTGGCGCGCGGCAGGTGTAGGGGCGAGACCGGAGTGTTGAACGGCGTGATTGTGTTGGCTTCGTGCGTACGTTGCTATGCGAATTGATTATTGCGTTACTGCCTGGGAGAAGAACTAGCATGACGTGGCACTAAGAGTAATGTGTTCCTTTTTTTTAAATTGAAATTCAAAGACAACTTTCGCTATATCTTTAACATATGAACACCAATTCACGCGCGGTTTTTTATATTAGGATCATATTGAAATTTCGAACATTTTGGCGCTGGTATGGACGAATTCTGAGACTGTCAAATTTTTGGGTTTAAATTCAATTTAAATTCAAAATGTGAGTGTTTTAACCCACTCACAACTTCTAAATTTTCTTATGTTTGGTAAATTAATTTATGTTGTGATTATGCATCTATTTATGGCTGTTTCGTATATTTTTAATCATCATCTCAGTTAATTGCATTTATTGAAATTTAATCGTTATTTAATTTATTATTGAATATAACTGCCAGTTAATTACCTGTTATATATTATTTGATATTGATTGATTGTTTTGTATGATGATTGTGATGGATGTATGATTTTATGATGGATGAATGGATGTTTTATTTATATCATCAAAATCTGCAAGTTGTTATGCATTTATTTTGGTTCGGGATTGCGGTTTGAATGATATACAACCACATTTTTATTTTTAAATTGCAGATTGAAATGATAAATATCCATATCACTTGATCATAGGATAGAAAATTATATACATGCACCGTGGTCTATATAAATAAAAATATTTTGAAATGATTTTTATTTGGTTTTGGAAGGGATATACGGTTAAATAAATATTAAATTTTTGGTTATATAAATATTATTTTATATATATATAGTTAAATTCTTAGATTTAACCTATGTATAAAATCGTTTAATAAAAATGAGTTTAATAATAGAGTTTAATTGTTTTATATTATATGGTTAAGTACTTGTTTAAGACATTATATATATAGAGTTTTTAAATGACTTCGGTGAAATTTAAGTTGGAATATAAATATCAAATTGGTACAAAATTTAATTATTTAAGAAGTGTACTTGAATAAATTTAATTTGAAATTTAAATAAAAATGGAGATTTTAAAGGGTATGATTTTTACGACTTGACTTGGTTTAAAATGATTTAAATGAATATAAAGTTGAGATAAATGAATATATCAAGTTAAATAAATTGAAGAATATCCAGTTGTTAAAATTAAAAGTTTTACTTAAATTATATTGGATTTATTAAGTAAACATTTCAAATCTAAATAATAGCAATCGAATTTGATATATATGGAATTATCAAAAGGATTAGCTTTGAAATGGTGGAATATTTTAAGCTTTGAAAAATATGAATTGAAATGGTTTACTGGGAATTCAAATCAGTATTTGGAATTGATTTGTGAAAATTAAGAAGCTATTCGTATATAAAGTAATTTAATATTTAACCATTTAAGTATTAGAAGCTATGTTTCAAAGCTATGGATTTCAAATATTATGATTTGAAAGTGCAATGATTTTGGGAAAATGATATATTTGAAATAAAAATGATATTATATCGATTTGGGATTTCTTTAAAATGATATCATATTTTATGGTTTTGAAATGGATATTATATTCTGGTTTTGAAGTATAATCATTTTTAAATTGACCGCGGTGTTATAATAACGTTTGGTTGATAAAGAGACAGGGATCGAAAGTTGTCATACTCTCTGCCAACCCCGAAAATCACTTTAACAACCGTGTACGCGGTGGATATTCCAGAATGAAGTAGGATGGTGGCGGCGTTTCCTTTGAGGTAAATACATGGACCCAACTCCCATGAGTTGGCATAAGGTGGCTAAAACAGGAGCGATTCTCGGGCCAATGAGGTAGCACCTTTGATCGGACACATCCCTTCGATATTATAGTTTGACCTTTGGATTTATTCGGTGGCCTCTTTTGTTTTTTTATTTAGGGGTGTGTTTCGAGGTGGACGGTAGCTGCGGCTATGCGTTACCACCAGCCCGGATGCGTAATTCGTATATCTACCCGGGCATTGCCTAGTTGTTCCGTGTCACCTACCCTAAAGCGCCTTGTACGAGTTTATATTTGTGTTGTACCTATGGAGTATCCTCTGGTAGCCTCCCGATCAGGAGGTATTACGGTACTGTACAGACTATTGGCATTATTACGTGTTAAGGTGGAAAATGTAAAGCCTTGACGCTATTTAAAAGTAAGTTTATTTTACTAATAGGCATTATTATAATAGCAAAATATTACTACATAGTAAATAGTTTAACGGATCCTTAGGAGATGTGAATCCCGAGCATCATTTAAGTTAATGCACTCACGTTAGACACTGGATAGGAGATGTCAAATCCCCTAAACATCTCCGACGCCATTTACACTCATATTTAGTTCTGTTGATTTAACTCACATAAGATATTTTAGTTCTGACTCGAGTGTTTTGTTTTTTCAATTCGCTCGGGTCAGTCCGAGCGTTTCAGGATTTGAAGATTTTATTCTAGAGGACGAAGACGAATATTTGTAGTACTATTATCTACTATATTATTCCACTACACCATTTAATTCCGCCGCATTAATTATTATTCTCTGGTATGGGTAACTCTGATATGTATTATATAAGTAAATCAATTGTTTTGTAAACAGCTTCATGAACTGTATATTTGATTATTATATTTTATCGTTCCGCTTCAAGATTCTGTTTTGTTTTATTTCTTCCTTCTTTTTCTTATTTACCCCATAACAATCCGCCCTTCTGTATGGTTTAAGTCTGACGTGTGTGGTTTATCGTCGATTTAAATCATGCGAAAAGGCGGGATGTTACAGTACTTGAGGCTACATATATATATATAATATATATTTATATATTCATTCGTCTTTTCTTAATCATTTTGCCTCTAATATTTACTATCAACCATAATTCTTTACTTCTTTATGCGTTTATGTCTTGCTTGGTTTAAGACTACATGTTGCTTACTTTTCTAAAAGATTTATAATGCAAATTTACATTCTTTTACCCTTTTCCCCAATTCCAATTTATATTCCCTTTTAACATGTAATTTATGCCTACCTATTCTTCATTTCTTTTCCTTATTTAATTTCCATCTTTATTTATATTTCGCATCTATTCTCTTAAAATAATTTTATCGCAATTATATCTTTTTATTTAACACTTAGGAATTTTCTATATTTTAAATGAATTGCAATTACGTCTCTCTAATGGAAAGTTTTATGCTGTAATTTTCTATATATTCAAAAAGGAAGGTTTTTGTTGCGTTTGGAATTATAAGGAATTATCTCTATCTGTAGTTATTGAAACAGATAGTACGAAATACAATAAATATCCCTATTTTATACATCTCTTTCTTTTTAGGTGTATTCTTCGTCATTTCACCAGTGCACTTTTATTTATTTTAAACTTGGTAATGTGTAGAAATTCACATTGCGACATCTTAGATTCCAACAAATTGAAATACCACTTAAACACTTAGAATCTTATTGTGATTTCTTTATGTTACATTCTTACTTTTCAATATTCATTTTAAATAATAAATCTTGAATTATCACACCATTTATAAGTTCCCGGTCAATTGTTATTCAATAATAAATTAAGTGATTGCTAATACTTGAATCTTTTCAAGATTTACATTCGTATAACATATAGATATATCATATTGACAATTACAAAATATGTTGGCAGAGTTTATAATTTCATTGCATCTGTATAGGTCTAGCTTACAACTCCAACTTACATTTTAGGCATATTGGAATAGATCTATAATGATATAAATCTAATATTATACCATAGTTATAATTATTCCCACTCGCCTGTCCCTATTATTCCACTTTGACTCAATTTTTCTCCCTATTTGATTTATACACTACAAGCATTTATAGATTTATCAAAGATCAAGATTAGAAAAGAGATTTGGAATTTGATTTGTATTTTAGATCTAGGATTTACAATTTACCTTGGCTTTGGCAATTTGATTTGAATCTATTCTCTTCTTTTATTAATTTCTGCAATTCTCTAATTGTGTACATGTGTAAATTAGAACTATTTCTAAGAATTTAGAATTTTGGAGGAGAATAAAAAATGGTTAAGCTCCGACGTTGCTCCGAAAATATGAATTTAGAAGTGAGGGTTAGATCTATTTATAGGAGTTCAAACCAATGTCAACCATCCAATTAAATTATATTAAACCGGGCCATTATGCCATAATTTCTAGTCGATTTTTCACTACCAATGGTCGATCGCTTCTAGCCTTGTGTGGACCACTATCGATCAATCTGAGTGACTCATGGGTTGACCTATGGCTAGTTTAACGTGTTAATAAATCACCATTTTAATTTTGATAATTTAGTTCATTGTTTATTGGATCGATATCAAATCTTTACCATTATAATTTTCTTAATGTGTAAGTTAATATTAAATGCCCGTTAAATCTAACTTAAAGTAAGTAATTTTTCTTAATTTCTTTTATTTTCATACTTACATATAATTTATTTTCAGTTCAAAAACTTTAAACGTTTATAAATTTTTCGTTTGAACTCCGATCGAAAAACATTATCTATGAAAATTGATTAGAAAATTGCCATGATCCCAACGGCGTAGGTTTCATAGCCAAGTTCTGACATTTGCTAAAATTCTATTTTTCAGCATTATTATTTATTTATTAATTTTCATTTTAATTAATTATCATAAGATCATAATAATAATATGAACTATATATGTTATAATTCACAAAAGGTTACAATAAAGTTGTCATATTAATTATTTGTTCATTAATAATTATACCTACACAAATATAATGTATAACATCTTATAATAAAAGTTACAATAATAAGGGAATCCTGTACAATGTATTTAAAAAAAATACGGTTTAAAAGCTAAAATCGAAATAAAACTCATTATAGTTACAAGAAATAAGTATATATATATATAGTTATATATATATATATATAACGAGAAATGATGTCACTGAGTATAGTGAATATTTGTATTCGTTATAGACGATAATACTCACTATTATTGTTTTGAAATTATGAATTTAAAATAATGTTGGACTCTATCATTTACATGTAAATATATTACTAAAATACTTATGATTGTATAGCACTATCAGACTACATAATATTTATAGGCCACGAAGGAATGTAAAATTAACTTACTAATAAATTAATCTTTTGACATGTTGCCACTTCAATAACCATGCAAGTGCCAGATAATATAGTTGTTAAAATTTTTGTGTCTATTTCACTTAAGTGTTAATTTTCCCTAGGTTATGTATTGTTTTCTATGAGTTTAAACTCAAATAATAAAAGGGTATGGACACTCGATTCACATTCGATCTCGTAAAAAAAAATTGTGCTGAACGGTTTTATTCTATAATATACAAAATTTCAATGAAATTATATCACTTGAAATGACAAAGCAAACTATGATGTGAGATCATGTGTTTAATATGATTGAATACAATGAGGATCTTGTTGTGTTGGAAAAAGCTCTACATTAAAGACTACATATTTTCCTAGGAATTTGATCAATAAAATGTCAATTTTGATCATTTTACTCGAGCGTAACTTATTTGATCACCTTAGCACATTAAGGATGACAAAATGCATTTTTGTAAAGAAATTCGATTCAATCCCATAGTAAAGGGTCTCTATTTTTACCGATTTCATGATTAAAAGAGAATGCGAGCATTTGAGAGTGGAAGTAATATTTGCACAGTCGGGATGAAAAGATGGTAAATGGTCACGTTTTCTCCATGAAGAAATATAGGAATCAAAAAGGAGTAAAATAAAATTCAAACAAGGATGAAACGTCGTAAAAACTTGAAAGCACACTTAAAATGACTAGGGAATTAAGCTCAAGAAATTACGAAAAAATAAAATAATGAAAGATGTTGGTACCGACTACTCATGTTAACTCCATAAATGTTGCGACTTCCTAGGACCTCCATTTGGAATTAGAAGAGTGTTGTAAAAAGTACAAGTCATTTCGAGCAGAGGAAAAAAGTCACTACCGACCTCCTAAACAAAAAAGAATGATACCGGGCTGTTTCGGAGAGAAGTAGACGAGGACTTGTTAGATGATCAATGATCAATGGAAGTAGCATAGGAAATATTATAGTGAAGTAAGAAGAAGGGTGCAAAATGTTCGAAGTGATTCAAACTATGGTGAGAAGTCAACCCCGACTTGAGAGTTTGACACCGACCTTTGTGGTTAGCTTGGGAGATCTTACAACTTTGCATGCTACTCCGGGCCGATATTTGAACTCTATCGTAGGTTGATTTCTGGCCCAACGTTACTATTTTTCCTATATATACAAGCCATAGGGCAACCAAAATAGGATCTAAATTCTCCGACGGCGGATAATCTACCACTACTCCGTTAGAGTCACCTAGGAGACAACTATTTGCTGTTGTAGGACATAGATCAGCAGATTCTTAGTTCTAGTGACTCACAAACAACCTAGAAATTCCATTGTAGATTTAAGATCCACTAGATTGTGGTCAAAACTATGAAAAATAGTTTTAATCTAGAGAGATGACCACTAATAAAAAGATTGAATTTGACGTAGGCAGGAGATTACACCAAGACACTACAAAAACTTTTATGTATTCCTATCTATTTTTTGTTTTTTCTTTTACTTTAATCTAAACTAGTGCTTTCATTTTGATTTTAGGTGTTGATCTAATTTTTTGATTAACATTATGGTGCGTTCACTGAGAATAAAGCAAGATCTGAAAACTTGAAACTTGAATCAGGGACTTGGAGAAGATGAAGACACCTA
This sequence comes from Allium cepa, assembly GCA_030765085.1. Lineage (NCBI taxonomy): Eukaryota > Viridiplantae > Streptophyta > Magnoliopsida > Asparagales > Amaryllidaceae > Allium > Allium cepa. The sequence goes on along the minus strand of CM060929.1, from coordinate 728,756,634 downwards.
GTACTAGATCTAAAATGAAGCAGTTTAATCAGAGCCTAAGTGCAGCCAAGAGGTGTCCTTAAGTTCTCATCAGTCTAACTACAGGACCAAAGAAGAGATGGAGTGAATGAGGAAGGAGACGTAGGATGGAGTGATAAATAGAAACATGAAATGCATGAAGGATTCTTTCAATGGGTAGGACAACAATGAATAGCTAGAGCTACAAGAATTCAGAACCAAGGACAAGGAACCAATGCAGGAGCATCTAGTGTTAGAGCAAAACAAACTTAAACAATTCCCCATGACTAAAGGGCATGATTGATTTGAGTCTAGGATGAGCATTAATGCTTGGAACAGACAATGCTTGAGCCAAAGAGGCAAACCTGAACAAGGAGGCATGACAACAGGATCTGGAAACAGAAGCTTCCTGGTGGGATATTGGCGGGAATTAATTGAAACTTTAGCATGGGCTTATGAACACACAGCTTTGGCCAATTTGATTCGATGGAGAGATAAGCACGTTTCCCATATCTTCTTGAGAAACAAGTGGGGTTTTTCTTTGCAAAATTATGCTCAATTTCATATGTGGCATTATTCGTATTAACAGCTACTCTAAGAGGAATGTTTTTATGTGGTGCTAACGATTTAATAACTATCTTTGTAGCTCCAGAATGTTTCAGTTTATATTCATACCTATTATCTGTGTTTCTTTAGTAGGCCTAGTATTTCCAATGATTACAACGACTTCATTATTTCTTTATGTACAAAAAATAAGATTGTTTAGACCTGATGGAGCCAACCAGATATTTTTTGGTATAGTGTTTAGTCTAATGCCCTGTCTCTATTTATAACTAGCCAATTAAGAATTCTCAGATGATGTACTAGTAGTGCATCAAAGATGCAGTCATCGATTCTCCCGATAGACCACAATTAACGCGAGCAAACATATTAATGATGAGGATCACATTTTTATTATGCTTCTAATACTTGTATTTGCTCTGCTGTTCTGCTGGAATAGAGGGTTGAATGAAGTCATGGATCCAAGACTTCAATTGGATGACATCCCATGATCAAAATGAACGGGAGCCAAAATCCGATTCCCTCGCTTTTCTTTTTTATTTCTATTCTTGTATTTTGCTTTTCACATTGAGCAATAAGGACAATAATAACCTCAGGCCGCTTACACATATATGGGATCCCGAACGATCCCTAAGCATGCTCTGAGTCAGATGCCTAAGATGACTACTTAGAACGATAATAACCTCGAACCTCTTACATATATACGATATCTAGATTGGTCTCTATGCATGATCTCAGTTGGATGCTCGGGATGAACACTTGAGATTTCTACTTATTTCACATTTGAAAAATCCACCTGAACTTGATGACTAATATTGATCGCTTTGAGTCCTGACCAAAGAGACAGGATCGAATTGGAAGGTGCAAGCTCCTTTTATGGAGAGCGAGTGGATGGGCTTGTATGGAAAGTCAATCCTCTCACTGGAGAGTGAGCAGATGAGCCTACGTAGCCGTGGAGTTTCTTTTCCAGAGAGCTAGCGAAATCAGTTAGGATTTGGAGAGAACAAAATCCTAGATTAGACGATAAATGGCCTTGAGAGATTAAACTTTAAATAAATACTAAACGATCTGGAGAGATCATCCCCTTAAATTAAACACTAGACGATCCAAAGAGATTGTCCGCTTGTCTTAAACACTAAGTGATCCAAAGAGATCATGCCCTCAACTTGAACACTAAATGATCCAGAGAGATCGCACGTTAAGCTGAAGATAAAATAATCTGAAGAGGTCATGCATTAGTCAAAATATAAAATGATCTTAGGAGATTGAACCTTAGAATGGATACATATTTTATAAATGGATTTGAACGCCTTATAACTAAAATAAAACCGATAAATCTCGGATGAACACGGGATAATTTGGTATATGTGATGGAATAACTTCGAATGAAATCAGATATGTGATGTAGTAAGAGATATGTGATATAATGACTCAGAATGAAATTTGAATAATTGTGATGTATAAACTACACTTAGGCAGAAACTTGAGTCATAGGCTATAACAGGTTCGAAATGAGCCGTGATTGATGAGAATCAGAAGGACTAGACGATTCACCAAGATTGAAGTAGCCGGAGAGCTCAATTATTAAGACTAATTACTAGAACTTGTTCTTGAGTAAGGAAAACCTTACATTCGAATAGCGTACTTCGAGGGGAAAATGTTAACCTGCTTTTTGCAAAGCAGATTTCAACCGGACTTAGAAGATACAAATGAGGATGAAATGACTTGAAATCTTGGAGGAATACACAAAATGACTGGAGAATTGAGCTCAAGAAATTTGGATGAAAAATAAATTAAGGAGAGATGTAATCTCTCATGTAGGTACCGACCTCTCATATTAACTCCATTGACGTTGCGACTTCTTAGGACAGCCCCATATAGAATTAGAAGAGTGTTGTAAAAATACAAGTCATATTGAGCTAAGGTAAAAAGTCACTATCGACCTCTTAAATAAGGGCTGACACCGAGCTGTTTTGGAGAAAAGAAGACGACGACTCGTTTAAACGACCAACGATTGATGGAAATAGAATAGAACACGTTAAAATGAAGTAATAAGAAGGATGCAAGAAGGTTCCAAGTGATTCAAAATATGGTGAGAAGTCAACCACGACTTGAGAGGTCGACACCGACCTCTAAGGTCAGCTTACGAGATCCAACAATTTTGCACTATGGACATTATTTGGACTCTTGCCTAGGTGGTTTTCTATCCCAACGCGACAGTTTCACCTATAAGTACAAGCCATAGAGCAACCAAAATGGCATCTGAATTTTCTGACCATGGGATTCTACCACTAATCTCCCCTCCATTGGAGTCACGTAGGAGACAATTATTTGCTATTCTAGGACATAGATCAACAGATTCTTAGTTTTAGAAACTCACAAACAACATAGTAATTCCATTGTAAATCTAAGATCCGCTTGATCGTGGTTAGATCCCAGAAAACTAGCTGTAATCCAAAGAGAGAACAACTAATAAAAAGATTGAAGTGGATGTAAGCCGGAGACTACGTCGAATCACTATAAAAGTTCTATGTGTTCTTATCCCTTTTTTTCATTTTCTTTTACTTTAGTCTAAACTGATGCTTTCATCTTGATTTTGGATGTCGATCCAATTTTTGGATTAAACTTGATACGGAACAAAAATACGATTTCTATTCCATATAAGTTTTCTTATAGAAAATTGCTCTCCATGAGATTTATATCTTTGAGTTTGAAATACTTTATCTGAAACTCCGGAATGTGTATTAGTTATAGTGGAAGAAATTAATAGCCCATAATAAGTAATTGAGTGGAGCTTCATATTTTGAGTGTTGTTATTGTAAAAATAGAAATAGTGGGAACATACAATATAACAAATTCAAATGGACACGCCTAGTTTATTTTCTTGTATACCAAATATTATTAATGGAATAATAAACACTTTAGGTCCAAACTGAAAATAGTTGCACCTTTGTTTTAATATGAGTATTATTAATATTCATTATGAATATAAACTTATATTTGGTATTTCAATGATTGTATTTGTTTTCATAGCAATAATAAGCTATATAAAAAATATAGAAGCATCTAAATTATTTAACAATTATTTTTGGAATCATAGACTAAGCCATATCTTTGAGAAATTATTATTAATCATATTTTGTGAATCATGTGGTACTTGTGAATTGTATCTCAAATGATCAATCGCTACAGACCCATTCAGCCGGAATAATTATAAAGTTGGAAAACTCTTTAGATTGACACACACACATATATATATATATGGAGTCCAAGGTCTAATGATAACGAAAGCGGATTTACTTACTTCTTAAATTTGCTCATGAACTTTCTCACATACGAAAATGTGTATTTGATGTACAAGTTATATCTATGATAAATTCATAGAATATAAATGTGTAACGACCCGTAAATTTTAACGATTTTAATAACGTAATTAACTAAAAATTTTCTTGAAATTAAATAGTTAAATGTTACAAGGAAAATTTGATATTTGGAATAGGCCTATCTAGACATAGCAAGTTTCAGATTTTCATTGGAAAATATGAAAGCTTATTCTGTTGTGAAATTTCTTAAATATTTTTGAAATATGAATACTTTTATATAATGAAAATGTAGATTATTTTCTAAGTGGGACGTCAAATTCCGTTTCACCAAATTTGGACTGCTCTAGCTCCATTTATCTTATATTCGGCATTTTAGCAGCATTTTGGCAGAAAATATTGAATTTTGGTAGGATAGTCATAGTCATATCATTGATATCTATGTACCGTTCTATTCGTCTTGTCGTGTCGATCTCCGTAGAATATTCATTTTTGTGTACCCTATTCTGGTAGATGGGAAAATGAGTAAAACAATTAGCCGTATCAGTATCCAATTTTAATCCTTGGTTTCTCGTGTCCTTTCAATTATCCATCGGTTTTCAATTGTCCATCAGTTGAAACCAATCGTCACTAGCAATTAATAATCCCTGAAATTCAGTTTTGGCTTTTAATATTCTCTGGTTTCAATTTATATGTGGGCTCGTCCTTTCATTTTCACTTCTCTCGGCTCTCCCTTCTAACATTGCTTTTGAAAGAAAAATCTTTTTATATTATATATAAAGTTTATATAAAAGCATTGCATGTCACTTTCCTTTTGTATGTGAACTGTCATCTTCTTACCGTCTCCTCTCCTTCTTCTTACTTCTATTTCGTCTTGTGCTTTATAAAAAAAAGAAATGATTATATTTTGAGTTGTGAACCTGCTCCTTATTCACGCAAGCTTGCTCCAAGCTTTTGCCACCCATTGATAATGTTGCTCCGCCATTTCACCTTCGCCAAACACCACCAACGGCCGCAGACTCCACCATCCCTCTCCAGCAGCCTCGCAACCGCCTTGTCAGTCTCCACCACAGCCCCAGCCGAACCTAAAGTCCCCCTGTCGTCCGGCCCCATGCCACCAGTCATCACCTCCACCGCCATCTATTCGGCAATGACCTATAGCCCAGATCTGAACCATCTCCTTACCATCCTCCAACCGCACGTGTGCCTCTATCCAGCGTGCCATCTTCTCACTTCATCAACCCGTGACCCGACCATCCTCTCACCTCCGCCTCACCGCCAACGGCCCATCACCATCCTGCAGCAACTAACCCACTCTCCCTACATCAAAAACCAGAGCACATCCTCCCTCACCAACGCAACAGCCCAAAAAACCACTCAACTGAGCCGCCACACTTCCATTTTCTCAGACTCTCTCTCGGTCTGCCAGCCTCAACCCTTCACCTTTTTTGTTGACAATCCGTCCAAAACCTTTCAGTCAGCATAGGCCTCCAAAACTGTTCACCTTCCATACCTGTAACGACCCGTAAATTTTCGATAATTGAAATAGCTAATTTAATAAGATTTCGTGATTTAGTGTTAGAAAAAATTGTAAGTCGTTTGGAATAATAATAAATGTTGAATCCATTAGGTATAATAGAGTAATTGATTGATAAGTAAAATCTATTTAAAATCAAATATTGAATATTGAACAGGTAAATTGTTTAAATTAAATATTTAAAACTTATTGAATAATTGAATAACTGTAAAATGAAAATAGTGTTCTAAAATGTGAATTGGTTTTGAAAGTTGAATCTTATAAGTTCGATTTCAATATTTCAAAAGATAATGAATTATTGGATAAGCGAAATTGTTTAAATTTAATATTTGGAATTTATTGAATAATTTAATAATGGGAATTGAATAACCGTATAATGGAAATGGTTGTTCTATAATTTTAGTTCGTTTCAAAAGTTAAATTTTAAGTTTGTTTTGAATATTTCAAAAGATAGTGGTTTAAGAATAATCAAATTGTTTAAATTTAATATTACAAATGTTTGAATAATTAAATTCCGAATTTGATATGATTAATTTGATATTGAAATTTAATATCTGAAATAGAGTGAATAATTGAAATTTGATATAATATGATTCAAATTGGTTTCCAAAGAGAATGTAAGTTATATTGGGATTATAATAGAGTTAATAAGATTTTAGAATTGGAATTTATTGGATAATTGAATAACGGGTTTAATACAGTTAAAAATGATTTGTAAAATTTTATTTTATCATATTAAAGTTAGAATGATGTTGTAGAACTTTTAAAATCGAATTAAAATTAAATTTGTGAAAATTGAATATTTTAATATTTAATTATCGACTGAAAAATAGCCAATTTTCGAACTGTCTCAGAATTGGACGAAACTAGTTCCATTGGATCCATAATAGTTTGTTATTATCGGATTTTAATTTTCGTATCAATCGGAATTTTCGTTTGACCGTGGCAGCTCGAAACGCATCGAAATTGTTTTAATATTTAATTGACGAGTTAAAATACTCATTTTTCAAACAATCTTGGATTTTGACGAAACCTGTTTCATCGGATCCGTAATGTGATATTATTGTAAGATTTCAAATTTCGTGTCAATCGGATTTACCGTTTGTCCGGGGCAAGCCAAAACACATAGAAATTCGTTTAATCGATTTAATTTAAATTTGATCGTTTATTTCCGTAACTCGCACAGATGATCGAATTAGCTTCCGAAACCTGTTCCATTGTGTCCGGAACGCGGGGTAAACCCTAGAAACGCCGGTCACCGCATGTAAACCGGAGTTCGGAATTTCCGGGATGAATAGTGTTTGGAATATTTTCTATATAAGCCCCTTGTCTTCATAAATTTGCAAAAGAAAATAAACTAGGGTTTCAATTAGCTGCAGGCCGCCTCCATTAAACATCAATGGCCAGAAAACACCCATCTTCTTCCCTTAATCTCTTCATATCCAAGCATCGATTCGAGAAACTTTCTAAACAAAAAACGTAGAGCATTGAGAGATCTTCGATTTCATACGGCGATGATGGATTATCGTCATCATTTGGAGGCACGAGATGGCCGCGTTCGTGAAGAGTTGCGCACGGGTTTTTGGGTAGAGGAGGTGGCCGAGCTTCATCATTGCTTGGCCGTGGGTGGAGCTCGGCAAAGGCTTTTGAATGGAAGTGGTTGATCATGGTGGATGTGCTCGTGGTGGTTGCGGCAATTAGGTTAAACATGGCGGCTATGGGTTTGGATGTCGTGTTGTTTACTGGGTAGGGGAGAAAAGAGGGAGCGGCTGTGATTGCAGGTGCAGGATCCAACGGCTAAGATGGTAGCTAGGTTTAAAAATATAATATATGTTGTAAATAATTATATTAAAAATTCGTGTAAATTTATAAATATCGAATCTTTTTCATACGAGGTCGAAAACGCGCAAAACAAGTTGCGTTGGGTTCGTATGGACGAGCACTACGCTATGCAACTGGATTGAAATCGTTTGGAGCTAGTGAAAATTTCGGGTAAAATTAAACGCTCGTTTAATTTTATTCGAAATAAAAAGCTGGAACTACATTGAAATCAAGGTGAGTGTTTTATAACGCTCACAACGTACTAAATATCTTTATGCTAGTTAAATTTGATATTATGATATGTTATGATTTTATTTGTCATTGTTTGATAAAAATTTAATTGTCATATAGCTTGTCATTTGAATTAACCGTTGAAAATTAAATTGACAGTTAAATTGAAATTAAAATTGAATTGCGATTAAATTACCTGACATCGGTAACTATGAAATTGCCATGAATTGTATTGTCTATTGGATGATTTATTTCGATGGATGCTATTGGTTGATATTTAAATGTTTGGATGTTTATTTGCTTATATATAACCTGTTATGCATACATATGACACTATGATAGATTTAAGTGATATATATTCGTCCCTGACATTTAATTGAAATAAATAATTACTTGGCCATAGGATAGAAAATTATATACGGACACCGAATTGGCTAAATTAATAATTTTTATAATCGTCGATTTGAAATTTATTTAAATGTTTTGATTTAAAAGTTACAAATAGAAATCAATTTATAGAAATCGAATTTATCGAAAAATTGAGTTTGGAATGTTGAAATAAATTTTGGTTAAAAGAAATTGTTAAATAATTAAAGTGGAGACTTTGGAATTTAAATCGGGATATGATTGAATTTCGAAAATTAATTTATTTAAAGATTTAACCTTAATTCGAGCTTTGAATATTACTAAGTAAAAGTGATATAAAAATGATATTTTGAAATTGAGCTAGTAATTGAATCATATTTGAAATTTGGATTTAAACTTGAATATTGAAGGATAATTTTGTTAAGTGTTATAAATTGGTATTTTGAATATCAAGCTCCAAATCGATATAAATTGAAATTGAATAAATTAAAGGTGAATGTAAAATTGAATTAATTTGAAGTAAAAGTTGACATTGATTTGAATCGAAATCGAAATTGAATCGGTAGAATGGAAATTGAAATTGATTTGAATTGGGAAGTTATAATTGAAATGGATTGGTTTTGAAGCTGTTTTTATTTTGTTTTCAAAATTACTCGGTTATATAAACCATTTTGAATACATAAACTATTTTAATCTATTTTAAATCTACTTAACCCAATTTAAATTATTTTAAACTAAATTTATCTATTTCAAATCCATTTTAAGATTTTAACTATTTTAACTATTTTAATTATTTAAAACTACTCTTAAACTACTTAAAACTATTTTCTAAAATTCTAAGCTGGTCAATAAAGTGGATTGTTTATATTTAAATCTTGAATTTAAATACGAATTGAGTTAAATGAAGTTGCAACCTAAATTGAAATTCGAATTGATTTTGAAACCGAAATGAGTTATTGATGCGAAAAATGATTTTTGAAACGGAATCTTACATTTGAATAGATACGATGATATTTGAAATGGATTTGATTTTTGAAGCGAATATGATATTTTGATATCAATTATGAATCGATTTGAAATGTAAAAGAGCCAACGGTGTAATAATACGTAGTTATTAAAGAGACCGGGATCGGATATGGACATACTCTCTGTCGATACCGAAAACCACTTTAATAACTATTATACACGAAGTGTTGATCCAGAATGAAGTGGATGGTTTGGTGAACGCGTTGACTGAAGAAAGAGAACAATATTGGATGACCCCTGACATGACTAAAACATGAGCCGCGTCGGGCCATTGAGGTTCGCCATCTCTAGCGGACACACTTCTTCGATACCATATCTATTACATTTGTGATGCGATTTGGATGCACCCCTTGATTTGGGAGTGTTGTTTCACGGTGTTGGGGTAGCTGCTGGCTATGCTCAACATCGGTCCGGATCACGCAACTACAAGTATCCTAGTTGGTATCGTCTCATGTACCTTTTCATACTGATTATCCTATTCGCGACCACTACGTTATGTTTTGTGTTATACCTATGGGGTACCCTCTGATAACCACCAGTTTACGGTGGGGCTTACGGTGCTGTATAGACTATGGAATTATAAAAATGTGTTAAGGGGGATTATGGTAACGCCTTAACGCTATTTTGATACTTTATATTACTGACAGACATTATCTACTTAGCGTACATTACGACATAGTAGATAGTTTAACGGATCCTTAAGAGATGGAAAATCCCGTAACATCTTTTGAGTTATTGCACGCACGTTGACACTGGATATGAGATTCGAAATGATTTCTATTTAAATCTTGAATTTAAATACGAATTAGGTTAAATGAAGTTGCAACCTAAATTGAGATTCGAAATGATTTTGAAATCGAAATAAAATATTGAGACGAAAATGATGTTTGAAACGAAATCCTACATTTGAAAAGATACGATGTTATTTGAAATGGATATGATTTTTGAGGCGAATATGATATTTTGATATGAATTATGAATCGATTTTAAATGTAAAAGAGCCAACGGTGTAATAATACGTAGTTATTAAAGAGACCGGGATCGGATATGGACATACTCTCTGTCGATACCGAACACCACTTTAATAACTATTATACGCGAAGTGTTGATCCAAAATGAAGTGGATGGTTTGGTGAACGCGTTGACTGAAGAAAGAGAACAATATTGGATGACCCCTGACATGACTAAAACATGAGCCGCGCCGGGCCATTGAGGTTCGCCATCTCTAGCGGACACACTTCTTCGATACCATATCTATTACATTTGTGATGCGATTTGGATGCACCCCTTGATTTGGGAGTGTTGTTTCGCGGTGTTGGGGTAGCTGCTGGCTATGCTCAACATCGGTCCGGATCACGCAACTACAAGTATCCTAGTTGGTATCGTCTCATGTACCTTTTCATACTGATTATCCTATTCGCGACCACTACGTTATGTTTTGTGTTATACCTATGGGGTACCCTCTGATAACCACCAGTTTACGGTGGGGCTTACGGTGCTGTATAGACTATGGAATTATAAAAATGTGTTAAGGGGGATTATGGTAACGCCTTAACGCTATTTTGATACTTTATATTACTGACAGACATTATCTACTTAGCGTACATTACGACATAGTAGATAGTTTAACGGATCCTTAAGAGATGGAAAATCCCGTAACATCTTTTGAGTTATTGCACGCACGTTGACACTGGATATGAGATTCGAAATGATTTCTATTTAAATCTTGAATTTAAATACGAATTAGGTTAAATGAAGTTGCAACCTAAATTGAGATTCGAAATGATTTTGAAATCGAAATAAAATATTGAGACGAAAATGATGTTTGAAACGAAATCCTACGTTTGAAAAGATACGATGTTATTTGAAATGGATATGATTTTTGAGGCGAATATGATATTTTGATATGAATTATGAATCGATTTGAAATGTAAAAGAGCCAACGGTGTAATAATACGTAGTTATTAAAGAGACCGGGATCGGATATGGACATACTCTCTGTCGATACCGAACACCACTTTAATAACTATTATACGCGGAGTGTTGATCCAGAATGAAGTGGATGATTTGGTGAACGCGTTGACTGAAGAAAGAGAACGATATTGGATGACCCCTGACATGACTAAAACAGGAGCCGCGCCGGGCCATTTAGGTTCGCCACCTCTAGCGGACACACTTCTTCGATACCATATCTATTACATTTGTGATGCGATTTGGGTGCACCCCTTGATTTGGGAGTGTTGTTTCGCGGTGTTGGGGTGGCTGCTGGCTATGCCCAACATCAGTCCGGATCACGCAACTACTAATATCCTAGTTGGTATCGCCTCATGTACCTTGTCATACTGATTATCCTATTCGCGACCACTACGTTATGTTTTGTGTTATACCTATGGGATACCCTCTGATAACCACCAGCTTACGGTGGGGCTTACGGTGCTGTATAGACTATGGCATTATAAAAATGTGTTAAGGGGGATTATGGTAACGCCTTAACGCTATTTTGATACTTTATATTACTGATAGGCATTATCTACTTAGCGTACATTACTACATAGTAGATAGTTTAACGGATCCTTGAGAGATGAAAAATCCCGTAACATCTCTTAAGTTATTGCACGCACGTTGACACTGGATATGAGATGTCAAACCCCGTAAACATCTCTGACGCCGTTACACTCATATTTATTTACGATTGATTTAACTTTCATAAGGATATTTTAGTCCTGACTCGAATGTTTTGTCTTTTCATTACGCTCGGGTCAGTCCTGAGTTTTTCAGATTTTTTTGAAGATCTATTCTTAAGGAGGAAGACGAAGATTTGGTACACTATTACTATTATTACCTTGCATCATGCTATCTGCTGCATTATTTTAATTGTTCTGTTGTATATGTATAACTCTGATAAATGTTGTATAAATAATTGTCAAAGTTTAGTAAACAGCTTCATGAACTGTTTATTTGACTAATATATTTTATCGTTCCGCTGCGAGATTCTGTGTTGTTTCATTTCCTTTATTTCTCTTTCTTTTCTTTTCTTATTTACCCCAATAACCATCTGCCCTTTTGAATGGTTTGGAATCGACATGTGTATTTGATCCTCGGTTTAAACTGTCCAAAAAGGCGGGTCGTTACAATACCCCTTGCCGCATCAACTTTGTTCGACCTTCAGCCGACAGTCATCTCTGCCTTGCCAACCAAACACTACCGCATTATAGCCTTGTGCCCCCTATTACCTGACCTGCTTGTATACATCTTCTCTTCACCTCTATCTGACGCGAACCAAATCTTCGACACACAACCTGTCCACCATCTCTCCCCTCTAAAACTGACCGAGCCTCCTAGCGCACAATCTTGCACTGCTGCTGCCGCTTGATCTCCAGCCAAACCCGAAGTAACTCTTCTCTTATATTAGAGGAAAATAATAAAGTTTATTTTGGTATATATATTGATTTTTAAATATTTGTTTTGAAAATGTAGTGTGTGTGTGTGTGTGTGTGAACGTATATTTTGATTTTAAAATATACGTGTTTTAAAATAAGTAACGATTTCATAATATAACAAATATATATATTATTTTAACATATGGGTTTTGAATTAAATATTGATTTTTTTAAATTGTAAATATATAAATATATATTGCATATATTTTATTTCATATATGTAATTGATATCAAGTATCATGTTCGTCTTGCTTTAGCATATAGGGAAAATTTTGATATCTGTTTTAACAATAATAAGGAATATTGGTTTTAATATTGATTTTAAAATATATTTATAAAGATTTATTTTAAATATTGATTTTTAAAATATATAATATAAAGATTTTATGTTAAATATGGGTTTTAAACTGAATACTGATATTAATATATATATATATATATATATTGTTTTCATCGATCTTTAATCCACCTTACTTTGATTGTTTCCGTTGCTATCGGAGATTTTTCCATAACTTTGGCTTGTCCGTGTGTATCTATGTCACTGTTTCCATTCTCATTGTTCTCTAACCTTGAGGAGAGCAATCTTTCACGATTAACATTCATATGCTAGTAAATTAAATTCACACGAAATGACGATTGAAATCTGTTGTTAAATTTAAATTGTTTGTTATTTAATTGTTAAATACGATATTTTATTACTTGCATTTATTCACTTATGCTAATTGACAGTATTGACACCAATAACTTGTTATATATATATATATATATATATATTATATTGCCAATTATGACATATGTATATATATATATATATATATATTATATTGCCAATTATGACATATGCCTGTCGTTTATATATCATATTATTATCATATTGTTCTCACTCTACTAGTTCCCTGGTAGTTAGAAATTCCTTATGGGTTGAAATGATACATACCCAAACGATATTATAGATTAGGGGAAAATTGTTATGGGTTAAAATGATAAAAACCAAAGTTATAATATATGTAAATATAAATAGTGAATATGCTATATACTATTTTTGTATTTTAGTTGCACATCGTGGGATAAGTTCCATTCCAAGCTCCTAGGCCTTTTGTGATGACCCGGAATTTTGGACAATATCAATTTAATAACCTGTATTAATAATTAAATTGATTTGATAATTTATTTTCTAATTTTAGTTTCATTTGGCAAGTTTATTCTTTAAAAGCAAATAAATATTTCATTGGTGAATTTTAACTTTTAAAAGTTAATAAAATATTTTCTAGTGTGTGTGTGTCTATATATATATTTGTATATATTATAAATAGAAAAGCTTTGGTTTGAATTTAACAAATAAAATCATGTTTTCAAATTCTAATATATTTTGGTAATTTAGAAATTATGATTAAATTTAATATAAAACTTTTCAAAGATTATTTAAATAAATAACCATATAGTTTTAAATTACTTAAGGTAAATGTTTATTTGTTAAAATATATCTTAGTTTAAGTTTAAATTTAAATTTAAATAAATTAACATAATGTTTTTTTATTTTCTTTTTAAATATTACTTGATAAATATGATTTGAAAATATATATATATATATATATATATATGTTTATAATATAATTCACAAACATATAAAACATATGATATATTAATTCATTTAGTAATAGAAGTAATTTATAAATAATGTAATAATCTTTTTTATAAATTATTAAAAATTGACAAATTGTTATTTTTAAAATAATAACAATAATAATGTATTGTTTTTATACATATGGATACAAATAGATTTTAAGGATAATAGAATTGTTATTTCAAATTAAAGGTGTTGTTATATATGTGTATATATAAGTTGACTTTAAATTGGATTTTTAAATTTAATTTGAATTTGAATTTAATTTTGAAATTCAAAAGATAAATATTTTAAAATACTTTGGATTTAAAAATATATGTATAATATTTTATTTGTATATAATTTGTTTTATAATAACTTCTTTTAAAGAAATTTATATATAAATTTAGATTAGTATTTATTAAATAGTAAATTAAGTATAAAAGCTTTATTATTAATATTTAAAATAAATAAAAATTACATATGACAAGTGTTAATACATTAGGTCATAAAGTAACATGGGTAAACTAATTAACAAGAGTAATGACAAATATTAAGTGTTTAAACATGTGTCACTTCTAAATTTTTATTTTTCTTTTATTTTTAATAAATCATTTTAGCCTTTATAAAAACATGATTGCCTTCTCTTCATTTTCTTTTCTATCCTCTTCAATTCAAAACTAAGAAAACTCAATCCTATTCTCAAAAAACAAAATCTGGTAATCAATATTTCTTCAAACGAGAAAAGAAACAAAACTTGTAATCAAATTTGCAAATCAAAAACCAAAGACTGTAATTTTTCTTTAACCTAAGATTATCAAAAGCAAGCAAACCTGAAAATCGAGTCTTAAACCATCTCTTCAACAAAATCCAACAAGCATTCCAGTTTTAATAAGGATCGGCAATTCAAGTACTTTTCAGATATTAGCATGCAGTTTTCAAACGCAAAGACATTTGAGTTTTCAAAATAAAAAAAAAGTTTTCAAAAGCTATTTCAAAAAAGAGGGGGGTCTGTTCATCTTTGAATCAGGTGAGTAACATTTTTAAAAAAAAACTTAAGTATGAATCTAGTTGCATGATAATTTCTGGAAATAAGTATGTTTGTGCGTGTGTATATATATAAGTCATTTTTCTGCTTATATATATGAATGTACAGATGTGTGTGCATGTCCGTTTCCTGTGACATTTCTATTCTTTGTTTTCAAGCTAAGATTTCAAACTGAATTCATTTTCTCTTGATCTAATTTCTGTTAGGATTTAGGATTTAAACAAAATTAGTTTGTTTAATTATAGAGTAAGTTTTAAAATTATATTTAAGTTAAAATAAATTTGAAATCTCACTGGAACAAAAAGAACAGAGCAAGCTTAAGATTAGTGAAAATTCAAACATCTTAATTTATCAATTCAGGTATATAAACTGAATACTTATCCAAAAACATAATTTTTAAAACATGAAATCACTATTCTTAGAGTTTGGTTGAGTGAGCAGTTCGAGTTTGAACAGATTTTGTGTTTTTGGTGGTTTCTGTTGATCTTAGTGATCGGGGTGGACACGGTCATCACTGGAGGAAGTGGAATGATTGGAGAGGTCGGCAAAAATGTCAAAAGGGTGTTTAAGTCACTGTAGCGGCGGCGGTGATCAGAATTGTTTTTAAACCCTAGTTTATCTGGTGGTCATAAAAGTTGCCACCACGACGCCTTTGGTGGATTGAGTTCCACCAAATTTTGGGGATTTGTAGCGGGGATGTTAGCGAAGGTAGGGCTGGAGGCTTAGACACTCTAGCAATCGGCATTGTGAGTTCGAGGGTGTTCCAAGTTTTGGTTTATGGTTCCAGGTTTGTGCTTGGAGGCTCAATTTCGATTTTGAGTTGTTATCGAAATTCTGGTGGTCGAGATCTGGTTCGAGGATAATCGTCGACATGAGGAAGGCATCGTGGATGATTGGAGATGGCTGCTTTGCAGGTGCATGCGCATGGCAGCGTTGTGTGTCAGTAGTTTTGAGTTGGGGTTTTGTCTCGAAGAAGGTTTTGGGTAAATAGGGTTTAGACTCAAGTAATGTCTCGGGTAGACGTGAGTGAATTTGGTTACAGATTTTTAAACTTTTAAATTTAAACAAAATTTTGAAAAGAAGGAAAGAAATGTGGTTTTCTCGGGTAAGTTACTCGAATAGCTTGCGGGCTGAACTCAAAGCAGCATTTAATATAGATTTTAAAAGTTTGAAAAGGGCAAGTTTGAATTTAAATATATTTGGTTTAAAAAATCCTATACAAATTTCTTTTATGTAAGATAAGTGTTTTTAACATTTGATTAAAAGATTTGTAAATTGATTTAAATTTTGTTAAAGTTAAATTTGTAATCATTTTTAAATTTTAAATTTAAAAGTAAATTTAAAAGTAAATTTAAAAGTAAATTGTTTCAAATGCATTTGTAAATGGTAATTAAGTCATTGATAAAGGCTAATATTTTATCTTAAAGTTAATTGAGATTTAACGATTTGAGATTCATTAAATTAATAAGGTAATTAAAGAGTAATTAATTAATTAATTTATGATTAAGGATTAATAAATAAGTAATTAAGGGTTGTAAGTTAATTAATTAGGTTAATTAATTTGAAATTAAGGATCATTAATTAGATAAGTATAGATTATTAATTAATGATTAGAAATTAATTAATCAAGTAAATAAAGATTAATTAAATTACGATTAAGCATACATTAATTAAGTGATTGAGCTGGATTAATTGGAAATTAATAATTAATTAATTTGTAATTAATAATGGTTAATTTAAGTTTAATTACTTAAGGAAAGTAATTAAAGAATTATTAATAGTTAATGTAAAGATCATTAACAAGGGATTATGAAATGATTAATTAATGTGATTAATTTAAGATAATTAATTAGATTAATTAATTAAGGATAATCATTTATGGAATTGGTTAAGTATAATTACTTAATGAGAGTAATTAAAAGAATTAATTACTCAATGTAATTAATTAAATTAATGTGATTAGTTCAAGTTAATTAATTAGTTTAATTAATTTAAGGTAATCACTTGATGATTTGTTAAGTATAATTATTGAATATAATTTATAAAGTGTAATTACTTAGTGAAGTAATTAATGGATAATTACTGGATGTAATTAATTGAAGAATGGAAGTATTTTTAGGTTTAAATACTTTTGTAATTAATAAGAAGGATAATTACTTGGTGGAAGTAATTAAGGATTAATTACTTGGTGTTATTAATTTAAAAATTAATTAATAAATTTTATTTAGAAGTTAATTAAGTAATGTAACTAATTAAGGGTAGTTAATTACTAAGCATGATTAATCAAGGTTGATTAATGAATGTAATTAATTAAAGATTTATTATTAAATGTGATTAATTAGAATAATAATTAATTAAGGAAGTAATTAAGGATCATTAATTAATATAATTAATGAATTAATTAAGGGTTGATTAATTAAAGATAATTAATCAATGAAGTGATTATAGAATGATTAATTAATGTAATTAATTAAGCATTAACGTAATTAATTATAATTAATTAATTAATGGGAGTAATTAAAGGTTAGTTACTGTAAATGATTGAGAATAATTAATGTAACTAATTAAAGGCTAATTACTTAATGTAATTAGAGTATAATTAATCAAGGATGATTAATTAAGTTGGATAATTAGAGGATGATTAATTAGTTGGTTTGAAATTAATTAATGATTAAGTAGGCAAGATTTATAGTGATGGAAGTAATTAACTTAATTTATTTTAAATTAATTAGATAGTGTGCTTAAAATCTTGGCTTATGGATGGTTGGATGATATTGAATGCCTTGGATTTTTAATGTCTCTGATATGAGATATGTGTTGATTTGTGATATGAGATGCTTTGGTTGAATTGTGATGATATGGATTATCTATTTGTGATAATGTGAATTATTTATCTGTGTGAATATAGATAATAAGTTAAATTGATTTAACTTCAAAACAACTTGACCTTAAAAGACGGTGTTTTTGATTTTGGTGAAACCGGGATCGGATTTCCAAATTTGGATACCCGAAAACCACATCCATCCAAATTAAACGATAGGTCGTGAATCTGAAGTGAAGATCGAGTTGAAGATTCAGTGTGCAAGGGCTATTATCGTTAACTCTAAGGGTGACTCCAAAATGGGTGTAACGAGATAGTGCCTTCGGTTTCATTCGAACCCGGAAAGAACTTGTATGGATTGAATGCTTTAAAAACATCGTCAGGTGGATGATGTGCATTCTAAGATAGATGTGATCTATAAAGTTAATCGTAGCCTCAAGCCTCATCAACTGGGAATGGCTAAAACAGGGAAGGTGCAGTAAGGCTAAGTGAGTCGCGCACAAGTAGGACAAGATCTTCCCTTGTTTAGAGATCCCTTTTTATTCGGCTATGTAGGCAGTTGGATGCAAACAACTGCAGGATTGTCTTGTTCAAGACTATCCAGTAAGGGATGGTTCCGGCCTTGTGTTATAGAGGATTTAGGGTGGATCCTCTGTATGGTGATCTAGGCCACGAATTGTGATGGGCGGTACCCCAGTAGACCTACCATTGTATGGAATCCAATCTCCAATAAGTGCCGTACGTTTTGATTGTGCTCAACTATGTTGGAACGTGAGATGTAAGCATTCCAGCTATTTCTATATTTTACTTGAAAACCCTAGACCCTATTATAATATAACTGGATTTCCTATCAAATGTTTTGGTTATCATAAGGTAAAAAAAATTCCGTGTTTATGTGTGGGAAGTCTTACGAGATACCTTTGTTTTCAAAGGTTTTTCAAAGTTAAGCAACTTTAACCCGTTTACTCACACCAGACCCTTGTCTGATCCGGGGTTTATTTTCTGTTTTATTAAACTCTTGGGTACTCAAATTTTTATGAATAGCCAAAGGATTCGGGTTAGCTTTGACGAACTCTGAAGGAGAAATGGAGCATGAGGCTTCAGCATTTGTAGATATATAGTATTTCCACTGTGTTTGTATCTCTGTGTTGTATTTGAGTTGTAATAACCAAACAGGTGTTTATAACTATATAGTATGTGATGTATAAGCTATGTAACTCTGATAGTTGTTGTATATTATGTAATTAATTTAATTTATTCGTCCCGCTATGAGATTCTGATGTTGTTTAGTTCTTTCTTCTCTATCTTTTCTCTTTTCTATCCCTTTCTTTCTTAATAATGATGCACCTTTCTGTGGGATGAAGGACGGGTCGTTTCATTTGGTATCAGAGCACTAGGTTGAGTGAATACCTAGGCTTTGGAGTGATTTCTTTCTTGAGAGAGCGTACTTATATTTTTATGTGTGTGTGTGTGTGTCTATATATTTCTACCTATTAGTTGGGTTACCTATTTGGGTTTTCCAATATGAGTTCTAGAGGTAGGAAAGGTAGTGGTGTGTGTAACACGACTACCAATGGAAGAAGTCCGAGTGATTGAGGTTGGAAGAGTATCCGCCGAGGTTGTAGACCCAATACTACCTCGAGTAAGCATTGATGTGATGTAAGGATTTCACCAATCTCTGAAGGAAACTTTTTGAGGTTCAGAGTCCATCATTGAAGTACAAGTTCGGATGAGCAGAGTTTGGATCTATTGGATGAGCAAAAGCGTGTGATGGTATCTTGGCAACTTCAGGAAGAAGCAGCTGCATGGTGGGAAGCAGTGACTATGGATGTGTCCAAAGACGTTTCTTTTGGAGCAATTTTATGGAAGTATGTCTGCATCGATGATCAGATTAAGTTCAACAAGGTGTTTTTTCTAGTGTGAGGCCCGAATTTCTTGAGAAGATATCTGCCCATCTCCAGGATCTTTGTGGGATTGGAAGTTATGGCTTTGAGGTTCGAAGAGCTTTGGATAGGAAGTCTTTGGCATCTGTGGCAGTTACAGCTTGGAGTGTTCTATGTGTCGACAAGTAGGTTATCTGGCTAAGCAGTGTTCTAGAGATGGAGTTCAAAAGCAGCAGAATGGATCCATTTCTTCGATGGAATGGCTAGGTATGCATAAGCTGTTCTGATTGGTAAAGAGAGAACAGTTTCTTTGGAAATTAAGTTGGGTTGATCGCAAAGGTGACTTGCGATAGTTGAGTGTTCTCTTGAGTAATATTTTGCTTGGGATCGAGGAATCTCTAGGGAATGTAGGAGTTATCGAAGTCGTCAGGGATATTTTTCGGATGTCTTCGAGGATGTCAGGGTTTGCCCTTGCATCTGGAGATTGAGTTTTCATATCAACTAGGATTCAAGGAGTGATACCAGTGTTTCAGCTAAGTTAAAGGATGGCTCCTAGAGAGAAGTTATGGTGAAGAAGCTCAGGATATCATGGAACTTATGAGTTTTCTTTTTATGGATCTGATGAACCGTGTTTTTTGGAATGTATTGGACAAGTCTGTGCTCGTGTTCACCATCGGTATTCTCATCTATTCCAGATCAGAATTGTGCAACGGAAGCGAGGTAGCAGCTGTTCTAGAGTGGAAGAAACCTTAGACTCCTTGGAAGTTCGCAGTTTTCTTGGATTAGAGGGTTTCTACGGGAAGTTTTTCAGGATCTGGAAGAGAGATTCGTGAGTGCTCCTTTTTTGTCTTTCTAGATAAGAGAAGTTAGTTTTCTACTGATTATTGTGAAGTAGAGTTTGTTCTTAATTTCAGTAAATCGTGAGAGGATCATTTTTGTTGGGTTGTTTTTGGTCCAGTTTGTTTCAAGAGGCATCAGTGAAGGTTGAGCTGATCAGGAAGGATGAAGGTAGCCAGGATCAACAGAAGAGTTTTGTGGATTAGAGATGGAGGAATTTGGACTTCGAAGTCAGAGATTTGATTTTGGATAAGTTTTCTCCAATCAAAGGAGCTATAAGATTTGGTAAAAATGGGAAGCTAGCTTCGAGGTATATTGGATCTTTCTGTGTTCTGAAAAGGATAATTGCTTTGGTCTATAGGATCGAATTGCCAGTTTGGAAGACTGGGATTCAATGTATTTCACGTACCTCTGAGGGAATACGTGTTTGATCCATCACTGGTTCTGGAACCAGTAATTTTGGGGGTTTTGGTAGTTGAGTCGGACTTGTCTGTGATCTGATATCATGTTCAGTTTTGTTGATCTAGATGAGTAGGAGCTTTATAGCTTAGTAGTGTAGATTGTTCGGATTCAGTAGAGCGAGCATTCCAGTGTTTATACCTGGGAAACACTAGATAGTGTTAGGAAGGTCTATCCTGATTTGTGCCAGGATCATTAGATTTGTTTGATTGAGTGAATTAGGTGCTATGGTTGTTAGCATATGGTTGATAATATTTGCTTGTTATTTAAAGTTAAAATCTTTGATGGGTTATTAAATTATCTTTGCTTTTAAATTTCGGGGACGAAATTCTTATAAGGGGAGGAATGTGATGACCCGGAGTTTTGGGCAATATCAATTTAATAACATGTATTAATAATTAAATTGATTTGATAATTTTCTTTTATAATTTTAATTTAATTTGGCAAGTTTATTCTTTTAAAAAATATATTTAATTGGTGAATTTTACCTTTTAAAAGTTAATAAAATGTTTTCTATTTATAATGTGTGGGTGCGTGTATATGCATATATATATTTGTATATATTGTAAATAGAAATTCTTTGATTTGAATTTAACAAATAAAATCATGTTTTCAAATTCTAATATATTTTGGTAATTTGGAAATTATGATTAAATTTAATATAAAACTTTTCAAAGATTATTTAAATAAATAACCATATAATTTTAAATTACTTACGGTAAATGTTTATATGTTGAAATATATCTTGGTTTAAGTTTAAATTTAAATAAATTAACATAAAGGTTTGTCTTATTTTCTTTTTAAATATTACTTGATAAATATGATTTGAAAATATACATGTAGGTTTAAAATATAATTCACAAACATAAAACATATGATATATTAATTCATTTAGTAATAGAAGTAATGTATAAATAATGTAATAATCTTTTGTATAAATAATTAAAAATTGGAAAATCGTTATTTTTAAAATAATAATAATAATGTATTGTTTTTTATATATAAATGTAAATAGATTTTAAAGATAAAAGAATTGTTATTTTAAATTAAAGGTGTTGTTATATATGTATATATAAGTTGACTTTAAATTTGATTTTTAAATTTAATTTGAATTTGAATTTAATTTTGAAATTCAAAAGATTGATATTTAAAATATTTTGGATTTAAAAATATATGTATAAGATTTTATTTGTATATTACTTGTTTTATAATATCTTCATTTAAAGAAATTTATATATAAATTTTGACAAGTATTCATAAAATAGTAAATTAAGTATAAAAGCTTTATTATTAATATTTAAAATAAATAAAAATTACACATGACAAGTGTTAATATATTAGGTCATAAAGTAACATGTGTAAACTAATTATTAAGATTGATGAAAAATGTTAAGTGTTTAAACATGTGTCACTTTTAAATTTTTATTTTTCTTTTATTTTTAATAAATCATCTTAGCCTTTATAAAAACATGCTTTCCTTCTCTTCATTTTCATTTCTATCCCCTTCAATTCAAAACTAAGGAAACTCAATCCTATTCTCAAAAAACAAAATCTAGTAATCAATATTTCTTCAAACCAGAAAAGAAACAAAACCTGTAATCAAATTTGCAAATCAAAAAACCAAAGCATGTAATTTTTCTTCAACCTGAGATTATCAAAAGCAAGCAAACCTGAAAATCGAGTCTTAAACCATCTCTTCAACAAAATCCAGTAATAAGCATTCCAGTTTTAATAAGGATTGGCAATTCAAGTATTTTACAGATCTCAGCATGCAGTTTTCAAAAGCAAAGACATCCAAGTTTTCAAAATCAAAAAAAAAATTTCAAAAGCTATTTCAAAAAAGAGGGGGTTCTATTCATCTTTGAATCAGGTGAGTAACATTGTTTTAAAAAAAGCTTAAGTATGAATCTTGTTGCTTGTTAATTTCTGGAAATAAGTATGTTTATGTGTGTATATATAAGTGCATTTTTCTGTGTATATATATGAATGTATAGATGTATGTGCATGTCTGTTTCTTGTAACATTCCTGTTCTTTGTTTCAAGCTAAGATTTCAAACAGAATTCATTTTCTCTACATCTAATTTCTGTTAGGATTTAGGATTTAAAAAAAATTAGTTTGTTTATTAGAGTAAGTTTTAAATTTATATTTAAGTTAAAATAAATTTGAAATCTCACTGGAAACCAAAAAGAACAGAGCAAGCTTAAGATAAGTGAAAATTCAAACATCTTAATTTATCAATTCAAGTATATAAAGTGAATACTTATCCAAAAACATGATTTTTAAAAATGAAATCACAATTTTTAGAGTTCGGTTGAGTGAGCAGTTCGAGTTTGAACAGATTTTGTGTTTTTGGTGGTTTCTGTTGATCTTAGTGATCGGGGTGGATGCGATCATCACTGGAGGAAGTGGAATGATCGGAGAAGTGGCAAAAATGTCAGAAGGATGTTCAAGTCACCATGGTGGTGATGGTGATCGGAATTGTTTTTAAACCCTATTTTATCTGGTGGTCAGAAAAGTTGTCATCACGATGCCTCTGGTCGATCGATGTAACGACCCGCCGCTCTGACCGCCCCCAGCCGGTAATTAAACCAACTCGACACATTCAAAATGACGGATTATTTGTCAGTTTATAGAGTTTAAACAGAAACAGCCACAGAATCACAGAATAATCATAATATTTTACATAAATGAATTTTTTATACATATATCAGAGTTTGTACAATGCATTATATTTATACAGCGGAATATTTCTTTTAAGTACAAAAATTCTTCGAAAAGCTAAAGTGAAGCAATTTCCCCAACTCTCTCTAACTTCGCGGCCGAGTATTTTTACGGCTTGAAGATTTTCAGGCCGCGAAGTTAGAGAGAGTTGGGGAAATTGCTTCACTTTAGCTTTTCGAAGAATTTTTGTACTTAAAAGAAATATTCCGCTGTATAAATATAATGCATTGTACAAACTCTGATATATGTATAAAAAATTCATTTATGTAAAATATTATGATTATTCTGTGATTCTGTGGTTGTTTCTGTTTAAACTCTATAAACCGCCTAACAATCCGTCATTTTGAACGTGTCGAGTTGGTTTAATTACCGGCTGGGGGCGGTCAGAGCGGCGGGTCGTTACAAAAGAATAATAAAATAAGTATACACTGCCTTACCCTATCAGCCAAATTTACGCCTTAACTCACGCCTTTCACCACGCTAAAATCACGTTCTCTTTCCCTTTTATATTCGATACCCCTTCCTCCATCATTTCATACGAAAAAGAAAAAAAATAAACAAAGAAAATAATGGCGGCCTCGTCGTCTCTTCGATTCCGTGCTTCAACAATTAGGGCTTCAGCTTCGATCTTCGTTCAATTGTGCTCGGTACTCTCTTCGGCTGTTTCGATTATAAAGGTGAGTTTTTTCTCACGATTAATCATTACTCAAGTTTTTAGATTTGTTTGAATTGGGTGTTTGGTTGCATGCTATGATTTTGGGTGTTGTCTGTTATCATTTGCTCGGTTACTTGAATCTAAACTAATAAGAACAGATGCTATTTGAATTTGCGTTTAAACTGTTAAGAACAGATGCTATTTGGGATTTATTTTTGAATTGATAAGAACAGATGTTAATTGAAATTTGTTTTTTTTAACTGATGAGAACAGATACTATAAATTTTGTTTTTAAACTGTTAAGAACAGATGCTATTTGGGATTTATTTTTGAATTGATAAGAACAGATGCTATACCAAAAACTTTGCTTGTTTGTGCTGCTACATGTGATGGATCTTTGAATCTAGATGAGGAAAATTTTGTTTCCATGTGCTTGTTTGAACTTCTATTCATGTGTGTTGTATATATGTGCCTATAAACCCCCCCCCCCCCCTATGCTTTGATGTTTTGCTGTGTATCATGCTTGCATGCCTATATATGAATGATCCCAGTTATAAAGGTCTGTGAACATCCTATAATCTAAAAATAACAAAATTGGCAAGTTTAAAATAATTGTTGATGAAAATGATGCATGCTAAAATTCTTGGAACCATTATGTGAAGCTTGAATGTTTGTTTAAGTATGGAATTAAAAGTATGTATGTGAATATGTATTTTTGCATATACATGTCACTGTGAGTAAACATACCTGATTTAAAAAGTTTTTAAAAATCTGTTAAACCCCCGTTGCATGCAGAAACTTAAGTTAAATAGGCAAAAATGGTTTGCATGTTGTAATTAAATGATTTTGTGTATATTTGTTATGGTTATCTCTGTGTGCATGCTTGAAATTCAAGTGCAGTGCTCTGTTCTTTAACTATGGGATTAAGTGTTTTGTTCTTATTCAGTTTAATGATCAGGTATTTTCTGATTTCGAAAAAAAAAATTTCCAAAAGGATTGGATTTGAGCTGTAAGCATAACAGGATTATATTCATAGTCTTTGAGCATATATAAACCTTTAAATATGTTAATTTCATAAGAATAAAATTTTAAGAGTATGAGTACTAGTTTGAGAACAAATGAAGTTTCATATATACA
The DNA here is from genome assembly GCA_030765085.1 of Allium cepa. Taxonomy (NCBI): domain Eukaryota; kingdom Viridiplantae; phylum Streptophyta; class Magnoliopsida; order Asparagales; family Amaryllidaceae; genus Allium; species Allium cepa. Next base: position 728,731,170 of record CM060929.1, on the reverse strand, counting down.
TGACTTTGAAAATGTTAGAGTTTTTCAGAAAGTATAGTCTTGTTTTCAACTACGAACTTATACAGTTTTAATATATAACTATCTTTGACCTCTTGTATGCACTTGTGCTTGCACTGTGTTGAGTGTGCTAACTTGACCTTCTTGCATTTGTGTAGTAGCTGCTGTCCATTTTCATTTTATTAGCTATACTGATATATTTGAACTTGAATCATTTTTAGCTGTGTCAATTTGTTTTAAATGGTGGAGTCAATGTGTCACCTGTTTTCTAAAATCTGCATATATAGGCATACATATATTTGTACGTGTGTATGCATATATATGACTGGATTTATACTGTCTTGAATCTTGTTTACTTGATGACATTTAGTTGGTGTAGTTGTACTCTTGTAGCTTCACCTCAGTTCACTGAACTGTACTGGGTTGCATTTACAGACATACTTGATGTCTTGATTTTCACTTATAACTTCACTGGAATTTTGTGGATGTTTTATGTGTAAATTTAGGATATATACAAGCTTTTTAAATATTAGTTTTAAACAGATATGGTCCTGAGAATATAAGTGATATATGTAAATTGATATTCTGAGAATATAAATGATATATGTAAATTGATATGTGTGTGCTCCTGTACACTTATTTTCTCAAACTGTTTGGGTCACTGTGTTGAACCCAGTCTCATTGGTCTTGACTTGATTCATTGCTTTGAGTTCCCTGTCATACTTCCATGAAATTTCGACTCCCACACTACTACAGCTTGTTGTTTGTGTACTGATCAAGTATCAATGTGTACTTGCATTGTTGTCTGTCTTTGGTCTGTGCACAGTGTTGCATGTATTGAGTATTTCATGCTTGATGTTGTTTCAGTCTTCATATCCATATATGCCTTCCCATCTCTGTTGCACTTGTAGCTGCATTCCATGCTGTTGCACTTGAGACTTTAGACTTGATTTTGCTGTTGCATGCAGTGGCAGTTCCATATATATATGTCCATGTACTTGAAACTACTTGATGCTGCACACTTGTGCTTTGCCTTGATCACTTCTGCTGTTGTCATTTTGTTGTTGTTTATGTCTTCATGTCTTTGGCATTTCTGAGTCTCTGCCTTTGATTGCCTACTTTGACATTGCTGTTTGTATTGCTTTGTCTGATGCCTTCTTGACACTTTTGTCTGTGCATTGGTCTTGAGTTGAACCTAGTTTTGAAACTTGGGTTTGACCTTGTTTTGATCTGATAGCTGTGTGTTTTTGTTTGGTGCACACGTGTTGGCGAGGCAGTGCACATGTGTGTAAATATACGTGTGTACTGCAGCCACACAGGATTGACAGATTTTAAAATTTGAAGTTGTAATAATAGATTTAAATTGATTCATGTGATTCGTCATCTCTGTTACCATTTTATTCAGTTCATTACAAATTTAATTACTTGAATAAAGATTAATCCTGACTCGAGTGTTTTTGTGTTTTGCAATAAACGCTCGGGTCAGACCGAGTATTTTTACAGCTTGAAGATTTTCAGGCCGCGAAGTTAGAGAGAGTTGGGGAAATTGCTTCACTTTAGCTTTTCGAAGAATTTTTGTACTTAAAAGAAATATTCCGCTGTATAAATATAATGCATTGTACAAACTCTGATATATGTATAAAAAATTCATTTATGTAAAATATTATGATTATTCTGTGATTCTGTGGCTGTTTCTATTTAAACTCTATAAACTGACTAACAATCCGTCATTTTGAACGTGTCGAGTTGGTTTAATTACCGGCTGGGGACGGTCAGAGCGGCGGGTCGTTACAATCGAGTTCCACCAAATTTTGGGGATTTGTAGCGGGGATGCTGGCGAAGGTAGGGCTGGAGGCTTAGACACTACGGCGATTGGCATTGTGAGTTCGAGGGGGTTCCAGGTTTTGGTTTATGGTTCCAGATTTATGCTTGGAGGCTTGATTTTGAGTTTTAGTTGTTATCGAAATTCTGTTGGTCGGGGATCTGGTTCGAGGATGATCGTCGACACGAGGAAGGCATTATGGATGATCGGAGATGGCTGCTTTGCCGGTGCATGTGCACGGCAGCGTTGTGGTGTCAACAGTTTTGAGTTGGGGTATTGTCTTGAAGAAGCTTTCGGGTAAATAGGGTTTAGGCTTGAGTAATGTATCGAGTAGACGGGAGTGAATTTGGTTTCAAATCTTTAAAAATTGTAAATTTAAACAAAATTTTGAAAAGAAGGAAAGAAATGTAGTTTTCTTGGGTGAGTACTCGAATAGCTTGCGGGTAGAACTCGAAGCAGCGTTTAAAATAGATTTTAAAAATTTTAAAAAGGACAAGGTTTGAATTTAAATAAATTTCATTTAAAAACTCCTATATAAATTTCTTTTATATAAGATAAGTGTTCTTTAACATTTGATTAAAAGGTTTGTAAATTGATTTAAATTTTGTTAAAGTTAAATAATCATTTTTAAATTTTAAAAGTAAATTTAAAAGTAAATTGTGCATTTGTAAATGGTAATTAAGTCATGGATAATGGCTAATATTTTATCTTAAAGTTAATTACGATTTAATGATTTGAGATTCATTAAATTAATAAGGTAATTAAAGAGTAAATAACTAAATCAATTAATTTATGATTAAGGATTAATAATAAGTAATTAAGGGTTGTAAGTTAATTAATTAGGTTAATTAATTTGAAATTAAGGATCATTAATTAGATAAGTATAGATTATTAATTAATTATTAGAAATTAATTAATCAAGTAATTAAGATTAATTAAATTACAATTAAGCATTAATTAATTAATTGATTAGAGATGGATTAATTGGAAATTAAGAATTAATTAATTTGTAATTAATAATGGTTAATTTAAGTTTAATTACTTAAGGAAAATAATTAAAGAATTGTTAATAGTTAATGTAAAGATCATTAACAAAGGATTATGAAATGTTTAGTTACTGTGATTAACTTAAGATAATTAATACGATTAATTAATTAAGGATAATCATTTGTGGAATTGGTTAAGTATAAATACTTAATGAGAGTAACTAAAGGAATTAATTACTCAATGTAATTAATTAAATTAATGTGATCAGTTTAAGCTAATTAATTAGTTTAATTAATTTAAGATAATCACTTGATGATTTGTTAAGTATAATTACTGAATGTAATTTATAAAGTGCAATTACTTAATGAAATAATTAATGGATAATTACTGGATGTAATTAATTGAAGAATGGAAGTAGTTTTGGGTTTAATTACTTTGTGTAATTATTAAGAGGGATAATTACTTGGTGGAAGTAATTAAGGATAAATTACTTTAGTGTAACTAGTTTAAAAATTAATTAATAAAATTGATTTAGAAGTTGATGTGCACGTAAATATGCATATTTTTACCACTGCATTTTATCTATTTAAATTGAATAAATGATCATATTGGGTATTTTAACTTGTTTTAACCAAATTCCATATTAATTCAAATTGTCACATATTCATCTTCATCCAAGGGAAAAATGGTCATTTTTGTGCATATATTAAATTGAGAAAATTTAATTGGAAATTCCTATACTATTTTGTAGGTATTTGATTTCAATTACAAGTTGTTTCATGAAGAAGATATGCATGCACAAAAAGAATACAAAGGAATGAAGATGGAAATAATTCAAATTGAAGAACATGTAGGTCCCCACCTACCTACCACCTTAATGTACAAATTAGAGGCTAATTCACATGCTTATGGAATTAACGGCTTCATGTACACTTAAACGATGATAAGTAGAAGCTAATAATTACTTGGCCTCCACACTTTCTCAAGGGCATTTTGGGCATTCTCCAAAAATATGAATTACGGTTTAACACATGTATATATACCCCTTATGTTTCATGTAACTCCTCTCTCACCTTAGTCTCTCTTTAGATTAGTTTAGGCTCAAAATTAAAAAGAAATCTCTCTTATTTTTCATGGCTACTTAGCCATTTCTTCTTTTATGTAATTCTTTTTTTATGCAATTTAATACATGTTCATTTTCTTTTCTTGTTTATTTCTTTTCATGTCGTAGTGTAGACCTCTTTTATTTTATGCAAGTAGAATAGTTTTTCATTTAACTTTGCTCTCTTTTCCTTTTCTATTTCTTTCATGTTGCAAGCTATAATTGTTGTTTTGATAACAAATATGAGGGGCTAATCCCTTCAATTTAGGGGTAATGAAGCCTCTAATCATGTAGCTTCAACATTTCGATAATTATAGTTCTCTTTTTATGCTTAATGACAATGCTTGAAGTGGTTAATTTGTTGTTTTTGTTTGAATTTAATAGCCTATATTGTTGACACCAAATGTGCTATGCTTAAACAATCACTGACACAAATGCCTCTTCATCAAATATGATTATGGCATGAGAAATTGATTTGAAACTAAAATTTGATGGTCTATATTTCTAATCAATAGTTAATAGACCATACTTTAAATAGATTTCATTTTCATTTTCTTTGTCAAGTTTCATGAAAGTTAGTAAGTGTTTTAACGGATGTGCTATAGTTTGATGGCTTATGTTGGCTAATCGATAGCACAAATATGTCACACTTATGATAAGCACATCAATTAAATCACTAATGACCATAAAAGAGAGATCATAATTTCATATGTGTTGAACTACATGATCTAGAGAGTGGATTTATTCTCCAAATTGTCATTTAACTCTTATATTTGCATCTCTCTTCTTTTAGTCAGTTAGCTAATTTTCTAATTCTCTAGTTTAACTTTCACTCGACGTTGGTTTAATTCATTGAATAGAATTCTAAAATAATCAATTCCCTGTGGATCGACCCGTATTCGCCACGTGCTACATTCGTACACCGTGCGCTTGCGGTTATTTTACTTTTAATTTTTTTTGACGGTTTTCTAATTCGATAGAATTTCCATCGATTAACAAGTTTTTGGCGCCGTTGCCGGGGAGTTGTTTTGATTTTAATTTTCTATTCTTCGAATTATTTTTCATTTGATTTTATTTCGTGTGTGTAAAAAAACAATTATGTGTTTGTTTGTGTGATTTTTTTTTGTGTGCATTTTGTTGTGCGTTTGTTTTTCTTGTTTTCTTTTCCATTTTCATATTAAAAAAATTACACAACATCAATTGAAAAAAAATTATATTGCCATTGCTTTTAACATTTTTAAATTTACAATTTTATTTTACTTTTTTTACATTTACAAAATAGGGATTTTGTGCATATAACAGTGCACTGTGCACCTTATTGCACATATCACTCTCTGTTTACAACAGTTACAAAATTTTCATTTTCTCTATAAAAACTGTTGCATCTTCAAACTGTCCTTAAACTGTTTCTGCCTTCTCAAACCAGCTTCTCAACAACCTAACCACTCCATACATATCTTCCCACTGCACCCCCTACTTCCACCAAATGAAACAGACAGTTAAAATTCAAACAGCATCCACCACAATCACTGTCCATCAATTCACTGAACTGCCTTCATCCACCAGCCACATTCACCATTTCATAACACATTCCTACAAAACTGTGTTGCTGACACAATATTCATACTTCCCATTCATCATCAGTACATTTGCCACTCCTACATTGAGAACTAAACCATCCAACAACTCTTTACTTCATTTCACCGCAACCCACATCGTAAATTCCCAATTCCAATAACTATATCCATCCCTTCATAACATTGCTCATTCACTGCCCTTCACCATTCATACCAAACCTCCACATTCAAACCAAAGCAACATTCAACCTGATCATCTACTGCCTCTTCCCACTGCTGCAACACAGTTCAACTCTGTTCACAACCAAAGCAACATTCAACCTGATCATCCACAGCCTCTTCCCGCTGCTGCAACACAGTTCAACTCTGTTCACGACCAGTCAACTTCCTCACAAGCTTCCCTCTACTATCAACTTGCCACAGCCTCTAACTACCAGTGCCTCCGTCCCATCCTTACATCACTATAGTCATCATCATTCACCTCTGCGCTACTCCATCACCACGCTGCATTGACACCAAAACTGGTGCATTTACCCCTGAACATCAATCTCCACTTCTGCCAAAACCCACCTATGTCCCTTTTCCAACTTCAAAGTCCATTCCAATTTCATCTACATCAGTCCACTCACTGCTTTGTAACGATCCCGATTTTTATTTAAATTTAAATTGATAATTAAAATAAATTTTTGAATAAGATTGTAATTAATTTGAATTTTTCAAAATTAAGTAGGTTATTTGTTTACTTAGACATTGAATTTAAAATTTTAACTGTGGATTTGAAATTAGATATTTAATATCTTGTAAATAAAGAAAAAAATTAAGTAACATCCTAAAATTTGTCAATAAAAATTAATAATATATTTTAAACGTTTGGAATTTAATTCGAAAATAAATAGAGAAAAATCTTAAATAGGTAAAAATAAGTGATAATAATATATATATATAAAAATTCAAATTTTATTTTGAGTTTAAATTATTGAAATAAAGAATGTTTATAAAAGTCATTTTAATTTAAAATCTTTTATACATGTATATTACATATATGAGTAAAATAGGATACACATTAAAATTTAATTTAAATTTTTTTTAAGGTAAGTGTGAATATACAAATGGGCATAAATGTTTATATTTCAAGTTACAATTGAAATTTAAATTTAAATTTAAAAATAAGTGTTTTAAAAATAAGTAGCATTTAAAAAATTTAAGATATAATATATGTAATGTAAATATCAGTTAAACTCTTTTAACATTGCACACACATATATATACACACACAAATAAACGAGGAATACATTTTTTTTACATAGAGTGTATATAATATAAAAATTAAAGTTTATAAAAATTCTTTTGTCTTTGAGGTTTTAAATGTAAACATATACATAAGGAAGTAAACATCACATGAGAGGTAGAGTACGGTGATTAACAAAATCTAGAGTTTATGATACCTCTTTACAAATGGCCTTCAATACAACAAAATTAAATAAAAAATTAAATAAAAAACTCTTCACTTCCCCATATGTAATTATAATAACTATTCAGAGATCTGAAACAACAATATCTCACCAAATTTGAGTATACATAAAGAAGATTTGAGCATCACAAGTTCAAACACCAAAGAAAAAAAATGGAAAACCTGAAACCAGAAAAAAAAACAAGAGCAATGCGAAAATTCCAAACTTGATGGCAACTGCAAAAATCAAACTACAATCTGAAGTAAGTTGAAAAAATGGGAAAAAAGATTAAATATAAAGCTCAACTCAGATCATAAATTCCAGATTCAACAAATTAAAACCAAAGACCAAATTTAAATTTCAGATTTTGGAAATATGTTCCAGGCTCAAATTGTTCTCTGAAAATCTCAGGTAAATTTTAACTTTATAGCTTAGTAAATTTATGATTTCAAGATCAAGTTTTTTAACATAAAACAAACTCAGAAAAATTTGCAGATGTGTTTTATAAAAAAAAGTGGAGCTTTAGTTTTTCCAGTGAGCAAGGATCTCTGAAATGAATTAAGTAAAATTCTTTTAAAAGGTTTGAATTTAATGTTGATTGATTAATAACAAAGCAAGGATCTAAGCAATAGTATCAACCTAAGTTGTAGGAACAAGTCAAGTTCAAGGCAAAAGATTGATTTATGTTTTCAAATGCAAGAAAGATTGATTTGGTGCGAGCGTAGAATACTTAGAAAATTTTAAATTGAAAATTCTTGGTCACTTGGGTTAATTTTTGGAGAATCTCGAAGTAAGGCTCGAGTTTATGGGGGTTTAGCTCGGGTTTCACTCGGGTTGCCTGGGGTTTTGTGTTTCCAAGCTTAGGAACTATACCAGATTAGTTAAAGAAATTTCTAAGAATTGTTTCTTTAAATGATGATTTCATTGCTAAATTAGAGGGTATAAAACTATAAGTTTTTGAAATAAAGGATTTTTAAAAACAATTAAGTTTTAAACTTATATTTTTAACAAGTTATTTTAAATGAAACTTAATAAGTGATTTAGAATAAAAATCAAATGTTTTAAATTCTTAACTTAAAAATAAGTTAATTTATATCGTTAATGATAATCAAGAAATTAATAATTTGCAACTAAGATTAATTCATTAATAATTTAGAAAAATCAATTAAAGGATAATAGTTATAATTAAGATTTAATTAATAATTGAGGATTTATTAATTAAAGTACTTAATTCAGGTTAAATTAACCAAGTAATTAATGAATGATTAAATAAAAATAGTGATTACTTAGTGAAAGTAATTAAGGGAAGATAATTAAAGGTTAATGATTGATTAATCAATATTAAGAGTTAATTACTTTAACGAATAATTAATTAATGTGGTTAATTAATTAAGGTAACTAAATTAAGATTAATTAATCAATTAATTTAAAATGATTAAGACATCATTATTGATTAAGGAATAATTTATTAAGGTTTAATTAATTACAATTAAGGGTTAATTAATTAAGATAATTAATTAAGGAAATGATTAATTAATGGAGGTGGTTAAGACTTAATCAATTGAAACTACTGATAATTAATCATTAATTAAAAATTACTAATGAACGTAATTGTGTGAGTAATAGACTTAAAACCACACGATATACTCACCTTAATCAAAGATGTTTGATTGTTATTGAATGTTGTGCGATGGATTGATATATTTGATATGTGATGTGATGCTATGTGATGCTTTGTGCTGAGCTGCTATATTTGTGATGAATATACTGTTGTATGAATATGAAAACTTTTTGACCCATAGAACGACGTTTGAATTTCGAAGCGACAAGGAGTCGGATTCCAGTTGGTTAGCCGTAACCCACATCGAATCATAATGATGAATCTTTATGATTGATAATTTATTTTATCCGTGAAACTGTGAATAAAGATAAGCGTTTTGGATTATACCGCTTATTGATATGATTGAATCTATGATGATGATGTTATGCACTATTGTGTTGAACCCCTGGACCACACTTATACACACACAAATATGGATTGCACGTGGAAATGGGTCAAGTCACAGATTTTTTTTTGAAATTGTTTTAAAACTGAATTTTTGAATCCAAAATAGTTTTGGAATTAGAATTAAAAGCTTTTGAAAATGAGTTTGAAAAATAAAGGTTATTTTGAATAACTTGATTGAGTTTTGAATTTTAAATAATTTGATTTAAATTTGAATTCAATATTTGAAATTGAATTCTATGATTTGGGGACTAGGGTTTAAAAAGGTTATTCAACTTATAAATGGGTTTATATGGGTTTTAAGCCATCTTTAAAGTGTGTTTGGGGACTTTAGAATTTAACCCAAGTTTTTAACTTGTATAAATATAATTAGATTTTTCTGAAACGAAAACTGTTTGTTTTCAATTAATAAAAGCTTTCACATAAGAAATAAATGTCCAATTTGTGTTAAAAGGAATTCAAGTCTAAAATGAAAAAATGGTTTTCCAAGTTATGAATAAATCTTTGGAAACGAGTTTGAAAACTATAAATTAAATCTTTAATTTAAAGATTTAATGAGTTAATCCAATCGAAACAGAAATTGTTTTTGGAAAACTATGAATGGATCTTTGTGAAACTGGATGAACTTTGTGAAACAAATCTTTTTGTTTAAATATTTTAAATGGTAATTTGTTTAACCATTTGAAGTAAAGTTTTGGATTTTGAAAAGTTGTGACTTAACTGAAATCTCATATCCATATGTTTTTAAATTTTCCGCTCATTATTCGGTTTAGCCGGGAGAGGATTTTGTGTCATATAACCCATTTCGAATAGTGATACGACGTTATGGATTGCATTTGAAGATCGGTGTGAAGACCGGCTGTCTTCGAGAACGATAGGATAACCTGTCAATTGACTATGCACTGAGTTGCTCCGGTATAGAGTTCTCCCTAAGTGACGGGAAGTCCGATCGGGATTGTGGATACCCGGAGTTGCAAGGGCTTCTTCGGAAGTGCCTTCGGTTCTGTTCGAACCCAAAACAGACTTGTATGGTTGTATGTCCGACATTACACTTTGAGATATTAAATTGATCTCTATCAAATACATTTCTGCTTGGTGGCGGAGAATTTATTCTCTTAGCTTAACACCCTTCTCTGATACGTAAAAGCTCAGAGGTTATGTAGTTGATATTTATCAGTGATATATTCCCAATTTGGTAGTGTGACATGCTGAGTGTTGTTGTGTGTTGATGATCATTTGTTGATCATTTGTGATCAAAGCATGGCTTTTGTATAAAGCGTAGCTTTGTGGACGAGACTGCATCAGGACCTCACACCCCGGAAATGGTCGAAATAGGAAAGATGCGGCAAGGTTATGAGGGTCGCGCCCTTTAGGGTGTGTCATTCCCTTATGGAAAAGGGTGGTATCACGGTATTGAGCCTAGATACTTACTCATGTGGATACTGCAGATCTATTACTTTGTGGTTTTGAGGCACCCCAGAAAAGGTCCCAAAGGACCGAGGGATGGCATGCTCGAATTGTAGTTATCTAGTTACAGAGGCAACCCGGCCTTGTGTTGGCAGAGATCCGGTTAGGTTCTCGGGACGTCTCGCCAGAGGCGATCCCATGGACAGTAGGAAGTTCCTTATCCTGACCATTTGTTGGAAATCCATTCATCCAATACGTGCCTTGTACGGTTTTAGTTGTAGAACCTGCCATTTACTTATGGTGGTCACCACTGTTTAGATGGTGTTATAGTAGACTTAGCTCGGAATGTTTATGCTGGCTAAGATTTGTACTATACTTTCGAAATGGTTTTTCTACACTATGCACTAGTAATTATATCAAAGAATTTTTCTCATATCAAGCATATTTGACTATCATAAGGAGAAATCTCCTTTAATTCTGCGTTTGCATTGTGTGTGTGGCGGGAGGCCTTATGGTAGTTTCATTTTCCAAAAAGCATTGCGGATTTATTTTAAATTCTTTGTTGATTGTTTTTAAAGACCAAATGTTTTTGTTTGCTCATGCCAGTCCCACGACTGACCTGGAGTTTATTGTTCCTTTCCTAAACTCTGGGTGCCCACGATTTTTCCTACACGGGCAGTCTAGAGTTGGGTTTTTCAGATAGTCGGGTTTAGTAGATTATTTGGAGCTAGTTCCTTCTTTGGATCGGGACTGCACTTGCTGATCTTTGTGCATCGTTATTGAGAGTTCGAGCTATTTCTAGATTGGTGCTTGGTGATGGAGATTGTCGATACTGGAGTTCTCTTTTGAAGGCTATATTGGAGATATTGTTCCGATGCTATTGTCTTGTATTATATCTCTGATGTATATTGATATTCAATGAATCATTCTGTTGTATCAGATATTGTATTAATGTTGTATATCATATGTGTATTCTTTTTCTTCCGTTGTGTTGTACTTAATGTGTTATAAGCTTCAAAGAACCAGATTCGACATTTGGATCTGCGACATTTGAATACGAGTGTCATATTCGGTGCCGATTTTCGAAGCTTAAGCCAGGATTGTTTCATTTAGTATCAGAGCTGAAGGTTAAAACTTTATCTCATGAGTATAACGTATAAAGTAGCTCATTAGAGATAGGGTGAAGTATACCCTAGAATGAGTAATCCCTAAGTTATCCATTCGAATGCCTCAGTAAATTCTCTTACTATCCCCTGATAGTAAGTATGAGTGCGAGAAGGGGACGAGATAGGGGACAGGGGAATACCACTACAAATGGTCAATACCCTACAATAGTGGAAATAACTTTCCCTATCAATCTCCATTGATTTGATTTCAAAATTCTTTTGATTGCTTCGTATCAGCTAAAAGAAGAAGCTTCGGTGTGATGGTGGCCCTACGTCTCGTTGTAGAAAATCCTTACTTCGTATCTTCATCGGTTTCTTATCGGCTTTTCGATCTAAACTCAAATGAATTTGGAATTCGAGGTTGGAAAATTTTATATAAATTGGAAATTTTAAATTGAGTTAAATTGGTTAACTGATATGAAACTAAATTTGAATTGAATCAATAAAACGATATCGGTTAAAACCTAATTTGAAATTCTATCGTAATTTCTTGTGTGTATCAAAGTCCGAAGGGGGATAAGTTATATATTTTGGGGTATTCCGACCTGAATTTGGAATCCATATCTAGTGTTTGAGAAATTATAGAAGATTAAATCCATTTATTAATCTTTCTATTCTCTGGGATCCGATATATTCTATGAACGATTAGTTATCCCTTCGAACTAATCAATGCCCTGCATATTCGTAGACCGGTGGACCCAAATATCTTGTGTAACGATTGTATGAGTTTGTTCTCATATTGTTGATATCCTGATTTGGTAAACCAAATACAGAATTGATATCCAGTTTGATTTGGAAAGATATTTCTTTATCTATCATCAATTCTTTCTCGTCTTCCTTGCAAATTTCGAGGACGAATTTTTTTTTAAAGGGGAAATCTGTAACGATCCAAATTTTTAATTAAATTTAAATTGATAAATAAGATAAATTTTTGAATAAAATTGTAAATTAATTTGAATTTTTCAAAATTAAGTAGGATATAAGTTGAATTTAAAATTTTAACTATGGATTTGAAATTGGATATTTACTATCTTATAAACAAAATTAAAAAAAGTAAAATCCTAAAATTTGTCAATATAAATTAATAATATATTTTAAACTTTTGGAATTTAATTTGAAAATAAATAGAGAAAAATCTTAAACAGGTAAAAATAAGTGATAATGATATATATATATATATATATATATATAAATTCCAATTTTGAGTTTAAATTATTGAAATAAAGAATGTTTATAAAAGTCATTTTAATTTAAAATCTTATATATATGTATATTACATATATGAGTAAAATAGAATACACATTAAAATTTAATTTAAATTTTTTTTAAGGTAAGTGTGAATATACAAATGGGCATAAATGTTCATATTTCAAGATTACAATTGAAATTGAAATTTGAATTTAATAATAAGTGTTTTAAAAATAAGTGTTTTAAAAATAAGTAGCATTTAAATTTTTTTAAGATATAATATATGTAATGTAAATATTAGTTAAACTCTTTTAACATTGTACACACACATATATATAAATATACACAAATAAACAAGGAATACATTTTTTATATAAAGTGTATATAATATAAAAATTAAAGTTTATAAAAATTCTTTTGTCTTTGAAAATTTTAAATGTAAACATATACATAAGGAAGTAAACATCACATGGGAGGTAGAGTAAGGTGACTAACAAAATCTAGAGTTTATGATACCTCTTTACAAATAGCCTTCAATATAATTAAATTGAATAAAATAATTAAATTAAAAAATTAAAAAAAACTCTTCACTTCCCCATATGTAATTATAACAACTTTTCAGAAATCTGAAACAACAATATCTCACCAAACTGAGTATACAGTAAAGAAGATTTGAGTATCACAAGTTCAAACACCAAAGAAAAAAAATGGAAAACCTGAAACCAGAAAATAAAACAAGAGCAATGCAGAAATTCCAAACTTCAGGTTAACTGCAAAAATCAAACTACAATCTAAAGCAAGTTGAAAACCTCAGAACAAGGATCAAATATAAAGCTCAACTCAGATCATAAATTCCAGATCCAACAAATCAAAACCAAAGACCAAATTCAAATTTTAGATTTTGGAAATCTGTTCCCGGCTCAAATTGTTCTCTGAAAATCTCAGGTAAATTTTAACTTTATAGCTTAGTAAATTTATGATTTCAAGATCAAGTTTTTAACATAAAACAAATTCAGAAAATTGGCAGATGTGTTTTATAAAAAAGAAAAAAAGTGGAGCTTCAGTTTTTCCAATGAGAAAGGATCTCTGAAATGAATTGAGTTAAGTAAAATTCTTTTAAAAGGTTTGAATTTAATGTTGATTGATTAATAACAAAGCAAGGATCTAAGCAATAGTATAAACCTAAGTTGCAAGAACAAGTCAAGTTCAAGGAAAAAGATTGATTTATGTTTTCAAATGCAGGAAAGCTTCCCTCTGTATAAAAGAAAAAAAATTCAGACAGCAAGTAAAATTAAAATTGTTGTGTTTGATGAATTAAATAAAAAAAATACAATAGTGTTTAAGCAAAGGTTTTTATTCACGAATTCCAGATCATTTTAAATTCAGGACTCAAAACAATCTTCTCTGCCTTCATTCTGTACTCTGCTCTTTGTCTCTGCTGCAACTCCATGGTGAGCAAGCTTGACCTGTTCTACCTTTTGAATGTTTAGATTGTGTTTGAAATATATGCTTGTGAAATAGTATGAATACATCTGCATGTATGTGTGTGAAGTGCTGCAGTCATGTTTGTGCTTACACATGAACAACTCTCTGTTGTTCTACAAATCTCAAACCCAATAAAACAAATTTTAACTGCTCTTCATACATTCAATATCAAAATAAGATCATTGAAGATAAAATGATGGTTTGGATGTAAAATTATTTTTAAAAATAATTTCAAGCAAAGATATTGGTAATATTCTAGGAAAATAAAAAAATACAGCAAAAACATATAAATATGTTAAAAACAGTTGATATAATTCTCTGATTCAAATACATAACTTGAATTAGCTTGGGAAATTATGATTTTTGAAATCAAAACCACAATTTTAAGTGAAGTATTGAATGTGAATTTTGGGTTTGACTGAAATTTGATTTCTGGCCCATTTTTGATGATCGGCTAACTTTTGAAAATCGAATTTTGGCATGGAGATACTAGGGTGATCATAGATTGTTGGAAAAATACAAGAAGATTTTTAAATTCACCATAGTTTGAGATTTGAATTATGCTAGGGTTTAAAAGTTCGTTGTGGTCAAAGTTTTTGTGAGCTACGTATGGCGTAGATCAGTCATCGAAGGTGACCGAACCAAGGCGAGGGGGTGCGTGGGTCTTTGGCGTGTTCGTAGACGAAATTGCAGGGTGGTTGACGATCTAGAGTGTCGTCGGCGAATTGTTTTTCTGATCTGAAGTGTTTCCGGGGAGGAGCAGTTGTGCTCAATTTCATCCCAGGTGATGTTTGATGATGTTGAGCACTGGGGATGGTCAGAGAGATCACCAGCGGCTTGTAGGAAGTATCGAGGTTGGTCGGAAGGCGTTGGACGATTGGTGCACGTGCACGCCTGATAGCTTGTACCTGGGTTTGTGAATTGGGGAAGAAGAAGTAGATTTGGGGTTGTCAGTGTGATTCTCGAGTTTGGGCTCGGGGAAGTAATGGTGTAGCTCGAGTCTCAACTCGAAGTAGGATGTTGGTGTGAGCATAGAATACTTAGAAAATTTTAAATTGAAAATTCTGGGTCATTCGGTTTAATTTTTGGAGAATCTCGAAGTAGGGCTCGAGTTCATGGGGGTATAGCTCGGGTTTCACTCGGGTTGCCTGGGGTTTTGTGTTTCCAAGCTTAGGAACTATAGCAGATTAGTTAAAGATATTTCTAAGAATTTTTTCTTTTATAAATGATGATTTCAATGTTAAGTTAGAGGGTATATAACTAAAGGTTTTGAAATAAAGGATTTTAAAAACAATTAAGTTTTAAACTTATATTTTTAACAAGTTATTTTAAATGAAACTTAATAAATGATTTAGAAATAAAAATCAAATGTTTTAAATTCTTAACTTAAAAGTAAGTAAATTTATATCGTTAATGATAATCAAGAAATTAATAATTTGTAATTAAGATTAATTCATTAATAATTAAGAAAAATCAATTAAAGGGTAATAGTTATAATTAAGATTTAATTAATAATTGAGGATTTATTAATTAAAGTAATTAATTCAGGTTAAATTAATCAAGTAATTAATGAATGATTAAATAAAAATAGTGATTACTTAGTGAAAGTAATTAAGGGAATATAATTAAGGGTTAAAGATTGATTAATCAATATTAAGAGTTAATTACTTTTAAGGAATAATTAATTAATGTGGTTAATTAATTAAGGTAACTGAATAAGAATAATTAATTAATTAATTTAAAATAACTAAGACATCATTATTGATTAAGGAATAATTTATTAAGGTTTAATTAATTACAATTGAGGGTTAATTAATTAAGATAATTAATTAAAGAAATGATTAATTAATGGAGGTGGTTAAGACTTAATCAATTGAAACTAATGATAATTAATCATTGATTAAAAAGTACTAATGAAAGTAATTGTGTGAGTAATAAACTTAAAACCGCACGATACACTCACCTTAATCAAAGATGTTTGATTGTTATTGAATGTTGTGCGATGGATTGATATATTTGATATGTGATGCTTTGTGCTGAGCTGCCATATTTGTGATGAATATACTGTTGTATGAATATGAAAACCCTTTGACCCGTGGAACGACGTCTGAATTTCGATGCGACAGGGAGTCGGATTCCAGTTGGTTATCCGAAACCCACATCGAATCATAATGATGAATCTTTGTGATTGATAATTTATTTTATCTATGAATCTGTGAATAAAGATAAGCATTATGGGTTATACCGCTTATCGATATGATTGAATCTGTGATGATGATGTTACGCACTATTGTGTTAAACCCCTGGACCACACTTATTGTAACGCCCCGAAAATTTTCGACTTTCGAAAATTCAACATCGATACTCACTTTATCGACTGCCGAGAAATCGAAGGCCAAAAACCCGAAATGTTATGGTTTAAGAAAAAGAATTTAAGAAAAGAGAAGAAGAAAGAAGAAGAGAGAAGGAAAAAGAAAAGATAGAAAATTTTTAAATAGAAGAAAAAGAGAATAGAGAACATAGAACGGAACAGAAAACAACAGAACAACATCAGAATCTCACAATTCGCAGCGGAACAACATATAATAATAAATGAATAATCTTTAAACAAAGAACTATTTCAGTTATTACATTTTATACATTACATTACATCATATCATCAGAGTGTACAACAACAACAACAAACAGCGGAAAAGAAATACTATATACTAGTAATACGTCATGCCATCCATCTTCCCTCCAGCAACTCCAGAATATCCAGAATATCCTGATAAACCTTAACTCTTGACTGCCCGTGTGGAAATTGGTGGGCACCCAGAGTTTAGGAAGGAAAATAATAAACTCCGAGTCAGTCATGTGACTGGTGTGAGAACTCAAAACAGTTTATTTAACTTTAAAATCAAAATAGAGGAATATTTTTATTTCAATTCGCAATGCTTTTAAAAATGAGACTACCATAAGGCCTCCCGCACACACACACAATGCAAACGCAGAATCGGAGGAGATTTCTCCTTATGATAGTCAAAGATGCTTGATACGCATTTAAAAGAACATTTGATATTATTATTAGTGCATAGTATAGGAAAAATTCATTTCGAAAGTAGAATATAAATCTCAGCCAGCATAGACATTCCGAACTATGCCTACTATAGCTAACTATGTTCAATAGTAGGTTACCGCCACATTCCATAGCA
Organism: Allium cepa; assembly: GCA_030765085.1. Classification (NCBI taxonomy): domain Eukaryota; kingdom Viridiplantae; phylum Streptophyta; class Magnoliopsida; order Asparagales; family Amaryllidaceae; genus Allium; species Allium cepa. The sequence goes on along the minus strand of CM060929.1, from coordinate 728,713,789 downwards.
GGTTATACAACTAAAACCGTACAAGTCACGTATTGTTTCTTTGGATTTCCAATGAATGATCAGGCCAAGGAACTTCCCATTGCCACATGAGAATGCCTCTGGATGGACATCCCCGAGAACCAAACCGGATCTCTACCAACACAAGGCCGGGTTACCCCTAACTGAGTAACAACTGACCGAATATGCCATCCCCCGGTCCTTTGGGACCTTTTCACCGAGCGCTCGTAATCAATTCACACAATCATAACAAAGTGTTTTCAACATGAGTAAGTATCTGGGCTCCATACCATAATACCACCCTTTTCCAGAAGGAAATGCACACATCCTAAAGGGCGCTACCCCTCATAACCTTGCCGCATCTTTCCTGTTTTGACCATTCACAGGGTGTGAGGCTCGACGAAGTCACGTCCACAAAAACATGCTTTATACAAAAGCCATGCTTTGGGTCAACAAATGATCAACACAATGATCACAAGGATAGACGATCAAATAAATGATCCTATCACAAATAATCAACACAATGATCATTTCAGCATCACTCAGCATGTCACATTACCAAATTGGGAATATATCACTGATAACATTCAACTACATAACCTCTAAGCTCGTACGTCTCAGAGAAGGGTGTTAAGCTAAAAGAATAAATTCTCCGCCACCAACAGAAATATATTTGAAAGAAATCGGCTTTATATCTCAACTTGTAATGTCAGACATACAATCCATACAAGTCTGTTCCGGGCTCGAACAGAACCGAAGGCACTTACAAAGAAGTCCTTGCAATCCGGATATTCACAATCCTGATCGGATTCACCATCACATATGGAGAACTCAATACCGGAGCAACTCGGTGCAGAGTCAATCGACAGGTCATCCTATCGCTTTTGCAAATACTCGGTCTTCAACACCGATCTTCAATGCTATCATAACGACGTATCACATATTCGGAATGGGTTATACGACCCCATGGTCCTTTCCCGGTTAACCCGAATAGTGAGCGCTTATTCAAAAATAAGTGTGACATTCAATTTCAAACAAATCACATCAAATACCCATTCAAAGGGAAATATTGATAGTCGGTTATTGAACTATCACTGGATATGCACACATCACCAGTTTCCAAATAATTTTCCAAATTATTTATTTCACAAAATATCTTTACAAGATATATTATTTTCAATACTTCAAAAATAAATCAATATTTATTTTCATACAAATTCCACTTTCTTTTATAAATTCCTTAGTGAATTTATATTCCAAAATATCCATGCATATACGATTTCAATTTATCATTTCAATTTATCTTCAAAATGATAAATTCTCTAATATTCACTTATATTGGAAAAACATTTCCATACTTATTTATTCATAAGTAATTCACAAATTTTATTTATTTTCAACACTTAAAAAATATTCAATATACTTAAATCGAGATTAAGTATATATTTCATTCTTTAAGGAAATCATTCTCTTCAACATGTTTATTTGGGCCAAAACGAATGTTGCGTAAAACATCGTTACAACAACCCAAAACCACTAGTATAGGGATTCGAAATTAAAATAGATATATAAATCCCAATACTATACAAAACATTTCCTTTCGGAAATCATTTACTATAACAACAGTGTTATAGTCCACCATTTCCTTTTATTTCTCGAAACATCTATTTCAACAATAAATTTTGAAATCTATGGTTTCGAATCTCAATACCTTTTAAAACATCGTTAGATCGTTTTAATTCTATTTAAAACATCACATCTAAACATTTTCTTTAACAAATTATTCACTATTCAAAAACGTGAATATATTTTGTTAACGGATTCCATCAATTCTATACATTTTATTTTAAAGGATTATTCACAGTCTAAAACGTGAATATAACTCCATTTATAAGTTATAACAATTAACTTATCAAAATAAGTCATTTGTGAATTTATAAAACAACGTTTATAAATTCCATTTCTATTTATTTTATAACTACTTCCTTTAATAAATTCCTTTATTAATCTATTCCAGTTCATAACTCAATTATAAACTAAAAGTTCATATTATAAGTTAAATACTTATAAGACGATTTTTTTACAAAATCGTTCTTTTAAAGACTTTCCAAATCATAAATCTTATAACTTATAAGATTCATTTATTTAACCAAATCTATTCTTCAAATAACTTCACAAATTTATAAATCTTACTATTTATAAATTTCATTTATAACTTCACCATTTTTAATTTTATAAATTCCATTCATTTACAAAATTCATTTTCACTTCATTCAAACACTTATAAAAACTCGTTTTATAATGTCAATATTTCAATTTATAAATATCCATTTATAAATCTCTTAATATAAATCAATTTATATTATTCTTTAAAACCTCTTTAATCTCCTTTATTATCTCACCGTTCTCTTGATTTATAAAATAATTAAATTTTATAAATCCTATATTTAAACTTTTCACAATAAATTCTAAAATCCCGATTTAACTATTTTATAAAATCATTAGCATCGTATTCTCAAAAATCAGTTTTTAACTATTTTTCTCAAAAATCATAATTTTTATAGCTTTAAAAATTATAACGTTTATTTATTTAAAATGGATCAATTCCAAAATTATTTTATAAAACGTATACTTTTCAAAAAATCACTTTTGAAATCTTTTTAAAATTCCAAATTTGGTCCAATGATGCTACACACCAAATAGTCAACCACGACAACAACGATATCATATATCGATATGATAATCCATCAAATATCAAAATATCTGAAATCAAATAAAAACTGTTGAGGAATCCAGTTGGATCCCTCCAACCTGTTTTCCTGCATCCACAAACATTAGCACAATACCAATTTCGCTCCAGTACGAAATTATCGCGGTATATGGGATTTAAAATATTATCCGCTTAATAACGGCGCAATAGGGTCTCATCCGCTAAACAAAAAATGCGGGAAATCAATAACTCCAATATATACATATGCCAATATATATATATTGCTATTATATATAATACCAATTTCACTGTTTATGAAATATTCGCGGTATATGTTTTTAATAAATAACATCCGCTTACTAACGGCGTATAATGTCTATTTTAACAATCAATAGATATCAATCAACATTCAAACATGCATTCAAATATTTTAAATCTAACTATTTAAAATAAAATCGAAACTGATTCGATTGAGTGAGAAGTTCTCACCTTGATTTTAAATTCCGTTTTAGCAATTTATTTCGAATAAAATTAAACGGACGTTTAATTTTACCCAAAATTCTCACTAACTCCAAACGACTCCAAACCAACTCCATCGCGTAGTGCTCGTCCATACGATTCCAACGCAACTTGTTTCGCGCGTTTTCGACCTCGTATGAAAAAGTTATGAATTTTTTAAGATTGTACACGATTTTATAACTTAATTACAACATAAGCTAAAATATTTAAACCTAGCTAACACCAGGGCCATAGGATCTTGCATCAGCTCATCTCCACCGCTCCTTTCATTCTTCCTCTCTTCGTTCTTCTACAGACCACTGCCGCACGAAATCAAACCCAACTCTTGATACTAGGGTTTCAATTTGCATCTCCATCACTCAACTAGAATTCGATCAGGAAGCATGAATACGTGCGCCTCACCCCCCCTCCATGTTCGGCCTGAAGGCCATGAAACTCGGCCATCTCCTCCACCTCGTATGGCGTGCGCACCTGGCCACGAACGGCCCCCCATAGCTCCTCCTCTGGTCAACTAAACATCATCTCAACCGTATAGATCTCTAGCTCTCTTCATGCTCTTCGACTTCCGTGTTGAACACTTCGCGTGAATGTCAACGGATTGTGAATGATTGAGGGAAAAGTGAGATTAAATTCTGGCCATTGTTTATATTAGTGGCGGCTAGGGTTTTGATTTTCTTTTTTTCTTTTTTTTTATTTGTGAGGGTTGTGGGTCTATTTATAGAAGAAAATCGAACACTATTCATCCGGAAATTCCGAACTTCGATTTACACGCCGAAACTGACGTTCCTAGGGTTTATCCCGCGTTCCGGACACAATGGAATAGGTTTCGGAAGCTAATTCGGAAGTATGTGCGAGTTATGGCTGTAAACTCTCAATTTGAATTAAACCGATTTAATCGATTTTCTAGGCGTTTTAATTTGTATCGGACAAACGGTAAATCCAATTGACTTGAAATTTGAAACCTTACAATAATATCACATTACGGATCTGATGAAACTGGTTTCGTCGAAATCCGAGACTTTTTGAAAAATGGCTATTTTAACTCGCCAAATTAATATTAAAAATAAATCGATGCGTTTCGAGCTGCCACGATCAAACGATAACTCCGATTGACACGAAAATTGAAATTCGGTAATAATTAACTATTACGGATCCAATGGAACTGGTTTCGTTCAATTCTGAGACTGTTCAAAAATTGACTATTTTCACTAGTCGATTTTAATATTAAAATATTCAATTTTCACAAATTAACTTTTAATTCGATTTTTAAAAGTTCTAAAATATTGTTCTAACTTCCATATGATAAAATAAAATTTTACAAATCATTTTCAATCATATTTAACTCGAATTTCAATTATTTCCATAATTTAACGTATTAAATTATCGATTTAATAATCCAATTAAATCCAGAAATTCAAATAAAAATTTATTTGACTTATAAATTCACTTATTAATATTTAAAATTAATTAAATATTCAAATTTTAATTTATAAAAATCCTGGGTCGTTACACTTATACACACACAAATATGCATTGCACGTGGAAATGGGTCAAGTCACAGATTTTTTTTTTTGAAATTGTTTTAAAATTTAATTTTTGAATCCAAAATAGTTTTGGAATTAGAATTGAAAGCTTTTGAAAATGATTTTCAAAAATAAAAGTTATTTTGAATAACTTGATTGAGTTTTGAATTTTAAATAATTTGATTTAAATTTGAATTCAATATTTGAAATTGAATTGTATGATTTGGGGACAAGGGTTTAAAAGGGTTATCAACTTATAGCTGGGTTTATATGGGTTTTAACCCATCTTTAAAGTGTGTTCGTGGACTTTAGAATTTAACCCAAGGTTTTAACTTGTATAAATATAATTGGATTTTTCTGAAATGAAAACTGTTTGTTTTCAAATAATAAAAGCTTTCACATAAGAAATAAATGTCCAATTTGTGTTAAAAGGAATTCAAGTCTAAAATGAAAAAATGGTTTTCCAAGTTATGAATAAATCTTTGGAAACGAGTTTGAAAAGTATAAATTAAATCTTTAATTTAAAGATTTAATGAGTTAATCTAATCGAAATGGAAATTGTTTTTGGAAAACTATGAATGGATCTTTGTGAAACTGGGTGAACTTTGTGCAATAAATCTTTTTGTTTAAAGATTTGAAATGGTAATTTTTTTAACTATTTGAAGTAAAGTTTTGGATTTTGAAAAGTTGTGACTAGCTTAAATCCCATATCCATATGTTTTTAAATTTTGCGCTCATTATTCGGTTTAGCCGGGAGAGGACCTTGTGTCATATAACCCATTTCGAATAGTGATACAACGTTAGGGATTGCATTTGAAGATCGGTGTGAAGACCGGGTGTCTTCGAGAACGATAGGATAACCTGTCGATTGACTCTGCACTGAGTTGCTCCGGTATAGAGTTCTCCCTGAGTGACCGGAAGTCCGATCGGGATTGTGGATACCCAGCGTTGCAAAGGCTTCTTCGAAAGTTCCTTCGGTTCTGTTCGAACCCGGAACAGACTTGTATGGTTGTATGTCCGACATTACACTTTGAGATATTAAATTGATCTCTATCAAATACATTTCTGCTTTGCGGCGGAGAATTTATCCTCTTAGCTTAACAGCTTTCTCTGATACATACGAGCTCAGAGGTTATGTAGTTGATATTTACCAGTGATATATTCCCAATTTGATAGTGTGGCATGCTGAGTGCAGCTGTTTCTTAATGATCATTTGTTGATCATTTGTGATCAAAGCATGGCTTCTGTATAAAGCGTAGCTTTATGGACGACACTGCATCAGGACCTCACACCCCGAAAATGGTCGAAACAGGAAAGATGCGGCAAGGTTATGAGGGTCGCGCCCTTTATGGTGTGTCCTTCCCTTCTGAAAAAGGGTGTATCATGGTATGAAGCCCATATACTTACTCATGTGGATACTGCATATCTATTACTTTGTGATTGCTTTGTGGGTTTGAGGCGCCTCGGATAAAGGTCCCAAAGGACCGGGGGATGGCATGCTCGAGTAGTAGTTACCTAGTTACAGAGGTAACCCGCCCTTGTGTTGGCAGAGATCCGGTTAGATTCTCGGGACGTCCCGCCAAAGACGATCCCATGGACAGTAGGAAGTTCCTTACCCTGACCATTTGTTGGAAATCCATTCATCCAATACGTGCCTTGTACGGTTTTAGTTGTAGAACCTGCCATTTGCTTATGATGGTCACCACTGTTTAGATGGTAGCTATAGTAGGCATAGTTCGCAATGTCTATGCTGGCTAGGATTTATATTATACTTTGGAAATGGTTTTTCTACACTATGCACTAGTAATAATATCAAAGAAATTTTCTCGTATCAAGCATATTTGACTATCATAAGGAGAAATCTCCTCTAATTCTGCGTTTGCATTGTGTGTGTGGCGGGAGGCCTTATGGTAGTTTCATTTTTCAAAAAGCATTATGGATTTATTTTAAATTCTTTGTTGATTGTTTTTAAAGACCAAATGTTTTTGTTTGCTCACACCAGTCCCACGACTGACCTGGATTTTATTGTTCCTTTCCTAAACTCTGGGTGCCCACAATTTTTCCCACACGGGCAGTCTAGAGTTGGGTTTTTCAGATAGTCAGGTTTAGTAGATTATCTGGAGCTAGTTTCGTCTTTGGATCGGGATTGCACTTGCTTATCTTTGTGTATCGTTATTAAGAGTTCGAGCTATTTCTGGATTGGTGCTTGGTGATGGAGATTGCCAATACTGGAGTTCTCTTTTGAAGGCTATATTGGAGATATTGTTCCACTGCTATTGTCTTGTATCATATCTCTGATGTATATTGATATTCATTGTATCATTCTGTTGTATCAGATATTGTATCAATGTTGTATATCATATGTATATTCTTTTTCTTCCGCTGTGTTGTACTTAATGTGTTATAAGCTCCGGCGAACCAGATTCGACATTTGGTTCTGCGGCATTTGAATACGAGTGTCGTATTCGGTGCCGATTTTCGAAGGTCGAGTCAAGATTGTTTCATGCTTCCACCCCCTATTGCTCACCAAAACACCCATCATAAACCAATTCTATCAACAACTTGCACTGCCCCTTCTTTTCCGTACAAACGCACCACTTCTGAATACAGAAACCACCTCCAATCCCCGAATCTGATCCCCAAACCCAATTCGCTCGAACCAAAATCGACATCAGTCACCAATCGCCATTAACCTACGACCTACATCCAACAATTCCATGACCAATTCCTCTCCGAAGCCAAAACTTAAGTTGAACCTCTTCATAAATCCCCAAAAACGACGAACATAAAAACTCCATCGCTGCCTAAATTCAACCCGCGATTTCCACTGAGTGAACATCAAACAACCCCGGTTCCAATACGAGCATTGAAATCCCACTACAACTGCCTTCAAAGTACACAAATTCAAATCGACCTGAAATCAGCCACCACCGTCCTCAAAGTCTAGAATATAATCTCTACCAAATTCCTAAAACCGAATTGAGTTGATATAATTTGATCAAAAGAAAGAAAGATAAAAAAACTGTCCAATTGGGCGTACCATTTTTTTCTAAAATTTTGATAGAAGCTGTGTTTTGAAAAGTTATATCGAATAAAATTGTGCGCATTTGTTTTAACTTGATTGGGTCGGGTTGTGTTAGTGGATGTTTCTGGTTTTAATTTTTTATTTTTTTCCTTTTCTTTTAGTTTTAAGTCCATTTTCTTTTTGGGTTTTTTCCATCCTCTCTCTAAAAAAAAATTTGTTTTGGTTTGAAAATTTTCTTAATTCCTTTCTTAAAAGAAAAAAAAGAAGTTGTTTTTATTTTGTTTGTTTTATTTCTTAATAAAAAAAACAAGCTATTTCCTTTTTAAGTTTTTTTTAGTTTTTCCTTGCCAAAAAAAGGGTTGTTTTGCATTTGTTTTGATCTATTTTGTTCTAGTTTTTCATTTTTCATTGATATATATAATAAATCTGTGTATACCATGTTTTTATTTTCAGGTTGTAGCAGCAGATAAGGAAGAATAAGTTGCTTTCTTTGCTTGGCTTGCCAAAAAAAGACTGCTCCGCTTGCTTGCTTAAAAAATTGTTGCTTTCATCTCTACTTTTATTTGAATTGCATTGTTGTTTGCTTACATTTTTATTAAATAAAAAATTCCAAAACAAAAATTCATTCGTAGTTGCATTGTTAATTCATGTTTAAATTCTGTTTTGCATTTCATCCTAGATTTTGATTAATAATAACAGTTAGAAATCAATAATACTTAACTGTATATTGACAATTTGTCTTCTTTGAATAAGTTATTTTTTTGGTGTCTAGGCTATAGCAGAGCAATAATCAGTTTTAAATATTACGGTGATTCGTAAATATTATACTGAATTGTTTCTCTAAATGTACTTAAACCTTCGGCTGCATTGCTATGGTGATTCGTGGTGCACCGATAAATTCTGTCTGTTACCTAGGTGAGAACTATCTTGTTTATCTAAGACAAAGTGTAATTATACAATTTTGGGTTAACTTAGGACTAATAATTTGTAATTAGACCTTTGCATTCGTTTAGTTGCATTAGTTCATGCATATTTAAAAAAAATCAAAATTCGAAAACTAAAAAAATTGTAAATATTCCTTTTCCTTTGATATTTTTAAATCCTTTTTCTTTGAAATTTCATAAAAAATTATAAAACCTTTTCAAAAACAAATAAAAATTTTGAAAAACCAAAAAAAAAAAAAAATCAATTTTTGCATTTTGAAAAGTAATTCCTCTTTGTAAATATTTCTTCTTTATAAAAAACCAAAAAATTCTTGAAAATGTCTGAATTTCCATATTCACTTGAATTTTACACTAGTTGTGAAAGTCAATATAATCCATATGATTTCACTCCAAATTCGTATGGATATTTTAACGACAACTATTCTTTAACCGACTCGAATTTTGAACAACAAAGTTTTCAAAACAAGGACCAACCCTCTCCTCTTGAAAATAATGTTTCATCTTTATTTGAATTCTCCATACAACAAAATCAAAGTATAAATGATTTGTGTAATTCATATTTGTGTAATAACTCGAGTCAAGGATTTCAAAATTTGAATTCACTTCAAAATTCCAATGATTTCGAGAATAACCCATGCCAATTCAATTTCGAGCTTCAAAATGAATTTCAAAATCAAGACGAAAATGTGAACTAATTTGCAAATAATTTTGGCAATGGGAATAGGTCCAATAACGATACGATTGAAAATTTTGGTTATCAACAAATTCAAAATGAAAATTTTCAAATTAATAATCATGAATTTGATTTTGTTGACCAAATGAAAAAAGATAACGGGGATTTATTACTTGAAAAATACAAAACTTTTCGTGAAAATCATAATCAAATCTCAACTTGCGAAGAATCAAATAATAATCTACCGTTTATCGAAATTAACAATTCTTGTTCTCAACAAGTCCAAATCAAAAAATTTCAAGTTAATAATTACAAATTTGACTTTGTTGAGCAAATGAATGAAATTTACAATGATCACACGAATTTGTTGATTAAAACATTGGAAATTTTTCGTGAGAAACAAAATCAAATTTCAATGTGTGACGAGTCAAATGATAATCCATCTTTTATCCAAATCTATGATTTTCAAATAGCAACTTTTGTATTTGATAATGACGATCTTAATCAAGTTGTTGAAACGACGGCAATTAAGTTGGATTTCAATTATTTTGAGGGTGCGAAACTTGATTAAACTTCGTTCTTTCTTTTTCTGAAAAATTGAATACGACAACTATGAATTTTAAACTTGATTTACACGATGAAGTTGTTGATAATCCAACAAAGGAAGTCGAATTTAACGAACATGAGTTTTATGGACTTTTTGGAAACGAGTTGTTGAATATTGAAGGGGAAATTTCGGTCAACATTTTGATATTGAAATCGATATTTTGGAAGAAATTGAACTTCAACCAATTTTTATATCTACCCCAAAAATCATCAAAATAAAACAACTCGTACGATTTTTAATAAAACGACTTTTGTTTTCCCAAATCAACGTTCAAATTTGAAATCTTTTACGATTTTTTATGATTATTTACGACTTCCGTTTTTCCAAATCAACGTTCAAATTAAAGAGTAATGGTATACTTTCTGATGTCTTGTAAATAATCATCTTTTCATTTTCATTTAAATAAAATTTATGTTTTTATATTTCTCCTTCCACTTCGGTTGACTATGGGGACACAGTCAAAATCAAGTACGGGGGGGGGGGGGGGACTCATCTTCATTTTCGATTTTTCATGATCTATTTTTTCTTTGTTAAAAAATCTCAAAAACAAAAAAAATTATTTAAGCATTTTTGATTAATTTTTAAAGAAACACTATAGGATAAATATATGGTTTTGGATTATTAAATTGAAATTTTTGAAATTTTATTTATCTTAACAAAAAGAAAATTGAAGTTTGATTACAAATAACAATGGTTTATCTAGTATATAGGAAGATTCATACGTGTTAATTATGAAATACATCCTAATTGAAAATCTTTATTATAAAAAGTGGTTGATTTAAAATAAAGATATAACATTTTTTGTCTTCTAAGTTAAATGGTGCTAAAACTGATTTTGCAAAACTCTCTCTCTTAAAAAAATAAAAAATAATAACATCCAAAGTATTCACTCTCGTTTAAAAGTCCTCACGGTTATGCATGGGTGAATTACTTGGAATCTTTGATTATGTGATTTGATACTCATTTAAAAGTCCTCACGGTTATGCATGCATGGAAAACATGTAAAAGAAAAAGAAAAAAAAGAACATACTTAATAAAAACCACCTACGGTCGATAGGTGTATGCACGAAAGCGTGTGCATTCGTGTAACGTCCCGCCTTTCTGTATGCTTTAAATCGACGATAAACCACACACGTCGAACTTAAACCATGTAGAAGGACGGATTGTTATGGGGAAAATAAGAAAAACAGAAAAAGAAAAGAAAGAACAAAATAGAATCTTGCAACAGAACGATAAAATATAATAATCAAATATACAGTTCATGAAGCAGTTTTACAAAATATTCGATTATATTTATACAATACATATTAGAGTTGCACATACCAGCGAATAATAATTAATGCAGCGGAATACAGTATGTAGTGGAATATAATAATAAATAATAATAAATCTTCGTCCTCCAGAATACAGTCTTCCAAATCCTGAAATGCTTAGGCTGACCCGAGTGAGTTAAAAAGACAAAACACTCGAGTCAGAACTAAAAGATCTTATGTAAGTAAATGAATGGTAAATAATATGAGTGGAAGGGCGTCAGAGATTTTTACGGGATTTGACATCTCATATTCAGGTTTAACGTGAGTGCAGTAACTCAAGAGATGCTCGGGATTTACATCTCCTAAGGATCCGTTAAACTATTTACTATGGAGTAATATTTCGCTATTATAATAATGTCTAATAGTAAAATAAACTTACTTTTTAATAACATTAAGGGGTTACCCATTAGCCCTTAACACGTAATAGTCCCAGTAGTCCATACAATATCATGGTCCCTCCTGATCGAGAAGCCACCAGAGGATATCACATGGGCTGCGGGAGAAAACCAAACTCGTAGAAGGCGCGATAGGGTAGGTGACACGGCACAGCTAGGCAATGCCTGGGTAGATATACCAATTACACTTTCAGGCCGGTGGTAACGCGTAGCAGCTACTACCGCCCACCTCGAGCCACACCCCCAAATCAAAAGAATCAAAATTGGCCACCGAATAAATCTCAAAGTCTGAATATCATATCGAAGGAGTGTGTCCGATCAGAGGAATGACCTCATTAGCCCGTCGATTGCTCCTTTTTTAGCCACCTTATGCCAACTCACGGGAGTCGGGCCCACGTATTTACCTCAAAGGAAATGCCGCCACCATCATACTTCATTCTGGAATCTCCACCGCGTACACGGTTGTTAAAATGTTTTTCGGAGTTGGCAGAGAGTATGACAACTTCCGATCTCGGTCTCTTTAATAACCAAACGTTATTATAACACCACGGTCATTTTAAATTAATTATACTTCAAAACCAAAATATAATATCCATTTCAAAATCATATATATACGATATAATTTCCATTTTAAGAACCCAAATCAATATGATATCAAATTTTTATACCAAATATATTCTTTTCCAAAATCATAGAACTTTCAAATTTATATATTTCGAAACCAAACATTTGAAATATAACTTTTCAAAACATAATACTTCAAATTTCATAGCATTAAAACCATAACTTCCAAAACTTAAATGGTTTGGATATTCAAACAGTATGTAAAATAAAATAGTTTGAATTTAAAATTACTTTATAAAGTAAAATAATTTCCACGATCTTATAATTTTATTCACTTTAAATTAAATCGAAATCCATAAATTTTTAACTCACTTTCAGTTTCAATAAACCACTTCAATTTCAATATTTTTCAAACTTTGAGTATTAAACAATTTCAAAACTAAGGTTGGAAATTACTATTCAACAATTCAATGTTATATTATTTAGTTTTGAAATATTTGCATAATAAATCCATAATCATTTAAATAAAACTCAAATTACCAATAACTAAATATTTCCTTCAATTTATCTATACTAAAAATATTCATTTAATTCATCCTGAATAAAAATCCAGTTATAAATATCATACATTTTAAAATTTCAAGTTTAATAAATTTTACATCAACTTATGGAGTTTAATTCTTAAATAAGCTCAATTTCAAAGAAATTTCCAATTTACCTTCTAATCTTAATTTATTTAAATCATTATAACCTCTATAATAAAGTATGATTTAAATACTTAACCATATTTTATTTTAATAAAATTAAACTCCATTATTAAACTTATTATCATTAAACAAATTTATACATAACTTAAATACATGATTTTAATTGTATATAAAATATTTTTAGATAATATCAAAAATCAATATTTATTAAACCATATCATCCTATCTGAAACCATAGAAATCATTTTCAATATATATATATATATATATATATATATATATATATATATATATATATATATATATATATATATAGACCGACGGTGTCTGTATATAATTTTCTATCATATGGTCAAGTGATACGGATATTTATCATTTCAATCCGTAATTTAAAATGACAATACGGTTATATATCATTTCAAACCGCAATCCTGAATAAAATAAAGTGCATAACAATTTGCAGTTTATAACAATATAAAATACAACATCCATTCACCTAATATCAATCATCAACCATTTATCACAATCATCCTCCAATTCAAACAATAACATCAATATAAAATAGAAATAAATTACAAGTAATTTCTGGCAGTTTATATCCAAAAAAATAAATTAATTTAACTGGAAATTAATATGCAATAATAAATTGAATAACAATTTAATTCAATAAATTCAATTTTAACTGGAATGATGGTAAAAATATACCAAATAGCAATAATTAAATTTCTAATCACATTAGAAATTAATTTAACACACATAAGAAATTTTAGAAATTGTGAGTGGGTTAAAACACTCACCTTTTGAATTTAAATTGAATTTAAATCCAATTTAAACCCAAAATTTGAACAGTCTTGAAATCCATCCAAACTTGCGTCAAAATGTCCGGAATTTTATTACGAACCTGGCGGAGAAAATCGCGTGTGAATCTGAGTCCGTATGCAAAAGTTATGATAATTAGAATGATTTAAAATCAATTTTGAATTAAAAGAGAAGAAAAGGAAAAAGCTCACACTCCAGGTCCACGTCATCATCACAATCAGACAAACACGCGTCATCTTCCAGATTCGAACAAACCCTAGCTAGCAATGGCACGCACGAATTTCATTCAACCCAGACCTGGACGCGATTAAACTGCCTGCTCCGCCTCAATGTACGTCATGCTGCCCTAAGCTTCGACCATCGAAGACCGAGTCGTCTCCTAAAATTCACAGCCGTCGGTTGATTTTTAAACCCTAATCGAATTTTTCCCCTCGATCCAACTGTTAGATTGACAAGTGAACTCCCCATCGTCCACTCTACAATACCCAGAAATGATTTGACGATCCGACAACGTTCATCGACGCGAGATGAACGGCCGAGAATAGAAGGGCCAATTCCGACTACACAGAAACTCAGATCCAAAAAAGAGTCGCAGATCTGAGTTACGCTCTTCGAGAGCTTCGAATCCATATAAAATTTGATAGTATTTGAGGAGTTTGAAATTTTGACTTTGAATTTGATTAGGAATTGTATTTGGGAATTAGGGTTTGCAGCCATTGAAGTGAGGAGGTGAGAAAATGAGTTGTACGTATAGAAAAATGACAATGAGGAATAATTAGGGTTTATAATAGGGTATTTATAGACAAACTGAAATTAGAATGGACCGGATCGATTGGATATACGCGTTGAACGATAAAATGGCCCGAAAAGCCCGTTCTGACTCCGAATCGGATCAGCCCATATAGCAAAATTGATGTTTTTAAATATTTTAAACGCGATGGAACAGGTTTCAAGTCCAAATTCCATCGTATGAAGAAGTTACGCTCAAATGAAGTTATTTCAAATTGATTTCAATTGATTTAAATTTAATTGATTTCTGGGCGTTTCGAGTTCGTACGATCAAACGACAAGTCCGATCGATACGAAACTTGAAATCCTACAATAATTCACCGTTACGGATCCGATGAAACTGGTTTCGTCGAAATCCGAGTCAGATGCCAAAATGGCTATTTTTACATTAATTAAATAATTAATTAAATCAAATTTTCAATTTCAATTCGATAATTGACAAATTTCATCACTTTTGATTTCTCAATCATTTACAATGATTTAACAAATTTAACTATCAATTTAGAGTTGATTAATTTATCGGTTTCAGTATTAACCATAATTTCATTAAATTCAAAAATTATAAATAAAATTTCCAATAACTCCATTTAATTAAATCAATCAATAATTATTCCACTCATTATTGTCAAATAGATGGATTTAACATTGGATTCAAAACTATTACATTTATTTTCTCATATTCCATCTTCATTTCAATTAACATAAAATTTTATATTTTAATTTCATTTAATTGCAATTAATCCAATTATTGAATTTTACATTTCAATTAAGTAAATAAATTCTTGATTTCCATTCTTTAAATCAACCAATTGTCATACTGTAAATAGAATTAACGTTGTTTCCAATTATTTCCTTAATTTATACTAATATAACATTGAATTGAGATTCATTGCAATTGATTACAAACTTTGATTAAATGGACTAAAAAATGATTACTTTATAATAATTGTTGCCACCAACTCTTAATCATATTTATATAAGTTATCATTTCCAAATAATTACATACAGAATGTTGATTTTATTTAATTACTATGGATTATTATTACTTCATTGATTAATTCAATATTTGCGTTTTTTTCCTTATATTAATTTATTACCAAATATTTCTATTTACAATCAATAATAACCCTGCAATTGTTTCAATCAATAGGTATTGCATTGAATTAATTATTATTAGCTTATATCAACATTCTTACATTTCATTCCCATTATTAATCCATTATTACCAAATAGATAAAATTACTTTAGATTGTAATTTGATTACCAATTTCATTTAACACACTAAATAAATAAATAACATATATTAGTTGTCACCTATTTACTTTTCTTTCATTTAAAAGTTTATTACTTACCATTAACACTGTCTTATTTCATTAATTCATTCAATACTTACTTTTATTTACCTATCTTCCATTTTATACCCATGTGCACAATTTCCACTCTTTCATTATTGGGATTTTACTCCAATTGTCTATAATTAGCTTTAATAACAATTGCTACACCTCATCTTAACATTTACTACAATATAAATTATACAAATTTTTATTTTTTTCTAAATTTAATTAAAAAAATTTTATTAGAATAACCAAATTTAATTATTGAAAATTTACGGGTCATTACACTCTCCCCTACTCAAAACTTTTCGTCCCTGAAAAGGAAAAGAAGGAAAAAGAAGAATTAGGAAATCAGTATATACTATTCAAAACATTATATTCATAACAGTAAGTTTACCGAATTGGATAATTTAAATAAAATATATAGATTTATAAACAATTAAATCTTTTTATATTCAAATTTATAAAGTCGGGGAAAACATTTAAAAATTTTCTAGGTCCAAAATTTACGGAAAATTTCGGCAGAGTCTCCTTTGTACGAAGAGGCTCTGGAGAAAATGTAATATCAAATATAATAATATACAACAATATTTCAAAATAATATATCCCAACTATGGGAAATATATATATATATATATATAATAGCGCTATAAAACCGTAACCCGGAAACGTACCTATTGGTCGGACAATTACGCTTAATTATGAAACCAAAATCAGTAGCAGTTGCTTCCATAACCTGTATTTCACTTATATAATCTAAAAAGAGTTAATAATTATATAAAATAAAATGTTTAATTTGTTTCAATCAATAACAAAAAAATCAATACAAACAATAATCACTTGCAACCAGGCATACAACCATCACATAGAATCATCACAAATCAATCATTCATTCATATCAAACAAAACAAATAGTTGTTCGGGTTCAAACCTTCAAATTGTACAGAACGAAAAATAAAATACTAAGCACACCATTTACTCAATAGTCTCCGATGAAGCTAAATAGATTATTCATACATCTAAACAATTTTAAAGTATCCTTGCCCAAACAACCATAAACCAAACAAATGACGATTTCAAACGACAGATTAAGTTTATTCTTATTAATTCCATTCATACATTTGTTGTTTGATTTCTTTTTCATTCATATAATGGTTTATCTTTTTATTTCACATTTTATTTCTTATAGTTTTCATTTATCCATATATAGTGCAAAAAAAATTTATTTGCATTACATTCATTTATTTATTACTTAATTTCACTTATTTACAGTATTCATTTTCCTATTTATTTTATTTATAAATAGCTTCAACCATTTACTTAAGTTTATTATCATTCATTTATACTACTTACTTTTATTTATTTACTTTCATTTATTACTAAATTCCATTTATAATACTTACCTTTCTATTTTAGTTAGTAATCTTTCAATTATACTTAAGTTCATAACAACTACAACACCAAATTCTTATTTATTAAGGAATTTCATCAATTACTTTCATTACCTCAAGTTTATTACTTGTATAATATCTATTACATTTTATTATTAACATTTAAACATTTTATATCTTTTGATAAGTTATATATATGCCTTTGAGAATGTAATTGAAAGTTATACAAGTTTTTCTTAATTCTTTTAATTAATTAAATGTTCAATAATAATATCCTTGGTTTTATATGTTACAAATTTAAATTTTCTTTTTATTAAATTTATAACTTAGCATTAAATCTCTTATTTCCTTTAGAGGTTTCAATTACTAATTACCTATGTTCAAATTCACTACAATAATTGAAACTATTAATTAATGGAAACTTAAGAACTAAATACCGGGTTAAATCTCAAATCGTTTTAAAATAATAGATAAATGTACTCATATATCCAATTATATTTAAAACTATTTAAAATTTATATTTGTTTATCAAAATAGTTCTGTAGTCGAACTGCTACAGTGGCCTTCCCACTTCAAAACTCGAAACTGAACGTCGATGATGTGTGCACTCATCACCGAAATCATTTTCCAACGACAGAGAGGGGAGTACAGATTTTATTCCTTTCAAAATTTCTTTAAAACAATTCGTTTCAAATTATATTGAAATATTTATATTAGAAAATACTTCTAAACAATATTATTATTATTATATTCCAAAATCATTCAAAAGAAATTTTCAAGAACCCCGGGACTCAGATTCTAAATTTCCAAATTTCATTTATTTTATTTTAAATCTTATTTCAGCTATTATTTATAAATTTTATTACCTAACAACCAATACATTACAACAAATATATATATCATTTATAAAATTTCATTTTATATGTGTATAGAAATTATAATAGGCAAAATTATTTCATTCACATATATTTCAAAACAAATATTGTGTCGGTTAGCGTCCCATGCATTAACCAGAATTTATAAATACAAAACGAAACAAATTAACACAACATTAAAATCATTTTATAACATTAACAATTACGCTCTCATATATATATATATATATATATATATATATATATATATATATATATATATATATTGAGCGACTCGTCATAGGGTATTACTACCCTATAAATAAAGAGTCAGA
Organism: Allium cepa; assembly: GCA_030765085.1. Classification (NCBI taxonomy): domain Eukaryota; kingdom Viridiplantae; phylum Streptophyta; class Magnoliopsida; order Asparagales; family Amaryllidaceae; genus Allium; species Allium cepa. The sequence continues at coordinate 728,695,290 of CM060929.1, read as the reverse complement.
CCCCACAAAGCTAAGGTTTATCGCTAAACCAAAGCTCTGATACCAGATGTAACGTCCCGCCTTTCTTTATGCTTTAAATCGACGATAAACCACACACATCGGACTTAAACCATACAGAAGGGCGGATTGTTATGGGGTAAATAAGAAAAATAGGGAAAGAAAAGAAAGAACAAAATAGAATCTTGCAGCGGAACGATAAAAATATAATGATCAAATATATAGTTCATGAAGCTGTATTATAAAGTATTCGATTATATTTATACAATACATATCAGAGTTGCACACACCAGTGAATAATAATTAATGCAGCGGAATACAATGTGTAGTGGAATATAATGATAAATAATAATAAATCTTCGTCTTCGGTCCTCTAGAATACAGTCTTCCAAATCCTAAAATGCTCAGGCTTACCCAAGCGAATTGAAAAGACAAAACACTCGAGTCAGAACTAAAAAATCTTATATAAGTTAAATCAACAGTAAATAATATGAGTAGAACGGCATCAGAGATGTTTACGGGATTTGACATCTCCTATCCAGTGTCTAACGTGAGTGCGGTAATTCAAGAGATGCTCGGGATTTACATCTCCTAAGGATCCGTTAAACTATTTAATATGTAGTAATATTTCACTATTATAATAATGTCTAATAGTAAAATAAACTTACTTTTTAATAGCATTAAGGGTTACCATATAGCCTTTAACACGTAATAATCCTAGTAGTCCATCCAATATCATGGTCCCTCCTAATCGGGAAGCCACCAGAGGATACCACACGGACTATGGGAGAAAACCAAACTCGTACAAGCCGCAATAGGGTAGGTGACACCACACAATTAGGCAATTCTAGGATAGATATACCAATTACACTTCCGGGCCGGTGGTAACGCGTAGCAGCTACAACCGCCCACCGCAAGACACACCGCCAAATCAAAAGAATCATAAGTGGCCATCGAATAAATCTCAATGTCAGAATATAATATCGAAGGAGTGTGTCCGATCTGAGGAATGACCTCATTAGCACGTCGATTGCTTTTGTTTAGCTACCTTATGCCAACTCACGGGAGTCGGGTCCTGGTATTTACCTCAAAGGAAACGCCACCACCATTCTACTTCATTCTGGAATCTCCACCATGTACACGGTTGTTAAAGTGGTTTTCGGAGTTGGCAGAGAGTATGACAACTTCTGATCCCGGTCTCTTTAACAACCAAACGTTATTATAACACCACGGTCATTTTAAAATAATTATACTTCAAAACCAAAATATAATATCCATTTCAAAATCATATAAATACGGTATTATTTCCATTTTAAAAACCCGAATCAATATGATATCAAATTTTTATACCAAATATATTCTTTTCCAAAATCACAGCACTTTCAAATTTATATACTTAAAAACCAAACATTTGAAATATAACTTTTCAAAACATAATACTTCAAATTTCATAGCTATAAAACCATAACTTCCAAAACTTAAATGGTTTGATGTTCAAACAGTATATAAAATAAAATAGTTTGAATTTAAAATTACTTTATAAAGTAAAATAATTTCTGCGACTTTACAATTTTATTCACTTTAAATTAAATCTAAATCCATAAATTTTCAGCTCACTTTCAGTTTCAATAAACCGCTTCAATTTCAATATTTTTCAAACTTTAAGCATTAAACAACTTCAAAACTAAGGTTGGAAATTACTATTCAACAATTCAATGTTCTATTATTTAGTTTTGAAATATTTGCGTAATAAATCCATAATCATTTAAATAAACTCAAATTACCAATAACTAAATATTTCCTTCAATTTATTTATACTAGAAATATTCATTTAATTCATCTTGAATAAAAATTCAGTTATAAATATCATACCTTTTAAAATTTCAAGTTTAATAAATTTTACATCAACTTATGGAGTTTAATTCTTAAATAAGCTCAATTTCAAATAAATTTCCAATTTACCTTCCAATCTTAATTTATTTAAATCATTATAACCTCTACACTAAAGTATGATTTAAATACTTAACCATATTTTATTTTAATAAAATTAAACTCCATTATTAAAATTATTATTGTTAAACAAATTTATACATAGCTTAAATAAATGAATTTAACTATATATAAAATATTTTTATATAATATCAAAAATCAATATTTATTAAACCGTAATAATCCTATCCAAAACCGTAGAAATCATTTTCAAAATATTTATATATATATATACACACACATATATAGACCGACGGTGTCTGTATATAATTTTCTATCCTATGGTCAAGTGATACAGATATTTATCACTTCAATCCGTAATTTAAAATAACAATACGATTATATATCATTTCAAACCGCAATCCCGAACAAAATAAAGTGCATAACAATTTGCAGTTTATAACAATGTAAAATACAACATCCATTCACCCAATATCAATCATCAACCATTTATCACAATCATCATCCAATTCAAACAATAACATCAATATAGAATAGAAATAATAACAAGTAATTTCTGGCAGTTTATATTCAAAAAAATAAATTAATTTAATTGGCAGTTTATATGCAATAATAAATTGAATACCAATTTAATTGAATAAATTCAATTTTAACTGGAATGATAATAAAAATATACAAATAACAATCATTAAATTTCTAATCACATCAGAAATTAATTTAACACACATAAGAAATTTTAGAAATTGTGAGTGGCTTAAAACACTCACCTTTTGAATTTAAATCCAATTTAAATCCAAAATTTGAACAGTCTCAGAATCTGTCCAAACCAGCGTCAAATGTCCGGAATTTTATTACGAACCTGGTAGAGAAAACCGCGTGTGAATCTTAGTCCGTATGCAAAAGTTATGATAATTAGAACGATACAAAATCAATTTTAAATTAAAATAAAAGAAAAGGAAAAAGCTCACACTCCAGGTCCACGTCATCATCACAATCAGACAAACATGCATCATCTTCCAGGTTCGAACAAACCCTTGCTAGCAACGGCATGCACGAATTTCGTTCAACCCAGACCTGCACGCGATTGAACTGTCTGCTCCGCCTCAACGTACGTCATGTCGCCCTAAGCTTCGACCATCGATGACCGGTCGCCTCCCAAAATTCACAGCCGCCGGTTGATTTTTAAACCCTAATCTAATTTTTTCCCTCGATCCAACCGTCAGATCGACAAGCGAACACCGCCGATGAACTCCCCATTGTCCACTCTACAATACCCATAAATGATTTGACGATCCGACAACGTTCATCGACGCGCGAAGAACGGCCGAGAATAAACGAGCCAATTCCGACTACACAGAGACTCAGATCTAGAATCGAATCACGGATCTGGGTTACGCTCTTCGAGAGCATCGAATCCATATAAAATTTGATAGTATTTGAGGAGTTTGAAATTTTGACTTTGATTTTGATTTGGAATTGTATTTCGGAATTAGGGTTTGTAGCCCTCGAAGTGAGGAGGTAAGAAAAGTAGTTGTAGGTACATACAAATGACAATAAGGAACAATAACAGGGTATTTATAGGCAAACTGAAATTAGAATGGACCAGATCAATTGGATATACGCGTTGAACGATAAAATGGTCCGAAAAGCCCGTTTTGACTCCGGAATGAAATTGGTTCAACCCATATATCAAAATTGATGTTTTTAAATATTTTAAACACAATGGAACAGGTTTCAAGTCCAAATTCAATCGTATGAAGAAGTTACGCTCAAATGAAGTTATTTCAAATTGATTTCAATTGATTTTAATTTAATTGATTTCTAGGCGTTTCGAGTCCGTACGATCAAACGATAAGTCCGATCGATACGAAACTTGAAATCCTACAATAATTCACCGATATAGATCCGATGAAACTAGTTTTATCGAAATCCGAGTCAGTGGCCAAAATGGCTATTTTTACATTAATTAAATAAGTTAAAAATAAATCGATTAAATCAAATTTTCAATTTCAACTCGATAATTGACAAATTTCATCACTTTTGATTTCTCAATCATTTACGATGATTTAACAAATTTAACTGTCAATTTAAAGTTGATTAATTTATCAATTTCAGTGTTAACCTCAATTTCACTAAATTCAAAAATTATAAATAAAATTCCCAATAATTCCATTTAATTAAATCAATCAATAATTATTCCATTCATTAATGTCAAATAGACGGATTTAACATTGGATTCAAAACTATTACATTTATTTTCTCATATTCCTTCTTCATTTCAACTAACGTAAAATTTTATATTTTAATTTTATTTAATTGCAATTAATCCAATTATTGAATTTTACATTTCAATTAAATAAATAAAATCTTGATTTCCATTCTTTAAATCAACCAATTGTCATATTATAAATAGAATTAACATTATTTCCAATTATTTCCTTAATTTATACTAATATAACATTGAATTGAGATTCATTGCAATTGATTACAAACTTTGATTAAATGGACTAAAAAATGATTACTTTATAATAATTGTTGCCACCAACTCTTAATCATATTTATATAAGTTATCATTTCCAAATAATTACATACAGAATGTTGATTTTATTTAATTACTATGGATTATTATTACTTCATTGATTAATTCAATATTTGCGTTTTTTTTCCTTATATTAATTTATTACCAAATATTTCTATTTACAATCAATAATAACCCTGCAATTGTTTCAATCAATAGGTATTGCATTGAATTAATTATTATTAGCTTATATCAACATTCTTACATTTCATTCCCATTATTATTACCAAATAGATAAAATTACTTTAGATTGTAATTTGATTACCAATTTCATTTAACACACTAAATAAATAAATAACATATATTAGTTGTCACCTATTTACTTTTCTTTCATTTAAAAGTTTATTACTTACCATTAACACTGTCTTATTTCATTAATTCATTCAATACTTACTTTTATTTACCTATCTTCCATTTTATACCCATGTGCACAATTTCCACTCTTTCATTATTGGGATTTTACTCCAATTGTCTATAATTAGTTTTAATAACAATTGCTACACCTCATCTTAACATTTACTACAATATAAATTATACAAATTTTTATTTCTTTCTAAATTTAGTTACAAATTTTTTATTAAAATAACCAAATTTAATTATTGAAAATTTATGGATCATTACAACTCGCCATGCTCTGTACTCCCCTCACGTAAGCCCAAAAGGCCGTGCATAGGTGGTATATCTGGTCACAGTTTACCTGAGCTAGGCGTGTAATTTTTCTTGCAAATAATGAGAGAGCAAGCAACTGAAATCCTAACACTATTTTTACTTATTTGATTCGATTTGTTATTGAAAAGAAATGAAAATACCACTTTGGTAAACTTTGATAATCAACTAAGGATCCACTTCATAGTTACACTGTGTTATTAACCAAAACAACGAGTTAAACTATAGTCTATTTGTTACGATAACTTGATTTTTGTTGAAAATTTGACAAATAACATAAATTTTCAAGATAATAGCCAAAACCTATATTTAACTTATTTGTGTCAATTTAAAAATAAATCCTTCATTTGTAAATATTTTCAAAAACTTGCATTCATCTCTTTGTAAATAAATCTTGCATTTTGTAAATATTTTCATCCTGCATTTGGATTTTGTGGGTAGTATCCACTAAAAACCCACACAAGACAACACTCGTCCTACCGGGGACACCCAGAGGTTTAACAGCTTGTTGCATACGCTCAATGCAATCGTGCTCCCTATGAAAATGGATTTATCTAAGTTTTTCTTTATTCGATGACGAATAAAAAGATAAGTATGGGGGTATTCGATGTGCACATAAATGTGCATATTTTTACCACCATATTTAATCTATTTAAATTGAATAAATGATCATATTGGGTATTTTAACTAGTTTTAACCAAATTCCATATTAATTCCAAATTGTCACATATTCATCTTCATCTAAGGGCAAAATGGTCATTTTGTGCATATATGAAATTGAGAAAATTTAATTGGAAAGTTCTATAATATTTTGTAGGTATTTGATTTCAATTACTAGTTGTTTCATGAAGAAGATATGCATGCACAAAAAGAATACAAAGGAATGAAGATGGAAATAATTCAAAGTGAAGAACATGAAGGACTCCACCTACCTACCACCTTAATGTACAAATTAGAGGCTAATGCACATGCTTATGGAATTAATGGCTTCATGTACACTTAAATTGATGATTAGTAGAAGCTAATGATTACTTGGCCTCCACACTTTCTCAAGGGCATTTCGGGCATTCCTCAAAAATATGAATTAGCGTTTAACCCATGTATATATACCCCTTATGTTTCATGTAACTCTTCTCTCACCTTATTCTCTCTTTAGATTGGTTTAGGATCAAAATTAAAAAGAAATCTCTCTTTCTTTTCATGGCTATTTAGCCATTCTTCTTTTATGTAATTCTTTTTTTATGCAATTTAATACATGTTCATTTTCTTTTCTTATTTATTTCCTTTCATGTTGTAGTGCAGATCTCTTTTATTTTATGCAAGTAGAATAGTTTTTCATTTAACTTGGCTCTCTTTTCCTTTTCTATTTCTTTCATGTTGCAAGCTATATTTGTTGTTTTGATAATAAATATGAGAGGCTAATCCCTTCAATTTAGGGGTAATGAAGCCTCTAATCATGTAGCTTCAACATTTTGATAATTATAGCTCTCTTTTTGTGATTAATGACAATGCTTGAAGTGGTTTAATTTGTTGTTTTTGTTTTGAATTTGATAGCCTATATTGTTGATACCAAATAGGCTATGCTTAAACAATCACTAACACAAATGTCTCTTCATCAAAATATGATTATAGCATGAGAAAGTGATTTGAAATTAAAATTTGATGGTCTATATTTCTTATCAATAGTTAATAGACCATACTTAAAATAGATTTCATTTTCAACTTTTTTGTCATTTTCATTAAAGTTAATAAGTGGTTTAAAGGTTGTGTTGAAGTTTGATGGCTTATGTTTGAGCTAATTAATAGCACAAATGAGCCATACTTATGATAAACACATCATTTAAATTCACTTATGACAAAAAAAAAGAGATCATAATTTCATAATTTGTTAAACTATATGATCTAGAAAGCGGAATTATCTCTAAATTGCCATTTAACTCTCATATTTTTACCACTTTCTTTTTGACATTTTTCTCATTTTCTAGCTAATCACACTCTTCAACTTTGGTTTAATTTGATTGACTAGATTTTTAAAATCACAATTCCCTACGGATCGACCCGTACTCGCCACGTACTTCAATAGTACGCCGTGCACTTGCGGTTATTTTTAATTTAAATTCGTTCGACGGTTTTCTAAACCGATAGAATTTCCATCGACGAACAGAAGTTAATTAAGTAATGTAATTAATTAAAGGTAGTTAATTACTAAATATGATTAACCAAGGCTGATTAATGAATGTAATTAATTAAATATTTATTATTAAATATGATTAATTATAACAATGATTAATTAAGGAAGTAATTAAGGGATCATTAATTAATATAATTAATGAAGTAATTAAGGGTTGATTAATTAAAGATAATTAATCAATGAAGTGATTACAGAATGATTAATTAATGTAATTAATTAAGCATTAGTGTAATTAATTATAATTAATTACTTTTTAGGAGTACTTTAAGGTTTGTTACTATAAATGATTGACGATAATTAATGTAACTATGTAAAGGCTAATTACTTAATGTAATTCTAGTATAATTAATCAAGGATGATTAATTAAGTTGATAATTAGAGGATGATTAATTAATTGGTTTGAAATTAATTAATGGTTAAGTAAGAAAGATTTATAGTGATGGAAGTAATTAATTTAATTTATTTTAAATTAATTAGATAGTGTGATTAAAATCTTGGCTTGTGGATGGTTGGATGATATTAAATGCCTTGGATTGTTGATGTTTCAGATATGAGATATGTGCTGATCTGTGATATGAGATGCTTTGGTTGAATTATGATGATATGGATTATCTATTTGTGATAATGTGAATTATCTATCTGTGTGAATATAGATAATAAGTTAAATTGATTTAACTTTAAAACAATTTGACCTTAAAAAACAGCTTTTTGGATTTCGGTGAGACCGGGATCGAATATTCAAATTTGGATATCAGAAAACCACATCGATCCAAATTAAACGATAGGTCATGAATCTCAAGTGAAGATCGATTTGAAGATTCAGTGTGCAAGGGCTGTTGTCGTTAACTCTGAGGGTGATTCCAAAATGAGTGTAATGAGATAGCGCCTTCGGTTTCGTTCGAACCCGGAACGAACTTGTATGGATTGAATGTTTTTAGAACATCATCAGGTGGACGATGAACATTCTAAGATAGATGTGATCTATATAGGTAATCGTAGCCTCAAACTTCATCAACCAGGAATGGCTAAAACAGGGAAGGTGCAGCAAGGCTAAGTGAGTCGCGCTCAAGTAGGACAAGATCTTCCCCTGTCTAGGGGTCCCTTATTATTCGACTGTGTGGGCAGTTGGTTGCAAACAATTGCGAGGTTTTCTTGTTCGGGACTTTCCAGTAAGGGATGGTTTCTGCCTTGTGTTGCAGGGGATTTCGGGTGGATCCTAGGTAGGTGATCTAGGCCACGTATTGTGACGGGCGGTACACCAGTAGTCCTGCCATTGTATGAAATCCAATCTCCAATAAATGTCGTACGTTTTGATTGTGCCCAACTATATTGGAACGTGAGATGTAAGCATTCCAGCTATTTCTGTATTTTACTTGAAAACCCTAGACCCTATTATAATATAACTGGATTTCCTATCAAATGTTTTGGTTATCGTAAGGTAAAAACTTTTTCATGTTTATGTGCAGGAAATTTTACGAGATACCTTTTGTTTTCAAAGATAAGCAACTTTAACCCGTTTACTCACACTAGACCCATGTCTGATTCGGAGTTTATTTTCTGTTTTATTAAACCCTTGGGTACTCAAATTTTTACGAGTAGCCAAGGGATTTGGTTTAGCTTTGACGAACTCTAGAGGAGAAATGGAGCATGAGGCATCAACATTTGTAGATATGTTGTGTTTCCACTATGTTGGTATCTCTATGTTGTATTTGAGTTGTAATAACCAGATAGGTGTTTAAACTGTCTAGTATGTGATGTATAAGCTGTGTAACTCTGATAGATGTTGTATATTATGTAATATTTTGTGATTAATATAATTTATTCATTCCGTTATGAGATTCTGATGTTGTTTAGTTCTTTCTTCTCTATTTTTTCTCTTTTATATCCCTTTCTTTCTTAATAATGATGCGCCTTTCTGTTGGACAAAGGCATGTCGCTTCACCTTTATATAAAAGGAGCTAATGTAATGAACATGTATGATTAATCTTAGTAGTGAGTAAAATATTTTCTTCCTCTTTCTTTACTGTCAATTTATTCTATAATACGTTATCAGCACGATCTTCAATCAAAATTTTTATATATATATATATATATATATATATAATTGTAATAATTTAGAAGATCAGATTCATCCATTTTCATTAAACTACAGTGAATTCAGGTATGATTTCCGTTAATCTATTTAATTTTGTATAGTTTGTTCTCGATTGAATCCATATGGCATATTTAGATCTAAAGTATTTTAATCTCTAACAAGTGGTATTAGAGCCATCCAATATTGATTTTATCGAAAAAAATTGATTTTGTAATTTGAGGAATATTAGAGCCGTCCAATATTGATTTTATCGAAAAAAAATTGATTTTGTAATTTGAGGAAAATATTAAACTTCTGTTCGAAAGACCTTTAAAATAAAAATGATTTTTTTAAGGGTCCGGTTGATTCATTATTCATCACAACATGTGTAGGCATATTAAAATCCTTTGCATCCTTACTGAGAACATGAGGACAGCATTCCTTTGGTGCTTGACCAACTCTAGCGCTTAGTGGAGTCAACCTGATATGGTTTGTTCATACAGTATCGTCAAACTTAGCGGATACCACTAGAATCTACGTTAAATCCCTGATTTCCTAACAAACTGGTATAAAAAGCACTAATATTATAAAAGTGGTTTAGCTTAAGTTAACAATCAAACTTTAATGTTCAAATGATATTGTCAAAAGTTTTTACGGTTATTCTACTATAAAAATTAGTTTGCCCAATATATTCTCCTCTCGTACTATGAGTGTATATTATGCCCAAAGCAAGCCTTAAGTGTTGGGCCCAATGGAAAAACCAATAACCTGCTCGAGCAATCAATCACCGGATTCTAAGGGCATCTCCAATCAATTACTGGCTGAATATTCAGTGGGCTGAATATTCAACCCGTAATTGGGAGGGGCCGCTCAATGGCCAGGCACCCATTTAATGGGCGCCTGACCTTTAGGCCCCCATTTTATGGGCGCCTGAGGCAAGGCGCCCATAAAATGGGCACCGCCCCCCCTTCCCCCTCATTTCTCTTCACTTTTCGTTTTCAATTTTTTTTTAAAATTAGAAAAATTATCCGAAATGCCGCCGCGTCCAACCAAAATCGCCCGCAGAACGGTTCAAAGACATCCAGAGGAGCAAGCAGGACCACTACACGTTCCGCCACCGCCTGGAGTTTCACCAGACGATCTACGTGTTTTACATGAGCTGCCAGATGGTTATCGGCATAGAGCCGAAACCGCTTTGACGACCATACAGGTATTAATCAACCCTTACTATAACTTGTTATTTTAATTTGTACATTACATATTCATATTAAATAACCCTTACGCTATCAAAAATTGTTGTTTCATTACTATCTATAGGACCATTACATTCACTGTCGGGGTAGTTGGGCTAAGTGCATTATCCAGTTTTATGACTATCTTCCTGGTCCTATTATTGAGAGGCTACAGGCTAGCCCTTTTGGTCTATTTTTGTCGATTAGGCTTGTTCAGTCCTTTGATCGACCTCTCATCCAGGCATTAGCTGAGAGGTGGTGGCCCACCACGCATACGTTTCATTTTTCAGATTTTGAGCTTGGTATCACCCTAGTTGATTTCTACATGTTCACTGGGATTGAGATTGGACGATAGGGTCTTCGACCTTTTCCATTCGATGATTTATACGAGTCGCCCAATTTGTATACTGTTTTTTTACCACTGATAGATGTCACCTGCGTCTCTAGTGGTTCTGTTAAGTTGACGTACTTGCAGCATTACATCACCAGTTATATAGCTAGAGCCGATATGATGGATGTAGTTACTAGAGCATTTTTGTTGTACCTGTTTGGTTCGACCTTTTTTTCGAACCAAAAAGGTACGGTTAGACTTGGCTATTTAGCTTCCCTTGCCCAATTAGACCAGCTACATACTATCGACTGGGGCACGGCGATATTAGGCACCCTATATACCGCTCTAGATTCATTTGCGCTTGGCGATGTTAGGCAGATGTATACTTTTTGGTATATTTTTCCGTTATGGTACTACGAGTACACGGCAAACATGCATCCCCGCATCCAGGACACGGCTAGTCAGGCTACTGAGCATTACTTCCCTAGGATGAGACGATGGGAGACCATGCAATACGTACATCATGTCCCCTTAGGTGTACGGCATGACTTGATGGAGGCTAGGTCACAGCTGGATATGCGTAGTCGTGGTAACATCATTCGGACTCCTTGGGCCTCACATTGGACTCATCTAGCAGATGCAGGTCTTCTAGTGGACGACCATCCCTTGATGGTTGCGTATTCAGTATCTAGACGTAGGGTTGCTTTGCATACGCCTGCATTTATGCCTATGTGGTATTTGCGAGAGAGATGTGCTTATCAGATTACGGGTGATCGTCGTATACCATACGATCCTTTATCCTGCGAGGACATGTTTGGTAGACATAGGGTGATCGGTGATCAGTACTTACATGCTCTACGACAGGCTGGATGGGTGGATAGTAGTACTTTTTTCATCGATGGGGATTACGACGCTTATTGGGCTAGAGTAGCACCCCGTAGATTCATCGTACCAGATTATGTTCGTGGGGTCAACTCTGATCATATAGGACCTCATCTGGCAGCCGGTAGAGTTCAGGTACCGCAGGTTTCATTTGACCCGATTCCGTCACAGTTCTCCCAGGCTCCCATGCAGTTGGAGCCTGATACCACTTTTAGAGCGTATGACTTGACAGGTACTTTGATTGAGCAGCCTTTAGTCTTTCCAGATCACCCCGACTATCCTGGTGTGCCTTCAATCGGGTTATATCCTCCGTATGAGGTATGTTTGTTGTTTACTGTCATTTTTCCTTTATTTTATGCTTGTTTTTTTATTATGGATTTTGTCATCTTTATGTAGTATGCTGCTAGATTGGATCAGGCCAGAGTAGGGTTTGGTGTGTTTCGCGATATGACTCTTGCACATACACACACCATGCATGATATGTACTTGCAGCATACACAGATGCTAGAGGCTCAGATTGATCAGCTATCAGCTAGACTTGCTATATATGAGCCTTTCGGATCACAGGGCGGAGGTGATGCTGGTCCCAGTGGGTATGGTGCTGGTGGTTTAGATGAGCACGATGGGGATGATGAGGACGAGGGGGATGATGGTGATGGGGATGACGAGGATGACGATGTAGACGATGATGATGATGATGGAGATGATGATGATGCTGGTGACGGAGATGAGGATGATGACAGTGACGGAGATGGTGATGACGGTGATGATGCTGACGATGACGACGCTGCCTCCCTTTAGTTGTATACTTTTTAGTTTATGCGTATGAGTATATGTACTTAGGTCATTATTTCAGTATATTGTGTATTATTGATATGCTGTCACTTTCTTGGATTTTGGATTATAATGATCGTGGTTACTGTGAATTCTATATGTCTGTGAGTACCGTGACTTATACATGTTGGTGTATATTATTATTTGTAGGTGTCCGTTTAAATACGAACTATATGTTGGTGTACAATGTGAATACTTTATGTTCGTTTAACTAGTGAATGATTCAAACATAGAACACTTATAAGAAACGGCACAGTAATAATAGACTGCACATATGAAGAAACTAGACGTGACGATTAAACTGCAACTCCTATACAGACAGTCTAAGACGTCTTATCTCATGTTCTAGTTCATTTGCATAGGTTATGCCCCTTGGACATAATGGATCATCCAACCATTCCGCGTAACTGCAACCATTCGGCCAGAATTGACATAGTTGGATTCGACGCCCAATATTTTCTCCATCCGCACGAACTACAACTTCAACTTCAAACCCGCACAGACAACAAACTAGCTGCGATTCAACTTCTTGCTCAGTGTGAGGTTGAACTACTTGATCCAGGTTCTCATGTTGTTCATATGCCATACGTACAACATTTTGTTCATATCGCGGTTCGACCACTTTCTGAAGTCTCAGCTGCTCAAGGTTTGGAAACTGACTGCGGACATCTTCATAGTGTTGTTCTTGATAATCGATAAGCCAATCCTCATCAGTATGTGGACTTTCCGTGGGCACGTAACCTGCATCTGAATCGATAGAAGAAGGCCAAGAAGGCATTGCGATGAAGAATTTATTGTTGTGAGTGTGGAAGAAGATGATTATGAATGATGAATAAGTAAGGCAGAAAGAGAATATATAAACAATACACTTTTGGTCGCAGTACTTTTTGATCTGACAACATACATTACACTAGGGCATATTCAAAAACAAACATTAGACATAGGCATTAGCTTTGACAACAAAAGCAGACATTATCATTTGAAAAGACAATTCAAAAAGCTCATGATACATTAACGAACGTTACATAACCAACTATCAATACTGTTATCTTAAGGCCATCCAGATCGTTCTAGCCAGTTTTGACGTATGAAGTACGCATCATGGGCAATGAAGGGCATGCCATATTTTAAATTGTATCGACCGTCATAAGTCGAACGTGTTGTCTCAAACACATTTTCCAATATTACCTCGTTAATAATCTTTGTGTAACGCGTGCATGCCCTAGTAAAGTTTTTGTTTGCAGTCCTGACCTCTTGAACCGTACGTCTGACTTGAGAGCCCACATCGTTGTTGTACAGGTCAGCCAGAGTGTCCCAAAAATTAATTGCCATTGACTCTTGATTATTGCACTTCTCATCGGTTTGAATGTAGTACTGCATAAGCAACTTCAATTCATGAGACGTAAATGTCATGTTGGACATTGTAATTTGAATAATGATAGGTTTGTAAATGATTTAAACGTATAACGATTTGTGAATTTATATAATGGATAATGAGCAGAGAATCTTGACCGGCAAACGAACGTGGCTACAGTACATGATTAGACCGCACACTGACACACCCTCTATCCACTAAACATAGCAGAGAATCTTGACCGGCAAACGAACGTGGCTACAGTACGTGATTAGACCGCACACTGACACACCCTCTATCCACTAAACATAGCAGAGAATCTTGACCGGCAAACGAACGTGGCTACAGTACGTGATTAGACCGCGCACTGACACACCCTCTATCCACTAAACATAGCAGAGAATCTTGACCGGCAAATGAACGTGGCTACAGTACGTGATTAGACCGCACACTGACACACCCTCTATCCACTAAACATAGCAGAGAATCTTGACCGGCAAACGAACATGGCTACAGTACGTGATTAGACCGCGCACTGACACACCCTCTATCCACTAACCATATAGATGTCATACTTGTTCACCACAATTTACTCTAACAAAACATTCAAATATCAGACAACTATCCTCAAATATCAAACAATGTCTGCAAATTTACTAAAAGCTGTATTATTTTGCGACAGTGACTCTGAAGAAGAAACGTATGTGTTAGCGCATCAACAGGAGGAGGAATTGATGGAGATATATCGTGAAGCATACGGATCAACTTCTGGAAAACATGGTGGTTCCGTAGTGGGTAGGAAATATATCAACCGTAACCAGCAAGCATTTCACAAAACACTACTGCAAGATTACTTTGCCCGTGATCCAACTTACGGTCCAGAGACATTCAGACGACGATTCAGAATGAGTCGACCATTATTCATAAGAATTCTCGAAAGTATTCAGCAGAATAATAATTATTTTGTTTTTAAGCAGGACGCCGCAAAAAAACATGGTTTGAGTGGGCATCAAAAGATGACTGCAGCTTTGAGAATGTTAGCATACGGTACACCCGCCGATGCCCTTGACGATGCATATCGTATTGCAGAGAGTACGGCATTGGAAAACCTAAATCACTTCTGCCAGTCAGTTGTGGACATTTATGGGACGGAATATCTTCGATCTCCAAACGAGGCAGATGTAACTCGCTTGCGTGAAATGCATGAAAGCAAGGGCTGGCCTGGAATGCTTGGAAGTCTAGATTGTATGCATTGGGAGTGGAAGAACTGTCCAAAAGCTTTTCACGGAGCATATAACGGCAAGGAAAAAAACCAACAATCATCTTAGAAGCAGTTGCCTCTCATGATTTGTGGATCTAGCATGCTTTCTTTGGAATGCCAGGTTCTCTTAATGACTTAAACGTTGTCGAACGATCTCATTTGTTCAACGATTTGGCGCAAGGTAAGTCAACTCCCATATCATTTACTCTTGGTCAGAACACATATGACCATGGATACTATTTAGGAGATGGAATTTATCCCAAATGGAGTACGATTGTGAAGACATTTGCAAACCCAATGACGGCAAAACAGAAACAATTTGCTGCGATGCAGGAAGGACAAAGGAAGGACGTAGAAAGGGCGTTTGGGGTCCTTCAAGCAAGATTTGCAATGGTAAGCAATCCATGTAGATTATGGAAGAGATCAAAAATGGCTACAATTATGTTCTGTTGTATAATTCTCCATAACATGATCATTGAAGATGAACGCGGTATGGATTATCCTGATTTCGAGTATGAAGGGGCAAGACAACCATCCGAATTGTTTCGCACAACCACGTTACGAAATGAAGAACAGTACGCAATTCATAACGATCATCATGAGGTATATCGTAATGCAGCTATTCATAATAGACTCCAAAGGGATTTAATGGAGCATATTTGGAATTCTCATGGAAATCAGTAGTTGAAGATGGTGGATCTTTGTTTAATTACATATGTTTGCCTTTTTTATTTCTATAACGAAGTGTGTAATGCTTCAATTATTATGTTTGTAATGTCATTTATGTTTGATGAAGTAAATCTATTACGGGCATATACACAATGCATCGAAAAAATGATATACCATTAAATATTGTTAGACCGAAAATAACACTTGATTACCTAAATGAACTAAAGGTACATGGATATGTAAACTGCAATAACTAGAAATATAAAATTAATATGTCAACTACATATGTTTTGTTCCAGATCTACTCTCAACAATGCGCTGTTTGTACTCCATCCAATATTGCAATGTAATTGGATCCATTCCGGTGACATCCTTTTCCATTACTATGGTCTCTTGGCGTTGCCGCTCTAGCTCAAAACGACCCTTCTCAATCTCAGTCAATTCTTTTAACACGGCAAGCTTTTCTGCGCTTCCTTTTTGACGTTCTGCATTTTCTCTCGCATGTTTTTCATGCATTAGGGCTAAACGAGAATCGATTTGAGATTGAACAGCAATTTTCTTCTTAGCTGCTCGTTGCCCCATCGGTCTAGCGTCCTCATCAAATGCGGGAACTACTTCTTCGTCTTTGATATCTTGGCATTCATTTGAGGCCATATGAGAAGAATTGCCTGGGCTAGAATTGTAAGTAGATCTACTTCCTTTTTGCTTCCCCTTTGACTTCGTCTGCACATCTCTTAAGCCTTTTGCGGTGTTTGAGTTCCATTTTTGTTGACTAACAAGCAAGTCATAGCAGTTTGCAAACTGATAGTAGTGGGGTTTCTTTGTACCATTTTCTCTTGGAAATAATTTCAAGAACTGATCGTTCGCCATTCTCTTCTACAGAAACAGAAAAACAAAATCAAATGTTAACAAAGTGATTAGAAATGAATGTAAATTAAAAATGTGATTTTACAAAATGCTACCAATTCAGCTTCGCCACCCATTCCACTTGGATTTGCTGTTCTTATTTTGTGGATCTGCGACTCGTAGAATTGTGTTTGTCGATTAATCTTCCCAAAACGACCCGTGATTGCAGACATTGATCTCGTCTTTTCAACATGTTTTTTATTGTACGCACTCATGACTTTTGCCCAAAACGCCTCTCCACTTTGGTCGTTCCCCTTTACCGAGTCATTCGAAAAATGACAATAAATATAACACAAATCCTTATCTTCATCGCCAGACCATGGAGCAGAAGAATGGAACGATAGAGGGGGGACGGTTTGGGGAATTCCATTTTGAAAGGGTTGAGAATCTAAATCCCAGCTATCCATATTCATCGCTTCGGTATATGATTGAAACGGATGAGACATACTTTCAATATTAAGGAATTGAGAATAAAATTGTAATAGAAGAAGAGATGTGTGTATTACAATCTGGATAACATTCTGATATATGTAGTGAAATCATAAATATGACCGTTTATAGCCGTTGTAATTGAAATATGACCGTTTATACCCGTTGTAATTTGAAATATGACCGTTTATAGCTGTTGTAATTTGAAATATGACCGTTTATAGCCGTTAGGGGTGAAAAGGGGGAAATATGGCCGGTGGGGATGGAAATTGGGGGGGGGGGAGGGTTGGGCGCCCATTTAATGGGCGCCCAAGCCCTGACGCCGATTTTATGGGCGCCAGAGCTTTGGGGCCCATAAAATGGGGGCCAGGGCTTGGGCGCCCAAGCCCAGTTCAGAATCCTGCATCAGATTCTGAACGTTAACCTTAATCTTAAGGTTGAATTGAACGACTGAAGATTTTTTTTGCTCAAATTCAGCAAATAATTTGACCATTGGAGATGCCCTAAGTGCCTTTATAAAGGCAAGTAATGTTATCAACACTTGTGGTATCCAGAATGTGGGACCTCAAATTATTCGACCACTTGAAGAAAATAACACGATGGCATTGAAGTGACAATGAAATACAATCAAAGGCCAAGTCGAAGATGGCATGATAAAGGTTTAACAGTGCAATCATTTTGTGGTGCAAAATATTTGTATTGCACGTTCTTTTCGTGCAATTAGTTGCACTGCAAATCTTTTTGTGAAAATGAGTGTTGCACAACACTCAAATAACTCATATACGTTGTTGTGAAAGTATTATGTGTATATTTGCACTCACTGTGTGGTACTGCACAACATAAAATATTGACGCTGTAAATATTTATGGTACAACTGCAATTATATTTACAATAATTACTTTACATTGCAATTAATTGCACTGCAAAAGGCAGTCGTTTTTACTTTCTACACATACGTAACGTTTTTTTAGTACGTTCAATTTAACATTAGACATCCATAAAACATTAAACAAAAATTAAATTTGATAATGATCAAGAAAAATTCATAACATCATCATAGACATCATTCTAAATAACAATTTTTGTAAAAACAATAAAAGTGACAGGGTTTACAATGTTTTTGTGGATGGGATACAAGACTAATGCTTTTTTAAAAGAGAAACCTGAGTCAAAATCCCCATTTTTCTCAAGTATTCACAGTGTGTGGCTCCCTAGCGCAGTATGAAGGTATATTATAGTTACCAAGTACCATAAACTTATACTGTGAATAGCACATACATTGTTATGACATACAATTTTCATTCTTTGTGCATGTAGTTCAGAAATATTAGACTATATTTATATGATTCACCTTGATTAACTGCCTTCTGATATTATTTATAATTCCTAACTTGGAAATTAACAAGTCGATTTATTGTCTTAATTATATTTGAATTATTAACTCGAAGGATGTTGTTCTTTAGCATATTCAAATAAAAATATGCAGAACGTCTTAATTATATTACATATCTGCATAGATTCATACGTTTAATTGTACAAAAATGTGCATAAATTTCGAATTTTGATAATGGAAATAAACAAGCAGTTATATGAAATATTGCAGGTTTTATGAATTATCAAACCAGAGGCTTTGATAATTATTACTAAGAAAAGTTTGACTTCAATACTAAAGCAAGAACACTGACAAATTTTAAGATTTAGATCTTGAAATTCTTATTATTGCAAGCCAATGGTAACTAGAAGTTACAATATAATCTATAACTAAAAGTTGCAACATATCAAATAACTTGAAGTTATTATTGATAAGTCAAACTTGATGCATATGTATTTTCAAACCAAACGCTTTGGAAACTACCATTTAATCTTTAAGGATTCACATTTACATCGAGTGATAAACAAAAAAAATTTAACAGTCTGGATCCTTATAATAGTTTGTTCTAAAATCAATAATTCAAATGAGAAAGAATATGAAAATTTATAATATAAATGTAATACGTGGACGCACGTATATATCCATATATGTAAATATTCAGCTAACAACCTGAAGTTTTTTATGAGCTCATCTTATAGATTATGCATAGATATTATTTAGTGATTTAAAATTCAATCAGCATAAATGTTGAATGACCTGAAGCCACGTATGTATTCAAATGATCTACACAATAAGTAAATTCCTTGAATTGGCTAGATCAATGAATGAGAGCAAAATCTAATAAGAAATTTCAATTGAATGCATTTTATCAACCGATAAAAGAATCATCCTCCTATTATTAATACGTATGGTGTATTTGCCCGTAGCAATGTGATAACGGATTAAAATGAGAATCCAAAGAGGATTATTATTTAATGTGACAATGTTTGTCAATATTGAGGGGGATGATAAATGGATATAAGTTCATTTTGATCATCAGTATTAAATGTTTGTTAAAATATACAACGATGCAAAATATTGAGTAACTTGAATAAATTATCAATAATATACATATTAGACTTTCTTCAATATAGCTTTGAATCCCTGACGGATCAAAAGGTGTAAACCACATCTAAAATGTGGTACAAAAGTCGGTTCGACTATTTTTGGAGTACATAATAAAGATGCCAAATAAATGAGGTGAATGTTCTTGAAGAAACACTTATGGGTGCTCTAAAAGAGATCCATGATATGTTTGTCAAATAACCCTAGAAGTGGTTTAGGTACCTAAAACATGATAATTAAAAAAATCTCAATAAATCATGTCTAGAACTGACAAGAAATAATCATCGATGATAAAGTTGTAAATAATAAAGAGCTTATGTTATAAATAGATTAAAGATCCTGAATTAGTGAAAAACATGACTGGCCATCATGAATTCTTTACTAATAGAGAAATATGGACATGTAGTCCGCAAAGAAGCGAAAGTGTTTAAAATGCTTAATATACCCTGAAGGTATAAATATGGTTTAAATCATATTAACAATGAAAGTATACAAATTCCTGAAGAGTATAAATAACTTTCATGGTTATAAAGAATGAAAAGAACAAAGAGCGTAAATTACAACCTACTTTTAAGTATTGTTGTAATGAAAATCTTGATATAATGAAACTCTTAATACCTATTGAAGTGGTAGTTGCCATATACAAAAACTTATTAAAGCATAAAAGTTCCTATATAACTTTATGGTTATAAAGAATGCAAAAGACATGAAGTTTAAATTACAACCTACTTTAAGTACTGTTGTAATGAAAATCTTGATATACTTTGAGATAAGTATATTACTTCCCGCTTTTTAGTATTGTTGTAACGAAATTATTTTAATATTCATCAAAGATGTAGTTGCAATATGCAAAACTGATTTGAAGCACAAAAATGAAAGCACATGATGTGTTATTCACAAGAGTAGCATGCAAAATGCATAAAATTCAAATTATATTTGGAAGAAACAATCTTGGAAATTTTGATTATATCGAAGGAAACTATTAATAAATTGTATTATCAAGGAGATACATATTTATGGATCCAGAAGTATCCATAACCAATTTGAGTTTTTAAAAGACCAATACGAACTCAGATGAAACTTTTAAATCAGGGGGAGCATCCATAAGAATTTTATAATGCACTCTTTTTCGTTAACTAAAATTTTTCTGACTGGGTTTTTATTAGTAAGGTTTTAGTGAGGCATTATCTCAATCCAGGAGTATCAACTTCCTAGTAATATTTGAAAATAAGTTATAATGTACTCTTTTTCCTTATTTAAGATTTTTTCCGCCGGGTTTTTTCTACTAAGGTTTTAACAATGCATTATCCTGATCTAGAAGAATCAAATGTCTTTTCAAGATATAATATCTCAAATATGTTATTTAAGTTAAATTGTATTTTTAACCTTGACTAAGGTTTTTCCCATCGGGTTTTCATTTGTATGGTTTTTAATGAACTATTATATTGATCCATAAGTATCAAACTCTATTTAATGCTGTAATTATTGAAATATGTCATACTATATTGTACTCTTTTTCCTTCACTAATATTTTTCCCATATGGTTTTTCTTAGTAAGGTTTTAATGAGGCATTGTTTTGATCCCGAAGTATCAAAACCTTTAGAAAGAATATCATTTTTAATATGATTTTACAAGTTGAACTCTTTTCCTCGTTCAAAGTTTTTTTCCACTGGGTTTTCCTAACAAAGGTTTTTAATGAGGCAACGGACAATATCTAGATCGACTGAATGAATAAATGCAAGCAATATAACAATAAGGGGGAACAATCATCATACACGTTACAAAGGGGACAATTTCAAGTTATCAAAGGATTCAAGATTTTGAAGATGCATATTCAAGGGGGAGTTATAATATATGTAAATATAAATAGTGAATATGCTATATACTGTTTTTCTATTTTAGTCCCACATCGTGGGATTAGTTACATCCCAAGCTTCTAGGCCATTATTTAAAGGAGCTAATGTAATGAAAATGTATGACTAATCTCAGTAGTGAATAAAATAATTTCTTCCTCTTTCTTTAATGTCTACTTATTCTGTAACAACTAAGCAATTTTTATTGAATTTGAAAATTTTGGGACTGTAGGTTGAAATGATATATACCCATAATTTTAATTATTGCAGGATTGAAATGATAAATATCCGTATCACTTGACCATAAGATAGAAAATTATATATAGACACTATCAGTCTATTTTTAAATGATTTCCAGAATGTTGTAAAGAAATATATGGGTTTCAATAAATATTAATTTTTGAATACAATATAAAGATATTTTAATTCTAATATATGTGTAAAATTTAGATTTTTAAAATTATAGGTTGGAAATTTTAAATTTATAATTTAAGTTTTGAAAATTTAATTTTAAGATTTTACTTATAGTCTTTTTTAAACATATAAAATAAGATTTAATATAAAAAATAAATTTAATAATAAGTTGTAATTTAATAAAATTTTGATAATTAAATTTAATAAAAATTTAGTTTGACTAAATATATAATATGTTTTAAATATTTATTTACAACTTATATTCATATTTTAAAATTGATTTTGTAATAACTTAAGTAAATAAAGATTGGAAAGATAAGTGATTTGAAATTTTATTTGTTTAAGAATTGTATTTAAATAAAAATTTGATTTGAAACTTATTAATTTTGAGATTTTAAAGATATGATTTTTATAACTTGATAACTGTTTTTGGTTAAAGGTGATTAAATGTATATATCAAAAAAAATTGAATGGAATATTTAATATTGATTTAAAGT
Source organism: Allium cepa (assembly GCA_030765085.1). Lineage (NCBI taxonomy): Eukaryota > Viridiplantae > Streptophyta > Magnoliopsida > Asparagales > Amaryllidaceae > Allium > Allium cepa. The sequence continues at coordinate 728,672,695 of CM060929.1, read as the reverse complement.
TTGTAATTTGTAATTTGAAATTTTATTTAAATGTTATTAAAAGTGATTAAGTGAATATTTTCAAATTTTAAATAAGATTTAAGTTGAATTTTGAAATATAAATGTAATTTATTAAATTGAGTTATTGTAAATGGTTTGAATATTTAAATGTTGAAATCTATTGAATTGGAAGTGGTTTAAATTGGTAGTTCAAACTTGGATTTGAAATTGATATAAATAAAAAATGGTAATGAGAATTTGAATTGAACCTTTAACATTTTTTATTGAAATTGTTGAACTGAGATTGATTTAAATTTAATTTTGGAACTAAAGTTGATTTGAATTGGTTAGTGAAATTGGAAGAAACAATTCTAATTTGAAATTATTTTCGATATAAACTCTTTAAATATATATATATATATATATAAACTCTATTTTAATATATCTAAACTATTTTAATATATAAACTATTTTAATACATAAACTATTTTAATATACAAACTATTCAGTATATAATTATAGGTGTTATTATTTTAGAAATAAAAATGATATAAAGTAAATAATGATTTAAAGCGAATATGATTTCGAAAGTGAATATGATTTCGAAAGTGAATATGAGTTGGAAAGTGATATGATTTATAAAGTGATATGACTTTAAATGAATATGATATTTTGATAATGAACTGTTTGAAATATAAAATGACCACAGTGTGAAATAAGCATTTGGTTGTTAAAGAGACTGGGATCACATATTGTCGTATTCTTTGTCATATCGAAAACCACTTTAACAATTGTACATGTGGTAGAGATTCCAAAACGATGTAAGATGGTTCGGCAAACGATTCTATATGAGGTATTAGCGCAACACTGATTCCCGCGAGTCAGCTTGATGTGGGTAAAACAGGAGCTATACTGGACCAATTGAAGTCGCACCTCCGATCGAGCATGCTTCTTCGATACTATTATATTACTTTGTGATTTGATTGGGTGCACCTTTAATTTTGGGAGTGTGTCTCGAGGTGGGCGGTAGTAGCTGCTATGCGTTACCACCGGTCCGGAAGGGCAAACGGTGGAATCCTACCCTGGCATTGCCTCGCGTGCCTTGTCACATGCCTTATCGCTCCATCAACGAGTTTGTTTTGTACCGTACCTATGGAGTGCTCCCCGAGTAAATCAACGATTTGGTGGAGCTTACAATATTTTTATAGACTATGGAAATATAAAAATGTACTAAGGGGAGTATGGGTAATACCTTAACGCTATTTTAATATTTTACTTTACTATGGACAATATCTATGTAGCGTATTGTACTATGTACATAGATAGTTCCATGGATCCTTGGAGGATGGGAATCCCAAGCATCCTTTAAGTTATTTTTGTATATCACTTGAGTTGATTTACCTGCATAAGAATGTTAATCCTTGCTCGAGTGTTTTGTGTTTTTCTTTATGCTCGGGTTGGACTGAGTGTCACAGCATTTGAGATCTAGCTTTGGAGCTTGGAGCTTTGCTTTAAGATTCATCTCTATCTGTTCAGCCTTCTGTTATTGTCAACCGCTTATGTTCAGTCTTGTTAGTTACTTTTGTATTTGAGGCTGATCTATAATTGAGATTTTTGTTGTATTTTGTTTTAAAATCTGATGTTTATATAGTAGCTTCATGAACTACTATTTATATTTTTCCGCTGCTTATTGTTGTATTACCCTATGTCCGTGATTCTGTGATTGATTTATTTACTGTATATACTAAGTTTTGCCAAATATAAATTAGCAATCTGTTGTTTTGAGCAATTAAAGTCTGACGTGAGTGGATGATTTTTGATTTGAGTGGTTCGAAATGCCAGGTCGTTACAAAACAGAAGTAGAAAATATATGTCATGCAAAAGGATTAAAAGAATTCAATTTGATCGAATGGGTGAGCAACTTGGTTAAGAGTTCTAAGAGTACCTAAAAGAGAACAAGATTCACTCTCAAAATCACTCATCTTTATGCTACATAATGATGTATTAATAAGGATTAATTGTACACTTATTGATGAATTATGATTGATAATAAGTGAAGTTGAGTTTCTTCTTTCTATAAGAATACATATTTAAGAGTAAACACATGTATCGAATTTGGCTTCATCTAAAGCTGAGATTATGATCCCATATAAGGTATGAATTTAGAAGAAACCCCATCCTAAATAGATTTAAATATATGGTTTTCCAATTTATGTTGTGAACGTAAATTTCCAAAACTCAAGGCTCAATCTGTTTTATGTAAGGTTGTAGGCAACTCATAAAATATCTTAAATGTCTATTTGAGAAACAAATTGTTGTTACAAGATATACTACCTTCTTAACAAAGGATTTTATTTCAAGAGAATTTAGTGGTACTACAATGTACTTATATATGATCCAGGATTCTGACATAGAAACTGATTTCGAAGATGATACAAATTTAATACTAATGTCTCTCTACTCGGATTCACGTCCTTGTTATACGTCATTTGACATTCGGATGAGTATAACTTCTTATTCGATGAATGAGGTTGAGGTAGTGAACACCATTTCAACTACCATTCGAGTTTAACTACTCATTCATGACTCCAACCTCTACATTTGTTCAATAATGTCATTATCACAAGAACCCACTCACTCTCTTGTGATCACAATATTCTTAAACCGGCAACAATCAATGAAATCACAACAAATCACTATAATACACTACATTCATTATCATCTTTTGTCTCATTCATTTTATGATTAAACACTTATTAACTATTCATTAATCAAAACACTCATCTCCAAAATCCCAATTCAGGTTCATCCATTAATCTTTCTCCAAAATGAAAACTATAAAAGCTAGATTTGTAGAGAATCTCTTTACTTCAATTTAGATATATAATTGGGAAATTTTGGTTGATAATTGAAGAAGTAACGATGAATTTAATTCTAGAAACCTAGTTTTCTTTCTTTGAGAAAACAAAGAAGAAGAGGAATGAAGTAACGAAGAAAGCAAGGATTCAATTCATGATTAATAAGGCTATTCTGGCCGAATTAAAAAATTACTCTAACTTCTATTTCATTCTCATTCTATCAAATTTTTATTCAGTTTTTACAAACTTCATATGTTTTTCATATGTAAATGACATTCAGAATGCAATAAAATAGGTCTCCGGTCCTAATTTATACATCTTTTAAGCCATTAGCCTAGTCATTTAATTCAATCAAAATGATTTGTTTATCAATTACTAATTATTAAAAATACGAATTGTTACATTCTGCCCCACCCTAAAAGGATTTCATCGCCAAATCATCAAGAACGAAATAATTATCGCTTCTGCCCTAATGCACCTCGATAAAATTTAGCATTTGATACCATCATTAAAAATCAAACATAGCAACACAAAGAAATTTCTATACTACTATGCAATACTAATCAACCGCATCGAAACAAAATTGACTTAGAGTAGATGGAATCATATCAGCAAAAAGTTCCAAATTGGAAGCACTTATCTTCTCTTCTGGCTCCTATGTATTATTTCTGGAGTCCTCTCCCCATTGGACCTCGAACAAGCTTGTTTCGAAGTCTTTTACCTCTATTCTGAATAGTACTACTATGTCCTTAAGGCATAAAATCCTCCGATTCAACATCCACTTCCTCTAATTTTCTTGGCTTAATCACTAAACTAGCGTCAGGTACACACTTTCATAAGCATGAAAAATGAAACATATTGTGCACTTCATACATATTTTCAGGAAGATCAACTCATATGCAAGCATTTTGATTTGTTTTGTGGTAGGAAACAGTCTAGTGAATCCTAATGCAAGTTTTCCAAAATTGCCAAATCTACCTACGCTCTTCAATGGTGATGTTTTCGCAAATACCAAATCATGAATTGTGAACTCAAGATCAACACGTTTTTTATCGGCATAAGACTTTTTCTCATTTTAAGACACTGCCATTCTTTCCTATTTTGGGTCAACTTTCTTCGGAGTCACATGGATCATCTCTATTCCGAGTGTTACCTTATTGATCATTTTCCACCAACATATAGGCAATTTACAAGGCATTCCATATATCACTTCAAATGGTGTCATGCAAATACTAACTTGATAGCTGTTTTTCTATGCAAACTCAATACAAGGCTAGTGATCCTCCCATTATCATCCAAAATTAAGTACATAAGGTCTGTACAATTCCTCAAGCATACAGTTAACTCTCGTAGTTTGGTTATTCATTAGGAATGGTAGATCATATTTAAGTTCAATTGCATGCCTATTGCATATTGCAAGCTCTTCAAAAACTCACTTATGAAGGGTCAATCTCGATCACCAACAATATAAGAGGGTACATCGTGCAATCTTACTATTTCCTACACATATTGCATCACTAAAGATGAAGAGGTCCTAGAAATCTTTGCTAGAATGAAATGAGCACTTTTTGTCATGCGGTCCATAATGATCCAAATATTCTCACTTCATCTGCGACTCCGCATCTATGAAATCCATGGAAATTATTAACAATAAAATTTGTCAACATCCCCAAAGCTATGAATTTAAATGGAACAAGATTGTTGAGATGATTATTTCACTCAAAACCTACCTTTCGACTAGATTAGCTTAGTCGAAAGGGTATAAAAATTTAACTCAGAAATGCGGTCAAAGGAAGTAGCATCTCACTCAAAACCTTTCTTTTGAGTAGGTCGGAGACAGCTATTTGGTTTTGGCTTCCCATCCCTTTAGATCACGTCGATAGGTTCGTTTTGGTCCTTTCGACCATGTCGAAAGGCATGCATGATTGATTGCTGTGAAATAACTGCTCTCGACTCAATTGGTTTTGCTTTATTTATTGAGGAACCCCTTCAAAAGGGTTATAGAGGTAGCTGCGGATAAACCCCCTTTCGAAGAAATTACTCCTTAGTCAATCACAAGCCAATTACAAACTAGAACCCCTTCGGAACACCCCATTCGAACATGTCAAATGGAGTTCTATCCCTTCGAATCAGATCTAGCTAGAATATCACCTTGGGTATTCATAAATTTCATAGATTTATCAATGTCGAAACCCCATCACCATTCTTATTCCAATTGTCTAATATTGATTTCGATGATGATGTATTTTGAATGTAGAAATCTAGGTCGATCCAATATATTGTATAGACAAAAAGAAGTTAAGAGAATAAGATAGAATCATGTGCAATGGTCATTAGTCAAGCTAATGATCAAAAATAATCTCCCTCATCATCCAAATCCTTAATGAATTTGCCATCTCTTCATATTTATCAATCCAAAATAGGTTGCAATTATTAGATCTTTTTCCTTAAAATCGATTTAGAGTTTACAAATATTTTGTTGTAGCTAAGAAATTTGATTAAGAGAAATGAGTGTAGGATTCCAAAATCTGGCCCCCAAAAGTGGACCCCTTGGGTCTTATTTATAGATGCAAGTCAGCCCCCCTTCCACGCTTATGCCTTCGACGCGGTCAAAAGGACTCTTTTTAAATGTCGCCTTATGCCTTTTGACTTAGTCGAAAGGCCTCGTCTGCATTTGACACTGTCGAAAGGTGTTTATTTCGTATCCTTTGATTTACCCTTGCGCTTTATTCATCTCTCTCTAGACCTTTCGACTAAGTCAAAAGGGTCTTTTATCAACCTTTTGCCCTTTTTAAGTCTTTAGTATTTATTTTCTGCACTTTCTCCAAAACTGCTTTCGACGTTGTCAGAAGGTCTTCAAATGCGTCTTTCTCTTCGTGTTGCCTTATTGTCATCCGAAGTAAAAATGATTGAAACATATTGAAGCAATAATGATTTTGAATTCTTGGTAGCTTCCAAATGCTTATTGTTGATCAACGAGGAACCTTCTCCTTATGTCATTGACCTCGATCGGCTCGAAAGGCTTGGATATGCTTTCGAAAGGGTTGTTATAAATGCAAAACCTTTTCTTCCAAATGGTTTGGCACGTAAGTGGGAGATTATCATTCATTGGCTTCGAAAGCGGTTCTGAAGCTGTCTTTGCTTATCCATCTATGTCAGAAGATTGAAAGTGGTAGAAGGGCAGTCCTGCTTCTATCTAACTAGAAAACTTTCACACTGTCTATTACTGGTAACGGCATCTGGTGCCTACAACTCCTTCAAAACCTTCTTAATGCTTTCAAAATGTCCTATTGTGACCTATGTCAAAACCCATGCTTGTAAATACCAACGAAGCCTGATATTCTCATTAACCTTCTTTCATACTTCAGTTCATAAGCGGATTTTATGGCTGACATTTTGCTCCCACTCCATGTATGAAAGATGCTTTTGTTCTTTAGGAAAAAAATTTCAAAACTCCTTTTCTTTTAATCACTCTGATTTCCTACAAGAATCAAAGTAAGTGACATTTTCTATTGTCAACCTATTACTTACTTAGCTAATTATAAGCTTGATTCAACAAATGACATAGGGTCCGCAATTAATAGTTATCCCTGTACATAATAATCTCAGTATGAGAACTTTCTGCTGGAGATATCTGATGCTAAGAAATAGGAGGTTATTAACTATAATCTGATGATAAATAAAATTTAATATGTACTCGGAGGTTTTCCTTGAAGATAAGAATGGTCTAAAGTCTAGATCCTGAAATTGGCGAGCCTCGTTCAAACCCAGATTAGGATATTAGCCAATGGAATTTAGAAGTTAATAGTAAGATATCCAGAACCCAGATTCGGGTATTTATAGTGGATATCCAGTCTTCTCATAAAAAATCCCAAGCCCAGGTTAGGACATATGTCAGATATTAAAAATTATTGACAAATTTCTTTGTGTTAAGAATTTACGGCCCAGATTAGAGCATCTATTGGATGAGTAGAAATCCACAGTGGTTGTCTGTCATAATAGAAACCTTCGGCCCAGATTAGGGCATATGTTGAATGGCCAGAAGTCCATGGTAGCTGTCTTTAGAATCAACAAGCCTCGATTAGGGCAATAAGTAATAATCCCGAAACCTAGGTTCGGGTATGATAAAGATAATTAGTGATTGATAAAGACCCGAGACCTAGATTTGGGTATTAGTAAATGAAGTCCAGAAATGAAAGTCCAAAAACCCAGATTTGGGTATTAGTAGGTGAAACCCTGAAATGAGAAACCCAAAACCCAGATTCGAGTATTTAATTGATGGAGTTCGGGTTTACTCCTTATATTTTTTTCCTCTTTGGCATGTATGAGCCCTTCATCTCTTTTATGTAGTTGTAATTTGATCAATTATCTCTCGGGCTTGGATGTCTTAGTCCATTGGAGATATACCGCTTCTCCGGGTTTGGACATCTTAGTCCATGATTTGAAGAGCCTCTTCTTGGGCCTGGACATCTTAGTCCACTATTACGTGAGCCACTTCTTGGAGTTGGACATCTTAGTCCATTGTTGGATGAGCCTCTTGTTGGGCTTGGACATCTTAGTCCATTGTTTTCCAACGCTCTTGGTTAGCTCATCTTAGAGGTTGGAACCAAGGACTTACCCGACATCCCACCAATGGGCGCCTTGACTTAGCCAAAGACGTTGTCAAAGGCTTGTCCATTGCTTTAACCTGGCCATTTGCGTAGCATGGATAAAGGCTTACTCCGACCTTCCTCCAGGAGGTGCCTTGTCATGGCCATAACATGGTGTAGACAAATGCTTGTTTGGTGCTTTACCCTGGCCATATTGTGGCATGGATAAAGGCTTAATCCGACCCCCCCCCTCTAGAAGGCACCCTGCCCTGGCCATAGCGTAGCATGGACAGGGGCTTATTCGGTGCTTTACCCTGGCCATATTATGGCATGGATAAAGGCTAACTCCATCTCCCTCCAGGAGGTGCCTTGACCTGACCAAAAGTGCGGCCAAGGGCTTGTCCGGTGCTTTAACCTAGCCATAACGTGGCTCGGTTAAAGGCTTACTCCACCTTCCCTCCAAGAAGTGCTGCCCTAGCCAACTCGGCGCAGATAGAGGCTTTCTACCATCTTAGGTAGACTGCCATCTTAGGTAGTATCCAACTGTGAGGAATATTTCACTCCCAACCGTATAGATTTTCCTTTTGAAGAAAGAGATGCTTTATTCATTCATCTTTGGAAAATATGGTCGTAAATGTTTGACAATCCATGTTCTCAAAACCATATTTCCATCTGGTCGGCATAATTTATAAGCTCCAAGGGGAATTACTTTGCAAATGATCGTGGGTTCATCCCAATTTGGCCCCAAAGGTCCATCTGTGGGGTTTCTTGTGTTCGCCATTACTCTTCGGAGTACCAGATCTTCTATGTGGAATGATCGCATTCTCACTTTTGAGTTGTATTATCTTGAAATTCTTCTTTGATACTGTGTGGTTCTTACCACAACTTCATCTCTTAGTTCATGTACCAAATCTAGGGATTCCCTTTTCATTTCTTGATTTATATCGAATGCATAGGCGATTCTTCGATGTGAAGTATTTCAATCTCAATTGGTAAGGTCACCTCACACCCATATGTCAAAAGGTAAGGGTATGCCCCGACACTGTTTAGGTAGATGTTCGATAAGCCTATAACATAAGTGGTAGTTCTTCTATCCAATTTCCTTTCCCTTTGTTTAGCCATTTTTCAGAATTGTCTTTATGGTTTTATTTGCAGCCTCAACTGCCCCATTCGCTTTTGGATGTGCGACGAATGAAAAACTTTTAATGGTTCCATTCTTATGGCAAAAGTGAGAGAATTCTTCGCTCTCAAATTGTGTCTTGTTGTTAGAAATTATCTTCTAGGGAATTCCAAATCTAGTTACGATATTCATGATGACAAATCTGAGTACCTTCCAAGAAGTAATCTTTGAAAGTGGTTCTGCTTCAACCCATTTAGTAAGGTAGTCTATGGCGACTACAACATATTTTGCTCCTTCTGTTGAGATTGGCAATGGGCCAATGAAATCTATTCCCCATATGTTGAAGGGCCATGGACTTGCAATTGGAGTCAACCTATTTGGGGGTGATCTAGGAATCTTTGAGTATTTTTGACATTTTTTGCATCTTCTTACATACTTGATAGCTTGGCTTACTATACGAGGCCAATAAAATCCTTACCTTGTTATTTTCTTGGCCACTTTTGTACCATTCGAATGATCCTTGTAGAATCCTTCATGTGTTTCAGCCATTAATTTTACTCCGTTATTAAGGCTTACGCATCTTAGATGGGGAAGAGCATATCCCTTCTTATAGAGGATTCCATCCATCATTGTGAAAGTCGGAGCTTGTCTCCTGATTTTCTTTGCTTCTCCTTTTTCAGATGCGGGTTCTCCTTAACAAGATATTCGATGATGGGTGAGATCCAAGGGTCATCATTCATGTCACTTGATCTTGATTGGTTAACTTTTTCTCTGATATTTATCTATCACTTTCTCTCCTCTCTTCCCCTTGTAATTTTGCTCGAGACCTTGTTGGAACTAACATTTTGATGCTTCATCTCCAATACTTGGATTTTCCTGATATCCTATTAGGACAATGCGTGTCTCCAAGGCTCCCCTTGAGCTGGCTAGTTTTGGTAGCGAATCCGCTTGTGAGTTTTTCGCTCTTAGGAGTTAGTGTATTGAAAAGTCTTCAAACAAAGCAAGCATTTTTAGTATCTTTGTAACGTACAAAGATAGCTTGGAGTCCTTTGTTTGATATATTTTTTCTCTTGATTTACCGTTAGCTGAGAATCACAAAAAATCTAAATTCGTGGAATCTTGAGTTCTAATGCCAAGGTTAATCCTGCTACCATAGATTCATATTCTGCCACATTGTTTGTTGTAGGGAATCCTAATTTCATGGAATAATTTAAGCGATGCCCATCTTGTGTTATTATCACATATCATGCGCTAGCCCCCTGTCCATTCGATGCACTATCAACAAACGATTGCCACATAGGCTTTTGATTCTTTTCCTTTTTTGATTGTTCCTTAATGACGTTAGTGCAATCTGTTGTGGCTCGTGGTTGAAATTCTATATCATATTGGCTGAGCTCAATTTCTCATTTTACCAACCTTCCTAAAGTTTCGGGTTTACTAAAAAATTGCTTTACGGTCAAATTGGTCAATATCCTGATCGGATGTGCTTGAAAATATGCTCTGAGTTTTCGAGCTGTGAGAATCAAGCAATAGGCTAGCTTCTCTATTACTGTATATCGTACTTCCGCATCCTTCAAACGTCTGCTCACATAATAAATAGAATGTGGAACTCCACTACCTTCTCTAATCAATACTGAGCTGACCGCATGTTCTAAAACTGCCATATATAAGTATAAGATTTCCCCATTCTCAAGGCTAGAAAGTATCCATGGTTTTTCCGAATGTCCTTTTAATTCTTGAAAAGTTTTTCTGCAATCTTCCCTCCATTCAAAGTTCTTATTTTTCTTGATCACATCAAAGAAGGGAATACACTTATCGGTAGCTCTGGAAATGAACCTACTTAAGGCAGCCACTATTTCATTCAAATTCATTACCTCCTTCCCGATTTTGGGTTCTGCCATTTCCTTAATGGCTTGAATTTGGTCAGGACTAGCTTCAATCCCTTAGGCACTTACAAGGTAGCTTAAAAACTTTCCCGAATGGACTCCAAAAGAGCATTTTTGTGGGTTCAATTTCCTTTGATATTTTCGTAATATCCTGAATATTTCTACTAAATCTTTAGATGATTCTCAGCTTCGCTAGACTTTACTAGCATATCGTCCACATAAACTTCCATGTTTCAACCAATTTGCTCCTTAAACATTATGTTGACCAGTCTTTGATATGTTGCCCCTGCATTTTTAAGCCTAAATGGCATCGCCTTGTGGAAATAAATTCCATACTCAGTGGTGAAGCTAGTATGCTCCTCATCTGGTTTGTAGATTGGTTTTGATTGTACCCTGAATAGGCATCCATAAGAGGCAACAACTTGTATCGACTTGTTGCATCTACTAGCTAATCGATTCGTGGTAGTGGGAAATAATCTTTCGGACATGCTTTGTTCAAGTCTGTATAGTCAATGCATGTCTTTCATTTTCCATTTGATCTCTTTAACATAACTAGATTGACTAACCACTTTGGGTAGTATATATCCCAAATAAATCCATTCTCAAGGAGTTTTTAGCTTCTTCTTTCAAAGCATCTAATTGTACCTTATCTAACTATTTCTTTTTCTACCTAATAGGGATTGCTTCTAGATTGATGTTGAGTGCATGACACATGACCGTTGCATCAATCCCCACCTATTAGAATGTGACCAGGCAAATACATCCTTGTTGACTTTAAGAAATTGGATTAAATCCTTTTCAAGTTACTATCCAAATCTTTCCCACCTTAACAATCTTAGCATTATCATCTGAATCTATGCAAGCCCCCTCAAGATCCATAATTGGTTTATCCTTTATGTTTCCCTTCTACAATTGAATTCAGTAATGATTGGGCTTTCTTTAGCAGAATTAGCATAGTCTCGTCCTTTTGCCTCCAGGTGGAATGTACTTTTCAAACATACGCTTGTTAGATTTATTAATCTTAACTTTTTCTTCGAATGTTGGATGCAAAGATCCATCATCTGAAGGCTGTAAAAAAGTGGAAGAATCAAAGTAAGAATAATACTCCCTTTTATATTGATCTACGGTTACAAAATACATATCTTGGGATATATCTGCTCCCCTCGAGCAGTGCCCCATCCTCTCTTTGTCAAGAATTTTACCATGAGATATTTTAGGGAGACGAATGCATCTATTTCATCGAGTGTTGGCCTGCCAAAAAGGCATTATAGTAAGAAGGTTAATTGATGATCACAAAAATAGTCTCAAAAGTCCTGCAAGTTGGCGGCACCCACATTTGCACAAGCAGCTCACTTGTCCTACCGGAGTCGACCCTTTGTTATTAAATCCGAAGATACGTTCCATGCTGGGTTCCACTTTGTCCTCGAGGATATTTATTAGATCAGAGGCATGCTTGAAGATAACATTGAATGCACTGCTAGTGTCTACGAGAATTTTGGAGATGATGGACAACCCGATTTGAGCAGTAATCATCAGCGGATCGTTACATGGACGGTGAACCCTTTTTTTCATCTCCTAAGGGGTGATAACAAGATTCTACATTTGAACACTGAGTTGTGGACTCTTCGATGGGGGCTCTTGGACTAAAAAGTTGCCTTCTTCAGCTTCCTTTATGTATTTGTTTTAGGCGTCTTCACTATGACCCGCCGAATGCGACCCTCTGTGAATTACGTTAATTATGTTTATAGGTAGGCTCGAGCTCAAGAGGTCTTCATCTTCCAGTATATTGATGGCATTACTACGGTGTTTTTATGGACCATCCCCTATCCATTGAGCTTTATCTTGAATAAATTCCTTCAAATGACCCTCACGGATCGGTTTCTGGACGATTACAGCCAAAACCCTACACTCGTCAGTTTTGTGGCCGTTTGCCTTACGATAAGCATAGTAATCACCTCCCTTTCTTTGCTTTGGAAAGCTGACTCTTTCCTTGGCCATGGCATAAATATAAGACAGTGGCTTGTTTAAAGTGACTACATTAGCAATTGGCTCTTCCCATCTTGCTCTTTTATGTCCTCGGTCTAAGCCAAATCTTCTCCCTTCTTTCATAGAGATTGCTCATAGGGATTGCTTTCCTTTAGCATAGTAAGCTCATCCATTCGAATGAACTTGTCATCCTCGAAGTGGAAATATTGTAAATATTTTCACCCATTAATGAAAAGCTGCTTCCAAAAGGAGGTATTTTCTATCAAGCTGGAATGTACCGCAATAAGCTTGTCTCGGTCATTCATATCTTTTGCTTTTATAGCTTCAGCGTTGAAACTCCTCAAATAGCCTACTAAGGACTCTCCCTATCTCTTCTTTATGTTGGCCAAGATTGTATAATCTATAATGGGATCTTTGCAAATGCAGAATTAGGCTGAGAACTCGTAAGAGAACTATTTCCATGAATAGATGGTTTTCTCCCGATACTATCTGCACCACTTTGTCGTAGCTCCTTGGAGAGTGATCGGGAATAATCGGCATCTTACAGCTTATGAAGCATTATACAAATCCATTTTTCTATCGAAGGCCAATGAATAATCATCTGGATTTGTAACTCCATGATATTTCAATGTTAGGATCTTCACATAAGGCGGGATGACCGTTGCTACGATCTCATCAGTAAAGGGCGGTACTCGTTCATTATGATTGGCGTTTTCATCCATTGTCCTCTTCCCTTTCATATTTATTGCATTCTTTATTGCCTTTTCAGCTGCACCTAAATGCATCAACATTACAATAATTTTTCTGGTCTAGAAAATATTCCTTTGATGTTGAGCTTCCGAATTGTTCAAGCGACTTATCGAGAATTCTCCCTTGGTGAATGGCTTTAGATTGATGGCACTCTTTCTTCATAGAGGACGTTAGATCTATTTTGCCTTTATTTTCATTGGAGTGGGCTTTCAGGTTCCTTTTGGGGGAAACCACCTCATCCACTGAGTTGGTTTTGCTGTCTTTGAAGATTTCTGAGATAATACCACTTTAATGAGCTTTTTGCATCTCTTGCACATGCTGCTCCAAGTGTTTGATCTTTGCAGCATTCTTATCTTGTTGAGCTGGAGATGAAGGCTGTCCTTGAACAACCCCATCCAAATTAAAGGACAAAGCAATGTTCTCCTCAAGAGTTGTTGTATGGACGACTCCTTCCTCCATTCTACGTAGTCGTTTAGATCTCATTTTCCTACGCGAAATCAAATGATCCCAAATTAGTCTATAAGACTGTAACAAGGTTGGAGGGTCAAGCCTCCCTTCTAGCACTAAAAATATTAACAAGAAAATTTATCAACATCCCCAAAGCTATGAATTCAAATGAAACAAGATTGTTGAGATGATTATTTCACTCTAAACTACCTTTCGATTAGATTAACTTAGTCGAAAGGGTTTAAAAATTAGCTCGGAAACGCAATCAAATGAAGTCGTAATGCATTCGAAACCTTTCTTTTGAGTGGGTCGGGGGCAGCTATTTCGTTTTGCCTTTCCATCCGTTTCAATCATGTTGAAAGGTTCGTTTTGGCCCTTTTGACCGTGTCGAAAGGCATGCATAATTGATTGATGTGAAATAATTGCTCTTGACTCAATTGCTTTTGCTTTCTTTATTGAGGAACCCCTTTGAAAGGGTTATGGAGGTAGTTGGGGATAAACCTATCCTTCGAAGAAATTACTCCTTAGTCAATCGCTAGCCAATTACAAAATGGAACCCCTTCGGTACACCCCTTTCGATCATGTCAAATGGAGTTTTATCCCTTCAAATCAGATCCAGCTTCTAACTGCCTAAGCACCACTTTATTTATTATATATAAGATCGACTTGGATATTCATCAATTTTATAGATTTATTAGTGTTGAAACCCCATCACCATTCTTATTCCAATTGTCTAATGTTGGTTTCAGTGGTGATATGTTTCGAATGTAGATATCCAAGTCGATTCTTTATATTGTATAGACATAAAGAAGTTAAGAGAATAAGATAGAATCGTGTGCAATGGATCATTAGTCAAGCTAATTATAAAAAATTATCTCCCTCCTCATCCAAATCCTTAATGAATTTTCCATCTCTCCATATTTATCAATCCAAAACGAGTTGCAATTCTGAGACCTTATTCCCCTAAATCGATTTAGGGTTTACAAGTATTTTTTTTTATAGCTAAGAAATTTGAGTAAGAGAAATGCGTGTAGGATACAAAAATCCAATCCCTAAAACTAGACCCCTTGGGTCTTATTTGTAGATGCAGGTCATCCCCCCTCCCGCGCTTATGCCTTCAACCCGGTTGAAAGGCCTCTTTTTATATGCCGCCTCATGCCATTTGCATGCCATTTGACTTGGTCGAAAGGCCTCATCTGCCTTCGACGTTTTAGAAAGGCATCTCTTTTGTATCCTTTGATTTACCCTGATGCTTTCTTCGTCCCTCTCCTGACCTTTCGACTAAGTCGAAGGGTCTTTTGTCAACCTTTCACCATTGTTTAATCTTTCATATTCTTTTCTCCACTTTCTCCAGAACTGCTTTTGACATTGTCGAAAGGTCTTCAAATGCGCCTTTCTCTTCATGTTCCCTTGTCGTCATCAAAAGCAAAGATGAGAGCCTTTTGACAATGTCAAAGTAATTTCATAGGGGATTCAAAGATATTGAAGTACCAATGGTTTTGACATTGTCGGTAGCTTCCAAATGCTAATTGTTGATCCACGCTGAACTTCTCTTTATGTCATTGGCCTCGACTAGTTCGAAAGGCTTGGATATTCTTTCGAAAGGGTCATTATAAAGGTGAAACCTTTAGTTCTAAAAGGTTTGGCGCGTAAGTGGGAGATCTCATTCATCGCCTTCGTAAGGGCTTATGAAGCTGCCTTTGCTTATTCATTTGCGTCAGGAAGGTTGAAAGTGGCGGAAGGTAGTCCTACTTCTATCTGACTCGAAAGCTTTCATAGTGTCTATTACTAGTAAGGGCACCTGGTGCCTTGACTCCTTCGGAACCTTCTCAATGCTTTCAAAATGTCCTCTTGTGACCTTTGTAAAAACCCATGCTTGCAATCTCCGATGAAGCCTGATATTCTCATTAACCTTTTTTCACACTTCTGTTCTTAAGCGGATTTTATTGCTGACAGGAATATGTTCTCCTTAAAATTTGGAACCTCCAAAGGTAATAATAAACCACTAGTTTCTATTATCTCACTTAGACTCAATGACAAATCATGCACTTCTTGAACAACAAAACGTGCCATTCATTGGCTTCTAATAGTAGGTACTTTTACATCATTATACATCTTGTTGCTACAGGAATGAATAGTCATCCATGAACAATGGAACTTTACAAGTACTTCATCTATCAAATTCTCTTCTACGGGAACACATAACCTTCCATCTCTACGAAGCTATCTCTTTGCATCAGCAGCGTATCAGTCTATTTGACTAGGTTTTCTCCCTTCCTCGTCCAGTCTAAGATCTCTGTTAAACATGAATCAATCTTTTGGCTAGATCTAACACAATTATTCAATGGGGGTCTAACTGCTAAAGTCGCTAATAAATCGGGCAACATAGCATAAGAAGTTCAAAAATCAAACTCTATAATATAGTCAAAACCTGTCCACTCAACAAACATAGAACCCAACATTGCATGCCTCCTACTTAATGCATCCGCTATAACATTGCCTTTTTGAGGAATATATAAAATACCAAATCAATATGACACCAAGAGTTTCATCCATCTTTTTTCCCTAAGGTTGACATACTTTGGGTAAAACAAATACTTCGAAGATTTGTGGTCATTGAATAGCTTAAATCTCATGCTTACTAAGTAATGCCTCCTTGCCTTCAAAACAAAGACAATGGCCCCCAACTCCAAATTATAAGTTGGATAATTCATTACATGCGTCTTGAGTTTCCTACTTGCATTTGCAACCACTTTATTTTCTTGCAAAAGAACCACACTGAGTCATGCAACACAAGCATTGATATATACGATAAATGTTTTAGCTCCTTTTAGCATAAGATGAACCAAAATACTAGTCAATAATTGCTTCAACTTAATTAAGGAGCACTCGCTATGTGCACCGTATAAGAAGACTTGGTTCTTCTTAGTTAGTCACGTCTAAGGTATAGCAACCTTTATGAAGTCCATAATGATATTTCAATAATATTTAGCCAACCAAAGAAAATTAGGAACATAAGTCGCGTTACTTGGTAATTTTAAATCATGTATCGTGGAAACCATATTTGCACTAATGGAACTTCCTAGATCGGTTACAACATTGACTAACAATTGCACCTCTCTTCTCCAAAAGTAACATTTAGAAAAATTCATCTTCAAACAATTTTGCCTCAACACTTCTAACACTTCTTTCAAATGCACCTTGTGTTCTTCTTCACTTTTGGAAAAGATCAATATACCATCCATCAAAACAACCAAAATTTTATTGAGTTGACCACAAATGACATGACTTATAAAATCAACAAAGTACATCGGTGCTTTCGCAGGATTGAATGGAAAACCAATCCTTCATTGGATTCATTGGGTGTTCTAAAGGTTGTTTTTCAGAATATTATCTCTAGCTACACTTAGTTGATGAAAACCCATAGCAAGATCATGTTGAGAGAAAATCATCGCTTTTTCGAGTTGGTCGAACAAATCATTAATATAAAATAGAGATTTGTTTTTCCTTGTTAATTTATTTAGTTCCCTACGATTGACACATAATCTCAAGGATCCATCCTCTCACGATCGGTGCTCCACTTAGATGTACTTCTTCGAATGAGACCCTTTTTAGAAAGCTTGTTAGTTTTTGTTTTCAATTCTCTTGTTTTTCTTAGAGCTTTGCATCTAATGGGAAAGACAAATGAATTTGCATCTCTCTCCAAATCAATATGAAATTCAATCTCCTGATGAGAAGGTAAACCTAAAATCTATTCAAATATAGTTGCACAATTCCTCATAGTGGAAAATTGCACCAATTCATCTTGTGAGAGATCCGAGGAGTGTAAATAGTTCAACACATGGAACATTGGGGGCACACAATAAACATTAATCCTATTACCACCACTATCCTTCATACAAACCATGTGGCCATCACGATCAATAACAAACTATATGGCCATCACGATCAATAACAATTTGGTGCTTCAACATCCAATCCAATCTTAGAATAAGTCTATAGCTTGAAAACTCAATTAAATACGCATCATAAGAAAACACAAACCTACCCCAAGATAATTTAATATACCTACGTATCATAGAAAATTGTGTTGGCCGCCCAAAGGGTTTTAAATATAAGAGAATCGTCAATAACATGGGGCACTAGGTGTAATTTATCAACAAGATGACTAGCAACAAAAGAATTATAAAGCTCTCATATCAAATAAAACATGTAGTGGAAAGTCATAAATAGAAAGCACATCTTCCAAGATAGTTTTCTCCCTTTGTTGTGCTTAGGTATAGCGCTTGAAATTGGAGTAGCTTGATTACATAAGTCCTGAACACTTATCAACCCATCGAAATAGGTGGATAACCGTTCTTGAACGGTTTGGATGGTCACAATTAAAATACTTCTTGGCTTGAATGTTAATTTTGTAGTCTCTTATAAATTCCCTTTCAAATGGAACATATTACAAGTAACTCCTACTTTATAACTTGGCCTTATCACCCATGGCTCACTTGCCTTTTATTTTGCCTTGGAACTTAGACTTAGCTTCATTTTTGGCATCTTCCTTTTATAGGGTCTCTAAAAGAGTTTAATAATCCCACACTGATAGGTGATTTAAAGGTATTGACCATAGGAACATGACTAAGAGCAAGATTCCCATAAGGTCGTTTAACTTGTATAGAGAGTTTTTTTAGCCCTCTTAATGAGAATATTGATCATATGCATCCTAAACCAATCCTATAATATGAATTAATTGATGTACTCCATCATGATCTTATCGCCTTGTTGGATGAACTTCTTCGCTTGCAAGCCCCTCTTGGCCTCCAAACTAAATTAAGCATAAAATCTCCTACGGAACATATCCCGTGTCATACCATGCCCAACTACCTCCATAATCATAATTTCCCACCAACACAATGCTTCTTCTTGAAGTGGTCTAGAAGCAAGTTTTCTTTTTACCAAACTCTCAAGCATCCCATCATCAAAGATCCACTCACTGGTGTGGAGCCATGCTTGAATCCTAATTAATTGCTTTGTTCATATATAAGGCTGGCCTCCCATACGAAGGTAATCTCTGCAAAGCCTAGGGAAGTCAAGAATGCATGGAAGGAGGGTAGAGAAATAAGCACCATTCTAACTGGTGTTGGCGCATGTAATTTTCATTGGTCCTAAGAGTTATACTTTCTAAGATCCTCTCGAAGTTGTACATTGATGGGTACTTATAGATGCATTAGAGATCAAGATCCAAGAGAATAATAGGAAGAATTGGTCAAAACTGGTAAGGGGATGGATGGGAGCAATCCTTAACTTCAGTTTTCTCCCTTATTTTTTCGTTAAGTATTGATCTTTCTTCAACGATTCAAAACTAAAATCTTTAATATATTCACTAAGAATGGTGATGTAAAAGAATTAGACAATTCTGTACCATGTCCACATATCAATATCGATCCACAGACTTAGCCAATTCCCCCTTTTTTACACTTTTTATGCCTTGTACTTGAAAATCTTTGAGTCTAGCATTCATTTCAATATCATCAAATTTTCGCTTGTGAAAAATCCTAGATAACAGTATATCCTTAAATTTAAAATTTAGCTCTTAACCTTTTTTTTGAAATATTGAGTACTATTTACTTATACAAATATTATATAAAGTTTGATGTATTAGAGAACCAAATAAATGTATGAGTGGTATAATACTAAATACTCAAGAACACTTATATCGTGACTCTAATACACTAGTAGGTAATTTATATTATTACATGATAAAGTAATTAACGAATTTAAATTAATACAACTCCCAGTACTTATCACTATTTCCCAAACTCTCTTCCAGTATTCAGCAGTTGTTCGAGTAAAGCAAACCACATTGGAAATTCTTAAAATTACTTGCATCTACCTTCTTTGTGTTGCTTGAAAACTGATATTCTGGATCTACAAAAGTAGAGATGTTCAGAAGTCTTTGATTCAATGCTTGATCTGGACCTTGTCATATTGATTTTTATCTACGTTGTATCCAAACTCAACGAAGATAAGTTCTCTTCCCTTATTTCTTCACTTTTAACATTGGCTTGTTGAATTGGTAGTTTGAAATCTTGAATTAGAGGTATTTTTTGATTTTTATTAGCATTTGTATTCCTTCAAACAACCTAGCATTCCTTTCATACTGTTAACACGCCTTTTGACAAGGCAATATACAGGTGGGTTCAACCCACTCGACTGCATAATGAAAAAAATTGGATTTTCATAGATAATATACATAATGATGAAGCCAAAAATTAGCATAGTCTGTGAACAAGCAGCGCAAGATTTCTATAATATGGTTTCAACAAAGATCAAGTCGCTTCAGGTTGCTTAGAGTCTGCTTCGAGTCTTCTCCATGTTTGCTTCGAGTTTCCAGGCAGTTTGCTTCAAGTCTTCGATGGTTTAGGACATTCGCGGGTTACTTCGACTCATCGCAACACCTGCTTCGAGTCACTAGAGGGTCTGCTTTAGGAAAAGGAGACGATTACTTCAAATCATAGCCATGAATCGACCAGCAACCTATGTCCTCCTCAATTTTGTATCCATGTTATTCGTATCCATTAAGTTTGCACTCGTTCATTTCATATCCATCAGACACATGCAGACCAAGGTTATTCACTTCGTATCAATATACATTTTATATCGATCCACGTTAATATATGTTTCGTATCGATCACCCAGACTATCGATACGAAACCCATCCCTTCCTATCGATGCGAAGTAGCCCAAGTTATCTGCTTCGTATCGATCACATAGATGTATACTTCGTGTCGATCAACCAGATGATCGACACGAAACTGACACATTGCATCGATACAAAACCAAATAGAAAAACATCGATATAAAGAAAATAAGAAGCATCGATACGAATAGGGGTCTTTGCATTGATACAAAATGAGACAAGAGTCGGTGTGAAGAAGCTTGAAAACGATGGATGTTAAGAGGACAAGGTCAAATCGGCACAAACTGTGGATCGATCCTAGAAGTAAGCACCATGTGATCTAGTTAGCACGTGCATACCATCTATACGAAGTAAAGCGATGCGAACAGAAGCAATGCATGAACAGAAGCGATGCGAACAAAAGCGATGCGTGAACAGAAGCGTTGCGCATTTGATAGCCTTCAACATATTCAAACTTGCATCGATCATAACTCAAAAACTACAAGTCCAAATGCCATCAAATTTTCACAAAAGCTTGCGTACAACCTCAAGAATGTCCGTTAGTTCCCAACCCAAAAAGAGCAATTTTGGATCGATATGAATTTGGTACATATCAATGAAGGATCGAGTCAAATAATCAGAGGATCGATCACGTGGGCCCACCCCCGTGAGAGAAGGAGTCTTTCGGGATTTGGGAAAAATATTTGCTACCTACACCTATAAATAGCAATCCAAGAGCTTCAAAAAGGGATCTTTTGGCCCTTCGACACCTATACTCTGTCAAAATTTTCATTGTATCTGGAGTGTACTGCTGTAAGCAATTGTAACCAGCGAGAACCATCAATAAAACAAAAAATCCTTCAAAGTGGATGTAAGCTACGACATCGAACCACTATAAATCATGTCTTTCTGCCGCTTTCCTTTAAATTTTTTGAGTGTTCTTCATATTTGATTCTATTACATACAATCTACCTATGATCTGTGACTGTGATTTGGTGCTTTCATCAAAAAATGGGTTTTTGTGACCATTTTTGGCGCAAACACATACTATATATGTCAAATTAGATTAGATGACAATAGCAATTAGTTGCATGCATGAATGATTGCTTTAATTTTTAGTTCACACTTGATCAAATATCTTTGTTATCTTGTTGCTTGTTTGAAGTTGAAGTTGGGCTTTTTTCCCAATATTAGATCATAAATGCCGCGAAAAATTGCGGATAGATAATAAGTAGTCTTTTTCTTCATTCTCCTATAAGAAAAGGCTACATTTTTTATCTATGTTTTTGTTCCATTGGAAAACTTATTCTTGCATATTTAATTTGTTATTTTGGCCAATAAAGTATATAGGGACTGTAACAACCCGTATTTTTCGTATCGAAGGATCATAAAATATTATTTTAAAATTTTATGAGATTGTATGACTGTAACTTTGGGAAATGCCTCTTAGTGACATTTTCGATATTTTGAATTTTCTAAATGATTTTACCTTTGGAAACTTGCAACAGCTATAACTTTTGTATAAACCGAATCTGCGTCTAAGACCACATCTATTGGAAAGATGTGATGGTTTCCCTTTCCGTGGAGTGGTCAAAATAGCGATTTGGATTTCTTGGATACGAGATATGGCTGCTTTAAGACTGAAATTTTTTTGAGTAGCTCAGCGGGTATCTAGTGAGGTTTGGGGGCAAATCAACTAACCTATTTCGGATCTTGAGGCCATAATAGGCTGAACCATTATCTCCACATCATTTTTACCACTTTTCTAATAGATTTAGCTCTCATTAAGCATTCTACATCAAAAAACCTTCTCCTTTCTCCTCCAAATCAAGTCTAAATTGTACTATGGGTAAATTAGAAGTGGATTCATCAAATATCTTCATATCTACATTTTTAACGTAGAAAAATCAGATCTTGGCTGTTGAATTTTGGATTTGCATCGATTTGCATGCAAAACTTAGATTTTGAAAGGTTTGGTGAGTGCTTTATCATCTCTCACCTTATTATCTATGTACTTACAGGTTTTGGCATGTTTTAAACTCATATTAAAGTCAAAATCATGTTATATGACTATTTTAAAGTGAAACCTGGAGTAAAAACGAATTTAAAATATTTTAAAGTGTTTACATCACATTAATTTTTGTATGGTTGCCTTGATGTGTGTTGGCTACGTTAGAGACATATTATGGGATGATTTGCCATGAATTGTTGTATGGTAACATGTTTGAATGTTATTTGGTGTATGTGTGGCGTTTGCTTATATGATTGAATTGCTTATCAGAGCTACTTAGAGTTAGGAACCATGAAACTGGGTTTCAACGGATTGACTTAAGGTCGATGAGAATTGTATCATTCATAAGGAATGTACAAGGGTTGAAGAACAAAGCATAGCGGTGAAATTGGTGTGAAATTAGAAATTGGAGATACTATACTATTTTGGTTCGAGGGTGCTTGGCTCGGCATTAGTTTGCTCGAGCTTGGCTTGGGTCTGACATATGGGATGGTCCAATGGTCGGCTTCATTTGGCAAGGGAAGACTAGACACAAAATCCTACACGATAGCTAGCTGGTTCGGTAGTATAGGACCGAACATGAAATCCTGTCCGGTAGTTGTTTGGTTTGACAGTGAGGGCCTTAACGAGAAATTATATCTAGTAGTTTCTTAGGTCGATGGTGGAAAACCGAATAGGAAATCCTATTCGGTTGTTGGTTATGGGATGTTGTCTAGTTGCCACCTTCGTTCGGGTGCCAAATAAGCAGTTGTTTTCGATTATAGGGAGTGTCGAATAAGATTTCCGATCCAATGATGGTGGTTCGGAAATAATGCTCGTTGGACAAGGTGATTGATTCGAGGTGTTGCTTAAGGGTTAGGCAGCATGGTTTTAGTCTGGGCATGGAGGAGGCCAAGCAAGGCTTCAGGCTTCAAGAGTGCTCCGAGCAGGGAGGAGGAATACATCGGGCATGGTTTGGGTTTTCTTTAGGTATGTGAGGCAAATGATGAAGGGAGGACATGATGCTTCGACGCAATGACTTGGGAACCATAATACAATGGTTCTACGACTTACGATGGGTGTCTAGAGGCATTCTGAGGGTGATGACTTAATGATGGGAGTCGCAACGGTGATTCATAAGGGCAAGTCCAACGATGGAAGCTTACGAGTAGGATTTATGATTACGTTCTGCTGTGGAAATAGCCGGGATGAAATAACGATTGACTTTCATAATGGAGAGGCATGCAAAGAGATCATTGATAACTCGGAGGTTTCTGGTGTGCTCAAAAGATGGGGTTGTGGGTTTCTCCCACCTAGATTTGCGATCATGTCCAGGTCTTATGATAGCATATTAACCTAAGCTTTTGTGATTGTGAGCCTGGCTCCTGCCTTACGAAGTGGCATGGATTCGAGCACCAATTAAGTCGAGATTTTGGTTGAGTCCTCGGTTTGCGATCATGCAATATGAGTTATCATATATCCAATGCGTAAAAGTGATGGTGAGAATTGTTTAATGGATTCTTTGTTTTCCATGGTTGCTTATCACTGTAGGTGTCACATGATATAGGTATTTGGTCATGTGAACAATACTAGTACGGAAGTCAAATTGTGTGATCGAGTAAACGATCTGATTTGATATTGCATATGGATGGTATATATACATCAGCTTAAATAAAGCAAATGTTGGAAATTGGAAAATAAAAAACAAAATAATTATGAACTATATGATAGGATATCATTGGTCAATAAGATGTAGATATATAAAAGAAAGAGTTAATTTGATGCCTTTGGTTTCAAAAGTAAAATTGGATTGCTCGACAAAAAGGTACATGTTTAAATTTTTGTTTGGATTTTATTGTTTTATGATTGAGACACTTGGCTTTTGTTTTGTTATTGGTATGGGACCATATTGGAGATCTGTAGTTTTCTTGATCCAGCCTCGCAAAGGAGATGCTGGTGAAATTTTCAAAAATTTAAAGAGGTAGAAATTTTGAAGAAAATATTTAATAACTAAAAAATTGATTTTTGAATTAAGTCCTGAAATAGATAATATTACTTGGAATCTATGAATGAATTTGGGGAGTTTAGTTAAGGTAATAATAAGGTTTCGAAAAATTGATTTGGGAAAGTTATTCAACCAATTGGTTATACATAAAAGTAAGGGCTTTGGGCATTTTTCCTACCTTGGCAATTTCGAGGATGAAATTATTTAAAGGGGAGAAGAATGTAACGATCGGAATTTTGGTTTTTTGAAATTGGAATATTTAATTAATATTAAATATTTAAAGGTTAATTTTATAGATTTAATAACTTAAATTCCAAATATAGTGATCTATTAGATAACTTAATTTGTTAAATTTAATAATTGAAATTTGGTTAAATAGTGGAATCTTGAGTTTTAAGCTAGATAAAATTAGTTTCAAAGGCTTATTTAATTTCTATTAATAAGAAGGAAGATAATAAATTTATTAAATTGGATTTATAAGTGATTTACTTGATTTACTCACTTTAATTTACATAGAAAATAGCCTTTCAGGGCACAGTTTTAGATTTTGATGAAACCAGTGTCATTAGATCCGTAATAGAGTATTATTATTGATTCAAATTTCATAGTGTTTGGAGTTACCATTTTGTTATATGGGATAGAAACGCATTGAAATTAATATTGAAAATTTAATATAACGATTGGGTTCAAAAATCTATCTTCTTCAAAAATCAAATTAGGTCTCGGAACTTGTTCCATTACGTTAGGAATAGGTGTATAACATTAGGAACGCTAGGCAGCACGCCTCGGTCGGGGTTTGAAATAAGTATCTAGATACTTTTGAATTTTAAATAATTTGTTTTCATTGATTTGATTATACACAATATACCTTTCAGCTCAGACAACCTACACCCACCCTATACCTAACCCTCTCTTTCCTTTTAAACATGTTTTCCCCCTTTCTTCACTTTCAAGCTGAACAATAGAAATTTTTTAAACCAAATTCAATACTAAATAAAAAATATGATATAAGCTTATTCGAGTTTCTTTTGGCACGACCTTCGATCTGCTTTGGGTTGGAGTTTTTCGAGCTTGATTTTTGATGGTGTGACGCTGTTTTTCTATCGGGTTCGACTGTTTAGTTGAGCTTATGGAACTAGGGTTCCTTATTTCTTGGCCGCTGATGGGCGATTGGACTATTATGTACTTACTCCTTTGATGCAGGATAATCAGGTATGGTCTTCATACCCTATGCCCATATTTGCTATATATGATTTTTATAGTATTTTTGAGATGATTTATCGCTCACACCAGTCTTTATTCTGACCATAGGTTTTATGCTTGCTTTTGATTACCTCGGTTACTCGTAAATGAGTATGTTAAGGAAAACAGGTCTGGATAGCTCATAGAGCTGTATGGAGTACGAGCAGGAAGCTATGCTTTCATACACACGCACACACTTACATGCTTACTATCACTTATATTCTGTTATGGAATATCGTGGAGCTATGTTAGTACTTGTATTTTGAGATTCACTTATAGAGTTTATTATGGAGAGTTGGAATGTATAAACTCTTTTATTTCAGGTTTTATATGATCGATGAACCTGATGCACTCTGATGTTCTTATTTATGGTCCATCTAATTATATTATTGCCTTGCTTGTTTTACATCTATTTGATTACCATATTTTGTCTATGCGCTGTGAAATGTTCTACAGGTACTATGCTTGGGTTTTTGTTACTTTACACCCTTGGCAATTATCCTACATCGACCAGGTACCTTCATAGTGCGTTACATAAGTATATTGGGTACCGGAGGTGTATGGCGGTTATCACATTTGTTATCAAAGCTTAGGTTGAGTAAATGACCTAAGTTGATACTTGGATCCATTAGAGATAAGGAGCTATTGCCTTAGAATGGATCGAGCAATATATGAGACAGCGTACGTGTTACGGTTTTCAAAATTATATAGTAGTATATATAGTACATAAGTTGCATTACCTTCACGGACACCATTTATTCCTTTTAGAGAGACTGATCATTCTTATTATAGCTTGTGAGAATGAGCCGACTAAAAGGGAATGCTGCTAGGAATCTGTTCCAAGAGTTGAACAGGGGGTGGGATCAGGGGCTGCTAATTTTGACTTATAGAACATGTTCATCGAGATGGTGCGCAACATGGTTTAGAATGCTTAAGTTGCTCCTACTACGGCTGTTGGTGGTGGTGCTCTAGTACAAGCACCGATGGCTGACTTTGCCAAACTAAGCAAGGATTACTATACTATACAAGGCAAACCATTCCTTGGAACGGAATCAACCATTGAAGTGGAAGCTGGCCTCTAGATAGCTTCAGGGACAAGTTATGGGATGGTGGAATGCCATGTATATTCCTACTCTTGAAAATCAAATTACTTGGGATCGGTTTAGGGTGAGATTTTAAGAGAAGTATATACCGACCACCCAATAGTTGGTGCTCTTTCGGAAGTCTGCTGACTCGAGACCGGTGAATATGTCTGTGTCGGTGTATGTGGCTGAATTCAACATGCTATAAAAGTATAGCCTATCTTTTATTGATACTCCACTCAATAATAATGAGAAGTTAATATGGGCTTGGATGATTATCAAAGGGAAAAACTCGTGAGTCATACTGATGAGACCTTTGTAGGCTGGTGGAGAAGGCATTTCAACATGAGAGTTTGTATCCTAAGATTAAATCAGTTTTTGCTCCCAACAATGAGCTAAAACCGCATGTATGCGGGAGAGGCAAGAGGAAGTGGGACAACAATAAGAAGAATTCGTTTCAAAAGTGTGATCAAAAGAAGGGAAAGTAGGAGCCAACTTGCTATACTTGTGGGGAGATGGGCCATATTTCCAGAGATTGTAAGTCGAAAGGCAAGAAGTGCTACAACCACAACAAGCTAGGGCATAACAAGATGGATTATGCAGAACCGCCGAGGAATAAGCAGGTTATGTTTGCTTACACTTTGAATGATGTTCCAGCTTCATCGAGTGCTCCACCAGTGAAAGAGAAGGGGATGGGTGTCATTATACAGTATATACTTTCTATTTTTTACATACCCGTACGGGTTTTATTCAATATCAGGGATTCACATTCCTTCATATCAAGTGATTTGGTAGATAGAATAGGATTGGAACCTAAGATAGTTGGCTGAACTTTGATTGTTACAAACCCTATTGGACGGATGACTAGCCTCTACATGGTTTGTTTGGACCCGGTCTTAGCGCGTCATGGTGTTTGTTTGCTTGTTATTGCTTTGTTTGAATTTTGTAGAGCTCGGTATTATTCTAGGGATGGACTAGCTATAGATGTTTGGAGTACTGGTGGATTGTGAGAGGTCATTGGTGACGGTATGGATGGATGATGGGCATAGGTTGGAGATATTTTGCTTGCTAAATATGAGGGGTGGTTAGCTTTCTATACTTTCTTGAGATTCCATATGACTAGTTGTCGTCTATTCCTATAGCGAGGGAGTATCCGAACATATTCGAGGAGTTGATCGAATTACCACCACACAGGGAAAAAGACTTCCATGTAGATTTGGTGAAGGATGCTAGACCGATTGTTACGCCATTGAGACATATGTCATCGAAAGAGCAAATGGAGCTAGAGGTGCCAGTGAATGACCTATTAAAATGAGGGTTCATTCAATGAGGTATATTTGAGTGGTGAGCACCTGTAGTGTTCACCACTAAGGTGGACGAATCTATGAGATTGTCCGTATATTACCGTAACCTGAATAAGGTGAAAAAGAAGAACAAGTATCCATTCCTGTGTAGAAATGACTTGTTCAATAAACTCCATGGTGCTAGGGTGTTTTCTCAGTTGGATCTTGTGATGGAGTTTTATTAAAGGAGAGTGCATCAATCACAACATTTTGTATGCTGTCTAGGTTCTGTAAGTGGTTGGTTATGCCATCGGGCTAACTAATGAATTGACATATTTTTTTGGTCATATGAATCGTGTTTTCAGTGAACAAATAAATAACTTTTTACTTGTGGATGATATCCTTGTTTATTCGAGGATGGAGGAAGAACACAAGAAGAATTTTAAGGATTGTACTCGCGGCGTTGAGGAAGCACCGACTGAAGGCGAAGTTTTCAAAGTGTCACTCCTAGAGGAGTGAAGTGCAATTTTTGGATCACACTGTTTCTGAGTAGGGTATTACTATAGATCCTACAAAGATGGAAGCAACATAGGACTAGGATTGACACAAGACTGTTACAGACGTTAGAAGTTTCCTTGGATTTGTAGGATATTATAGACGTTTTATCAAGACTGCTCTAAGGTAGCTACACTATTAACTAACTTGATAAAGAAGAATCAGACTTTTATTTGGGATGTGGGGTATGAGCTCGCATTTGTGAGTCTGAAGAAGTTGACGAGTGCACGGGTGTTTGGCATTTCGAATGGGAATGAGGAGATGATAGTATACCCAGATGTATGTGGTATTGGATTAGGTGCAATGTTGATGGAAAGGGAAAATGTTATCACCTAAGCTAATCGAAAGTTGAAACCACATGAGCAAAAGTATCTAACTCATGATTTGGAGATGGAGTTGATAGTATTCTCTTTAAAGATATTGAGGCATTATTTGCTTATGGGGGAGTTTTGAGTGTATACAAACCAAAATTCTATGAAGTATATGTTCTCTCAAAAGGATCTTAATCTTCATCAACGGCATGGTTAGAGTTTCTAGCCTCCTATGACTTTGACATTTCATATACATTAGGCAAGGGAAACGCACTCACAGGTGCATCAAGTAGGAGACATGCTAGCTTGGAAGCAATATTCCTAGAGTGGAAGCAGTTGGAGTTTGTCACTGGCTATGATTTTGGACCTTGATGTGAGCTAGATTCGGCAGTATTGGCTAGCCTAATAATTAGACCTACCCTGATTGAGCTAATCGGTAATAGTTAGAGGAGATATGCTAGATTGGCTAGATCATAGAGAATATAGAGGAAGGAGTAGAATTTGAGGAGATGAAGCGGTATAGGCTTGATCGTGATGGTTGAATTTGTAAGGATGAGATATGTTTGTTCATGATGTCGATGGGTTGAGGGTTGAGGGATGAGGTGCTACGTGAGTTCCATCATTCGGTATTAACTATATATCCAAGTGGCCATAAAATATACCATGATATAAGGTAGAAATTTTATTGGGAAGGGACGGAGATGGAAATTATGCCATTCATCTCGAAGTGCATGAACTATCAGTTGGTAAAGGCAGGGTAAAAGAAGCCAAGTAGTTTGCTGCAACTGCTCGACATTCCCAAGTGGAAATGGGAACAAGTTTCATGGACTTCATTGATGGATTGTTGAGGAGTATAGAAGGGTATGATAGTCGATAGATTGACAAAGTGCTCAATTTATACTCACTAAGTCTAGTAGAATGGCATCTAAATTGGCCAAGTTGTATGCATTGTGGGTTGTGCAATTCTATGGTGTGCTGAAGAGCGTTATAAGCGACCGAGGCCCTTTGTTCATTAGCATATTTTGGAAGAGCTTATAAGAGGTGTTGAAAATGGAGCAACATCTTGGTACAACTTATCACCACAAACTGATGGGCTGACTGATAAGGTGAATCATATCTTGAAAGATCTCTTGTGAGCTTGCATTCTCGATTTCGATGGCTGGTGGGACGATCATTTACACTTAGTAGAGTTCACATAAAACAACATCTATCAATCTAGCATTAGTATGGCATTGTATGAGTGTTACATGGGCGACCGTGCAATGCTGAAGCGGGCGAGAACCTAATAATTAGGCCAGATATGAATAGATGGACTTCAAAGAAGATCAAGATCATTCGATAATGAATGAAAGCTACTCAGAATAGATAAAAGAGCTACATTGATAGGAGAAGACATGAATTTGAGTTCTCCATTGGCGATATGGTGTTTGTCATGATATCTCCACTGAAGAATGTTGTTTATTCCGTCACTAAGGGTAAGTTGGCACTGAGATCTATTGGTCCTTTTCTAATATTTGTGGGGATCGGGAACCTGGCTTACAAAGCCGACTTACCTCAGAAGATGGCGGGCATGCACAATGTGTTCCATGTCTCTCAGTTGTAGAAGTTTATGCATGGCTCAGGCATAATAGTTGAACTGAATCAGCTTGATGATATTGAGATTGAATCAGAAGCATTGAGACCTCATAGTCCTATTCATATCATCTGACGTGTTAGGAAGCATCTTTGAAGGAAGATGGTAGAGCCTATGAAGGTTCAGTGGAGTGAGAGCAACGGTGATTATACTTGAGAGACTGAGGAGAGCTTGAGGACTTCTTATCTGGAGCTCTTCACTTGGTGAGACTTCTGTTTATCGCATTTACTTTCACTTTTGATATCATATGTGGTTGTTTAGTATCCTGCATGCTAAGTTAGGCATATATACCATTACCAGCTTTAGTGTGCATGTTTGATGTTTAATATTTTTTGTCGTGGATGTTACGCATGTGAGGTAGCAATGTCTGATTACACTTTGATTATATTAGGAATTTCAAGGGTCAAATTCATAAATATGGGAGAGTGTAACGACCCGAATTTTATGTATCAAAGGATCGTAAAATATTATTTTAAATTAATACGAGGTCGTACAATTCTATAACTTTGGGAAATGCCTACTAACGACAAGAATTTTTCCAGACGATTCTACACTTGAAAACTTGTAGGTTATAACTTTTGATTGAAGCTGAATTATCATCCGAGACCACTTTTATTAGAAAGATATGATGGTTTCATTTTCAATGCAGTGGTCATAATAGCGACATATTATAGGTTGATTTTCCATGGCTTGTTATATGTTTGCATGTTTGATTGTTGTTTGGTGCATGTATGGTGTTTGCTTGTATGGTTGAAAACATTCGACGGAGCGACTTAGAGAGAGGAACCATGAAACCAGGCTTTGACGGATTGACTCAAGGTCATTGAGAGTTGTATTGTTGCATACAGAATAAATAAAGGTGGAAGAACGTAGCATGGTGGTGAAATCAGTGCAAAATTGAGAACTGGAGATACTAAAGTATTTTGTTTCGAGGATGCTTAGTACGGCATTAGTTGGCTCGGGTTTGGCTTTGGTCCGGCATAGGGATGGTTTGGTGGTTGACTTCGTTTGGAAAGGGAAAACTGGATAGGAAAAACTGTCCAGTAGCTAGTTGGTTCGATAGTGGAGGACATGACGAGAACTCATGTCCGGTAGTTTCTTGGTTCAGTAGCGGAGAATCGGATAGGAAATCTTGTCAACTAGTTTCTTGGATTAGTAGTGGAAGACTGTATAGAAAATCGTATTCGATAGCCGATCATGGGATGTTGTCTAGTAGCTACCTTGGTCCAACTACTGAACAAGGGCCGAACAAGATTTTCAGCCCGATGATGGTAGTTTGGGAATGATGCTCACTGGATAAGCTGATTAGTCCAGGGTGTTGCTTAAGGGTTGGCAACATTGTTTCAGTCGGAGCATGGAGGAGGTCTGGAAAGGCATAGTTTTCAAGAGTGCTCTGCAGCGACCCACTATTTTTAAAATCCACAAACAATTATAAACGATGTCAATAACGCTTTGAACTAATTTCATATATTAAAAGCAGTAGACATGGGTAGATAAAAATTTAAAAATTCTAAAACAATGATTATAAAGAGGAAAGCCTCACAGTGAAATCAAACATCAATATAAATAAATGTTCACTCAATTATACAGTTATTTTACATCATCACATCGTTTCACATTCCAAATACATCAATTATTAACAACTTATAGACAATGTAATAACTGTATAAAAATAATATACCAAATCAGTCATCGCTTTCTATTCCCTCCTCTGCTTTTGTCTGTAACTCTACACACGTATAGATATATAAGATAAAAATAAAAAATGATTTCAGCTATATTTTAAGCTGCGTCATTTTCTATACACCCCGGTCTAACCTCAGGGATCCGGTGGCTTCTACATAGAAATAGGCTGCCTACGTGTCCCTTTCAGGGACTATGCCTACAAAGTTCTATTTCCTTATCTCTCTTGCATCTAAATACTTGTTAATTCATAACAGCCATTGTATCCATTCAATCATCGTAACCTATGCAATTCAATACAATTAGTGAAATCGCTACAATCAATGTAATTCAATACAATCATTGCAACCACTACCATTAATATAATCAATAGAAGCAGAAAATGGTAACTCTACTCATCCATCACAACAGATCATCATATGGGAAACAACAACAATAATACACTTTGTCATTAAACATCACATACATTTGAGAGTATTCAATCATTAATTAAAAAAACAACACGAATATACTTACATTCACAGTAATTCATTATAGTAACACTTCACAATGTTACTATATGTCATCAAATGTATACAGATCGCCCTATAATAGCGTCAAAAAATTATTCATCAAATCAGTACTAATCTAAGAAACATTAGTGACTCAAACATAAACTTCATAAAACCATAGTTAACTACAAACATCGTAGTAATAATGACAATCCAAATATGATCTCATCGAAATAAAATAACATGTGTGATAAATAAAATAACTTTTTAATCATATATTACGTCCATTCAAAACATCATATTTACCATCATTGTTTTCTTTTAAGTATGGCATTATTTTTATTATTGTTAATAATAATAATTCTCTCAAATTGATAATATACTTCAAAATACTTTATTGCAATTTCATTACTTCAAATCTTTCTAAACAATATATTTTATCAAAAATAGTAACCATCAAACTACCTTTCAAATCAACAGTATTATTATTCTGCGCTGAAGTAATAATATCCATATCAAATCTCTTTAATATAGTCCAAAAATCAATTCATTTCTATTTATTTCAAAACACTGAAATTTTCACAGAAACCATATTATTATTATTTATAAAATATCACATTATTGAATAATAACAATAATAACAAACATTTCTAATTAGGTTTAAAATATATTCTTCGTTATTATTTATAGATTTCCCTAGAAATTCATAAATAATAACCTTATTAAATTTCCCCGTTAATTTCATTATATTTTATTTGAACATTGTTGTTTACAAACATCACATAGAAACTATAAATAATCGAAATGATCATTTATTTGTCTTATTTTATCCCTATTACATAATTTCACATATTTTATTTTATTGAACAACAGTCATATTTTAAATCCACTGTTAATTACAATTAGAAATCCATAAATATAATAATGAATAATAAGCAATTAACCCAAGGCGCAACTTATCCAAATTGTTCAAAATATCAACGATTATAAATATATCATATCGTTGATCATTAATTATAATTTTCATCAAGAGATATCTATTGTATAATTAAGAGTTCAATTAATTAAATTAAATAAATCATTCCAACGCTCTTTTTGAACAGTATTTAAACTCAGCAAACCTAATGTTGTATCATCCAGAATTTCACCATGAGTCTAATGAAAGAAACCATGTATGAATCGGAGTTCGTATGCAAAAGTTATAGTGATTAGAACATAATTAAAAACTCACAATTTGTCCATAATTTCACAAACTTAAATTAAATTATATTAGTTAATATATGTATACATACCTCTCTTCCCCAAGTTGCATGCACGCACAAAACCTAATATAGCCAACTTTGACCACCGTTCATCACTGCTACAGGCAGCCAATACCCCATCTGAGACCACCACCGACCTCCCCTGCCTCAAAGCCACCCATCGACCACAATGGCAACTCTACAGCCACCAAAAAGTCACGGTCGCGCAATTTCCCATGTTTTCATGATTCTTGGAGAAATCAGGATGACCTATGATGACCAACCACCATGGATGCTTCCTATTAGTTATCCTCTACACAAAAGCACTTCCCGATCGTCGATTAGTTGTTATTTCATCTTTAAATCGAAAAGCCAAATTTCGATGGCTAAGAATAAATCACCAATTTTCGATCAACTAGAGTGTCGGATGGAAAACAAACAAATTTTTGTCTTATCGAGAGATTTACAATGATATAGTTTGGACAATTTTATTTTTAATCACTTTTAATTAATTTTCTAGTTGCCATAAGAGAGCGATTAGGTTAATTTTGCGATTAGAGAAAAAAATCTATGATTAGAAATGAAGGGTAGGGTTTTGTACTCTTAAATATATAGTCTTTTGATTGGTTTATGGGCTATATATCCATTTTAGCCCGAAATAGCTATGTATGTTGTTTAAACACCATAATGCTTCTATTTTGCAATCCGTAACTCCAAATGTATCAAACTGATCGTCTTGAAAAGACCTTTGTAGCAGTTATAAATATGATACCCAATTTACCCTTTTATTAAAATTTTACTTTTAACTAATTTAATATTTTGCAGTATTGAATTTGCGGGTCGTTACATGTTCCGACCAAGAAGGAGAAATACACCGGGCACGGTTTGAGTTTGCATCGAGTATTAAGGTAAATGATGAAGCAAGGGTGTGATACTTCAACGCAATGACTTAAGGGTCATAGTACGATGGCTGTACGACTTATGATGGAGGGTATTTCAAAGATGACGACTTAACGTTGTGAGACACGATAGTAATCTACAAAGGCAAGTTCAATAATGGGGGCTTGCGAGTAGGATTTACGACTATGTTCTATTGTGGAGATAGCTAGGATGGGATAACGATTGAGTTCCATTATGGAGATGCATGTAAAGGATCATTAATAACTTGGAGGTTTTTAGTGTGCTTGTAAAGAGGGGATATGTAGGTATCTTCCACTTGGATTTATGATCTTGTTCATATCTTACGATAGCAGATTACCTTGAGCTTTTTTGGTTTTGAGCCTAGTTCTTAGCCTTATGAAGTGGCATGGATTTATGAACTAACGAAGCCAGGATTTTGATTGAGTCACTGCTTTGCGATTATTCCATACGACTTATCATATATCCGATGTGCATGAGTAATGGTGAGGTTTGTTTGATGGATGATATGTTTACCATGGTTGTTTATCACTCTCGATGTCACATGAGGTAGGTATCTCTGACCATAAACCTAGATATTGGACATTGTACTTCAACTGTAGTGCACTTATATAGCAATGATAGTAGATTAACATATATTGACTACTATGTGCAAACTCTTTGGAAGCAAGAACAGGTTAGGACGATTCTTCACACCCTATGCCCCTACTTACTATACACGATTGTTATAGTATTTTTGAGATGATGTGTAACACCGTGGAAATCTATGTAAAATTTAACAAGAATTTAATAGAAAAGGAAATGGAAATTTAATAAGAAAATTAAATTAAATTAAAACAAGGACTAAAATGAAAATTTTCACAGACGTTTGAATTTGACTAAGAAAACTACACCATTGCATTTCAGCGATTTTCTAGGCAATTTTAATATTTAACACTTCGAAATTGGAGCTATTATGGACAAGTTGTGGGCATCGAAAGCTTGGGACTAAAATATACAATGAGAAGAGAAAAAAATAATAAAACATCCATGGGTCGACCCTAGGGATGTTATGGTCGATTGGTATAGGTCGACCATGGGTCACCTTAGGTCGACCTTGAAGAGTAAAAAGAGCAGAACATGGAGCACTGTATGAGCGATATATGGATGGCTTCAATTGTTCCTTCATTGCCAAGTTATTAAATAGCATACTTGATGAGTCTGAAGATTCTCTAGGCTAGAGTCAATGTCCTAAACAAGTCCCTTAACCCTATAATTCTAGCCTGACCTCACTCTGATTCTCACATAACATTTGCTGTGCTGAGATGTTGCCAAAATCCAACCTCCCTTCTAACCCTAAATCTTCTTGAAGAATCAAAATAAAATCAACGTAGAAGAATATAAAGTAATTGAATCTAGTCGGAGCAGGCAAAGCTAGCATACGGAGAAACGATTCTCAAGCAAAGCAAATAGAAAGAGATTAGGCTTAGAAGTAGGATGGATAAAAAGTTAACATGTTTCATATGGAACTTCATCGATCCATAGCTTGAGCATACGAACTCCGAATGACCTGAAATTTGGAATGTCGCCTTTTATAGCTTTACTTGTCATACCATGCTAATTGTAGCTCAATCCAAACTAGGTCCATGTTTACTTGTATCCATCGTGGATCTATAGATAACTGACCTCCAGGATGGATTGCCTTTAGTTTTTAGTCAAGTCCTTGGTGTCACGGCCTTGCCAAAAGACGGGATAACATTTGCCCCTTAAAGTACGTCATGTGAACATGACGTGCTTTGAAAAGCTGCAACCTTTATTCTAAAAAAGTTCTATCTAATTAACTGAACAGTTGTTGTCTTTTCATCAAGGAATGTAACTTTTGATTAATTTCTAGCAATATAAATGTTGAATTGTAGACTGCCAATGATCATTCAGTTATATGTTGTAACTAAAGGATGAGTGCTAAAAGTTTGTTGTTCACTATTCTGGTTTTCATTAGGTAAGCTTTTGATTCTTGTTAACTTAGAAAATCGAATGTTAGTTTGGCATACATGCACGTATGTTACCCTGACTCCCGTTCATGTTTGCACATTCATGAGTCATTATCAAGTTCATTTGTTATTGTTTGGATAGAATTTCGTATCGATCTTCTCTTGGATCGATGTGAAATTCGAGTTGTAACAATGATTGATGGTCGTTTTGATTCACTTCTTCATATCAATCCTCTCCTAGATCGATCTTGGATGTATGAATATAGGTTTCGTATCGATGGCTATCGATATGAGATATATAGTCTTTAAGAGCGCTTCGTATTAACATACATGAAGTTTTGTTTCTCAAATAGATGGATACAAATTTGACATTTTGTATCGATGAAGTTGAATGGTCCAAGCGTGCTCTTGCAATGACTTTCGTATCGATCGTTACGAAACGGTGGTCTTCGGATTGATCAATATTGATGGATACAAAGTGGATGGCTTCACATAGACGGATACAAAATGCAATGCTTCGGATCGACTCATGTTAATGGTTACGAATGCCAAACCTTCGTATCGATGGATGTTGATATAGTAACTAGATACGAAATGTTTGAGAAAAAACAGAACTGTCAAAACCTTCATCTCCAAATAATTAACCCAATAAACTTCAATCCAATTCCTCTAATCTAGGTAAATGATTAGTTGACCTATGTTTAAAGAGATAAGAATCGAGTTTGACGCCATTCTACCCATGCCGGTGGCCAACTCCAGCATTGTCGATGCTGGAATGGGGAAAGGGTTAGGTCAATCATGTGCTTTAATTTTTGCTCGAAGGAGGAGGAAAAGAGAACCGGAGGGAGACGAAGAAGTCAATGACTTCTAATTTTTATCGAATGTGTATCGATAGCAAGGCAAATCGATCAAAGCATGTTGGAGATGGATGAAGGGAACCTTCCTTATTGATATAGATCGATGGATATGAAAACTAATCATCTTGGATCGATACGAAAGTGTTGACAATGGGAGTGATCGATACGAACAGCTGATCGATATGAAGGAGCTTCGATACGAAATGTATCGATATGCACCGGTCTTCGGTCCAAGTTCTAATCGATACAAACTCATGCTTGCGGGGAACAATCCAAGTTGAAGCTTGATGGATACGAAAAATAGCCTTTTGCATACTTGAATACTCAACTCCGACGAGCTTTAGCCTTGCATACTTGGACTTGATTGAAAAACTGCATATATGTCCACCCTTCAAATCTCATCGGTGGACTATAATTTGACAAACATAACAAACTATAACATTGATCATTCTTCGAAGTCAGGATGGCACAGTTTAGACGCTCAGTGATGACGGTCACTCTAGTCGAATCTCATAGTCTTGTCGCTTTACCATCTTTTAAACTTGTAGAAATTTAAAGTTTTATGTAGCACTTCACTATACAACATGATCACTCACTTTATGCCAGGGGGAACACGGGTTTCTTGCCATCTAATAATGGCTTTTACTGAGTTCGATAGCTAAGGATCCCGAAAGCTCTGAGAAATAGGGAGTTCAGAGTCCTCCACTTCCTAGAATCAAAATTCCAGGCATCGCGGCAAATGTAATAAATCCTGCTCTGGATGAACTACGAGGTGCAGCGTTGGTTTTGAATCCGAAGGACTTAGTCCATTCCATGATCTCTAAAGATATGCTAGGCATAATTTGTCTCAGGCACGGTCTATCTTAGGAAGATGTTCTACTATCGGGGTCAGAAGACAGAGCGCACAATCCTCCGGAAGGGTTCATTGCCTGTAATCAATTCATATGCGTGGTTGGAACATTGCCCCCGTTTAACCAGTTCATTCGGGACATGTTATTCTTCTTGAGGACCGCTCCTTGTCAATTTCACCCTAATGGATATGCACTTCTCAATAGTTTATACATCATATTTATAGAGCATCTCCTTCGTCCCCCAACCGTTGAAGAGACTAGATACTTATTCAACGTCAAGAGTCATAGGGATGACTACTTTTCTAGAAGCCGTTAAGTACTGCCAAGTCGTGGAAGGTGCTTGGAGTAAGTTGAGCTACTTTACGACATAATGGTTCTTTATGAGATGCCCACGGTGTTTGCTAGGCGATGTTGGTCGAAATTAAGTGCTTTAACTTCTTCGTTGATTAACTGGGTAATACAAATCAATGTTGAACTCATTACTGCATTTCTTTTACATCTTCCATTCCATGACCCGAAGGAGATCAATTCAAGGAGATAGTGAGAATGCTACAAGCAGTCCCCGTCGAACTTAGAGAAATAGATGAAGTTCTTAGTAATGATAACTTGATTGCTATCGGGCTCACTGAAAGACGCCGGAGTATTAGGCTAACAGGGATTCCTAGAGAGGTCCCAGTAAGGTACGGTAGAAGACGGGCCCCTATTGTGCACCTACTCGAGGGAGCTCAAAGTGCGCCTGGACATACCATCATCTAATGGGGCGACGAAGAGAATATAGCAGCTAGACATGAGCCTATAGTCATGCCCTTATAGGGCCTTCGATCATCAGAATCAAAAAGAAAAGGCAAGAATCTCGTCCACAAATCCAAGAGGCATAAGACCGTTATAATAACTCAACCCGGTGAGGCTTCTACAGGCCTAGAGACCTCCTCTCAACAAACAGAAGGTGTGAAAGGATTGTCGGACGTTCCTATTCAAGATGACATATCTTCGTTCCATGAATCTGGATTATAGAACTCCATTCCCCATCATGAATTAGCACAGACCTAACTTCTTTAGACATAGAGGAGCCAACTCCAATGAGCAAGGCTATCGCAATCATTCGGTTGGGGGGTTTGCACATGCATACACACTTTACGGCAACATGCAACTTCTAATCACAGTCTCCTTAATTTTTAGAGATAAAAAATTCTAAACTCTGCTTCACTTTTCATTTTTACAGACACGATAGTGAAACAAGAGTCTTTGCTTAGCAAGCTTCGCTCTTCACGCAATTCTTCCAGTTCATACTCTGAATCACTTCGACGTGAAGGTGAGAGAGACTACAGTCGTGGCTATCACTCTAGCTAAGAGCGTGAGCCCATGATAGGGAAAAGGAAAGGTCACTCCGAAGTAGGTGCCATTCTTGATCACAATCTCCACCATAAAAAGGACCTTCAAAACCATCCGGCTCAGGTAAGCCATCTTTCAAAATTGCACATCAAATAGCACCGTCCCATCCTCTAAAATCCAACGATCAGTGCTGTAAAACTGAAACAAAAGCTCTCGTCGTCACAGAAAAGACTACTATAGAGCCCATAGGGGAGGAGCCATCCTAATCGCCAAGTTGAAGAAAGACTTCCCGAATATTTGTTTCGATGGCTTCCACTTCCCTCCAAACTTGAAAAGAATCCCAAACAATGTAGACAAATTGGTACAAGATTACATGCATGACGTGCACAACTAGTACAGGGAGTGGGTTAAGACTGTAGAAATGGTTTCGACGGTATCTCTCGAGAGGGCTAAAACGGCCAAAAAATTGGAGAGCGACCTTTCTCAAAAAGGCATAATAATAACGGCGCTAACCAACGAGCTTGAATCTTAAAGAAAAACGGAGAAGGAGGCTGACCAAAGAGCCGAAGAGGCTAGGCAGTCCATGGAAAACATGAGAAAGACTCACATGGATCAGGTGCAGGAGATGGGTCACCGAAACACTGTTATCATCCGAGAAAGAGATGAGGCACGGAAAGGAGCTAAGGAGTTGAGGGCGAAGCTGAAAAAGGCCCTTAAAGAGAAGGATGAAGCTAGTAAAGTGGCCCAGGAGGCTTGTGAGGAGACGGTACGGCTAAGGGGAGAGAGGGATGCAGCGAATCTAAAGGCCGAAGAGACCGATGGCAGGATTGAAAGGGAAGTTAAAGCAGTTGACGCAGGATGGAGAGTGAATTTGAAGATCTCTTGGTTACTTACATTTCTAATGTCTTGAGAAACTGCAACTTAAACTGGCTCGGTGAAAACTATCCTTTCCAACTATATAAGGCCTCGAATCGCTTGCTCGATGACGAAAAGGCTACCATAATGTCGCAACTATCGACGATTTTGAACTAGAAACTCAAGCGATGGTCGGAGATGAATCTAAAGTCCACCATGATACAATCATCGCTATTGAGAAAGAAAAACTGGTCGCCAGATATCCGAAAGCTGGGGAAGGATCCAAGATTGAACATCACAAAGTCGGTTCTAAAGTGCCTCTAGCATCTCAAGCTAAGCTCACTTCTTCTATCGATCATCCAGCCGTTCCAAGGTATGACACTGATGAGCCATATCGCTCTTCGACAACCAAACGTGGCTCGAAAGGCGCATTAGCTCAACACGGGAGCCAAACCGAGGTAGATATTCTGGACACTCCTCATATTCATTCAAATGTAGGAACACTGTCAGAAGATATTACTAATATTTTCTCCTGTCTTAATTCAGCGCTAGATTCTGCATTGATTAATCCTCCGATAACTCAAGAAATGTGTCATGAGAAATAGGTGCTAAAAATGGAGGCTACAACCATGACGGCACCACATCGGCTGGGGAGATGCATGAAAGTAGCTGTTTTCTTGATGATCAATCGATGGAAGCACTCCTCAACTAAAAAAGTGATCCGAGCATCGAAATGCTTTTAACATAGATGAAGATGTGATCATCACGGGCTTCTCGGGTCCGACCAGTAGCATTCCAATGGGTACATGTGCAGATCGGGCTGAGCAGGTAATGGAGGAAATCAAAGCTGAGATGGAGCAAGTCGAGCAGGCTCATAGTGTTGGTGGAGGCAAGGAAGGTCCCAGTCTTGTCCCTATACTTGTCTTTTCTTCGAGTGGCACCGTCAACGATACCAGCGCGCCTCATTCTTCAAGCATTGAGGGTGCCACATTCCTCTAGTTCCACCCATAGAAGATATTCCAATCCCTGTGAGTTCCAAGGTGGAGACCGCATCAATTTGCCCGGCCGGAGACAAGCCAACCGGAGCAGGCTGGGGAGGCAAAGGCTCAAAGAGACATCTGAGGGGCAGTTCGAGCGGGTCTACGCCGAAGAAAAGCAAGAAGGATAAAAACCGGAGACGTAGATTCACATATTTGTTTCCTCCCTTTTGTAGGTTGCTTGAGTAAGCTTTTTCTTTTGTTTTGTAGGCCATGTATAGATGCAGGCTTAGCCCCCGCTTATGGGAATTCTTCGAATAGATTTTGTACTTACTTTTCCAAAGAATAGTGGAAATAAAACTATGTTTTGTTTTTACTATAACTCTGTGTTCATTTGTCTAAGTATTTTAGCACTCAGCTTTCCATTCAATGTACTCGTGAGGCTTTAGTCCTTGAGTCAAACTTAATCCTGGTCATTAAGTCCCGAAGTCATTGTAACATCCCGCCTTTTCGCACACTTTAAACCGACACACGTGCCAATTCAAAGCATACGCAAGGGCGGATTGTTATGGGGTAAATAAGAAAAACAGAGAAGAAATAAAACAAAATAGAATCTCACAGCGGAAGGATAAAATATAATAATCAATATACAGTTCATGATAACTGTTTACAAAATATTTATTTTACTTATACAATGAATATCAGAGTTACACATACCAATACAATCAATGCAGCGGAAATTTTAGAGTGTGGTGCAATACTATAAATAATATAATACGGATTCTTCATCTTCGTCCTCCAAAGCTAAAATCTTCGATCCTGAAACGCTCGGACTGACCCGAGCGAATTTGAAAAGACAAATACACTCGAGTCAGACTAAAAGATCTTATGTGAGTTAAATTAACAGAAATAAATATGAGTACAGTAACTCAAGAGATGTTCGGGATTCACATCTCCTAAGGATCCGTTAAACTATTTACTATGTAGTATATTGCGCTATTATAATAGTGTCTATTTATAAAATAAACTTACTTTTTAATAGCGTTAAGGGGTTACCCATATAGCCCTTAACACAAATAATGCCAATAGTCTATACAGTACCGTAATACCTCCTGATCGGGAAGCTACCAGAGGATACTCCATAGGTACGACACAAATAGAAACTCGTAGTAAAGGCTCGGTATGGTAGGTGACACGGCACAACTAGGCAATGCCAGGGTAGATATACCAATTGCTATCCAGGCTGGTGGAAACGCGTAGCCGCAGTTACCGCCCACCTCGGACTAACTCCCCAAAATCAAAATATAGAAGTGGCCACTGAATCAATCCAAAATCAAAGTATAATATCGAAGAGGAGGGTCTGATCAGAGGAATGACCTCATTGGCCTGAGAATCGCTCCAGTTTTAGCCACCTTATGCCAACTCACGGGAGTCGGGTCCACGTATTTACCTTACAGGAAACGTCGCCACCACCTACTTCATTCTGGAATCTCCACCGCGTACACGGTTAGTCAAAGTGGTTTTCGGTATCGACAGAGAGTATGTCAGATATTCGATCCCGGTCTCTTTGCCAACCCATCGTTATTATAACACCGCAGTCATTTAAAAATAGGTTATACTTTAAAAATCAGAATAAACATTCCATTTCATAACCATGAATACGATATCATTTCAAAACCCAAAACCATATTTTATCACTTATCCCAAATATAATTCTTTTCCAAAATCAAAATGCTTTAACTTCATATCGTCTGAAAATCAAATATTTTCAAAGCATAGTATTTTGAAAATCATAATTTAAAACCATA
Organism: Allium cepa; assembly: GCA_030765085.1. NCBI lineage: Eukaryota > Viridiplantae > Streptophyta > Magnoliopsida > Asparagales > Amaryllidaceae > Allium > Allium cepa. The sequence continues at coordinate 728,629,326 of CM060929.1, read as the reverse complement.
ACTTCTATAAAAAAAAACTTGAATGGTTTGGACATTCAACGGTATATGAATTAAATGGTTTAACTTAAATGTTACTTTGTAAAGAAAATAGTTCTCATGGCTTTACAAATACATTTCTTTATTAAAGTCTAAACCAAAATTTATATTATCTCTCTCAAGTTCCAAAACCACTTCAATTTATTTATATATACGTATATCCATTTTGAGTAACAATATTTCAAACTAAAATTGGATTTTATTCTTTCAACAGATCAATTGTTCTATTAATTAGTCTTGAATATTCACATAAAATCCATAAATAATAAGACTTCAATTTCTAGTAATAATATATATATATATATATTCCTAATTCAAATTATACTAGAATATTCATTTCAATTTATTTTGGGAAAAAAATCCAATTATAAATATCATATCTTAAAATTTCCAAACTTAACATTTAAACATATGATATAAATTATTAAACTCCATTTTCTTAATTTCTTTCCATTTTTAAATAAAGATTTTTATACACCTTTTAATTTCAAAATTTTCAACTTCATATGTATATATATGGAAGAATAATATTTATACAATATAAAATTTAAGATTTTTAGAAACTGTATTCCATCCAAACCATAGAAATCACATTAAAATAGTTATATATAGACCGCGGTGCCTGTATAAAATTTTCTATCCTATGGTCAAGTGATACGGATATTTATCATTTCAATCCGCAATTTAAAAGATATAAAATTTTGCGGTTGTATATCATTTCAAACCACAATCCCGAATGAAATGAAATATGCATGATAATTCGCAATTTTATGATATTCAATAAACATCCATCAACATCATCCATCATCCAATCAAAATCATCAAGCAATATCAATCAATAACAATTTATATTTGATAATAGATAACAGGTAATAACTGGCAATTTTATTCAGATTAAATTTAACAACTATTAATCTAATAGTTTATATTCAGTAATAATCTATATAACTGTTAACTAGCAGTTTATAGGCAAACAAATAAATTCTAACTATCAATTAATACGCAATTAATAAATTAAATTAACAGTTAAACTTAATAAATGCAATTCAACAAATATGAGTGAAATAAACACGCCAAATACTCATAAATAAATTGCTATTCATTTCTAAAATTAATTTAACAAACATAAAAGCTTCTAGTAGTTGTGAGTGGGTTTTAAACACTCACCTTTGGAATTTAAATCGAATTTAAATTCAATTTAAACTCAAAATTTTGACGGTCTCCAAATCCATCCAAACTAGCGTCAAAACGTCAGAAATTCCGATACGATCCCAGCAAAACAAACCGCGCGTGAATCCGGGCTCGTATGCAAAAGTTATGGAAATTTGAAAAATGGAAAAATTCTGGTCCTGGGTCGACTTCGGGTTCGACTTCGGTGCGCCGCCTCAATTCCCCGGTGCTTGCTTGGAGTTTTCGCCAAAACGACCCGGAGCGACCCGAGTCATTTTCTTCCTGACCCGAAGTTGCTCTAGGGTTTTCTCCCCTAAAACCCGAAGCGCGACCAGAAGCTGCTGCAGATCCGAATTTTTTTTTTTTTTTAAATTTGATTTTTTTTTTTTTGAACTGACTGGATCTAGGGTTAGCACCCATCGAAGAAGAAGAGGAGCTTGAAAAAAGTATACGCTCAGATGAAAAGAAATTAGGTGGAGGCTAGGGCTTGTAGTTAGGTTTATATAGAGGGGTTAGAGATAGAGTAGATAGACCGTAGAATGAACGTGCGGAACAAACTATGGCCCAAAAAGCCCGCTATGCCTCCGAAACCGAATTTATTAAATCTATATATCCAAATAGGTAATTTAAAATATTCTGAACGCGATGGAAAAAGTTTCACGTCCAAATTTGATCGTATGAAGAAGTTATGCTGAAAACAAAATTTCCAAATTGATTCAAATTGATTTTAATTAAATTTGATTTCAAGGCATTTCACGCCCGTACGATCAAACGACAAGTCCGATCGATACGAAACTTGAAACCCTATAATAATTCACCGATACGGATCCGATGAAACTGGTTTCATCGAAATCCGAGTCCGTGACAAAAAAAGGCTATTTTTATATTCATTAAATAAATCAAAATAAATTACAAAAATCCAAATTTTATATTATATTCTAAAATTGTCCAAATTTTATTACTTATATAATTTAATCGATTTCAAATGATTTAACAAGCTTGGATGTGAATTAAAATTATAAGTATATCAATTTGCAGTGTTAATTTCTGCACTTTCCTATATTTAAGAATTATAAAATTAAATGCTCAAAACCCCGTATATTAGATTTTAACTTTTATATACTCATTCTTTATCCAAATAGGGATGCCACATACTTTGGTTCATGATTCACAATATTATTCTTAAAGTTCATTTTAAATTTCAGTAACGTAATATTTAACGTTAAATTTCCTTTATTTATGCAATAAGCGCAATTATTGAATTTGATACTCAAATTGATTTATAGATTCTGCTTTCAAAAAATCTATATCAACAATTTGGTCTAATTATAAATAGAATAAGTATTAACCTCATCTTATAGAATTAATTATTGCAATAAATCCAATTTACCATATCTTAAATCCAAATTAATAGATAAATCTTGATTCCTTTATTAACTCCTTTGGTTTTCAATTAACCTTTTATGGTGAATATAAATTCCAATGTATAATTGAAACCTTATTTCCATTTGATTTCACTATTTCATTAAAAATCCTCATATTCCAGCTAAATTTCAACTAACGTATAAATTAGCTATTTCAATTTCATTTAATTGCGATTATCATACTATAGAAATTAAATTCCATTAAATAAATAAATAAATGTTGATTCCCATCTATTTACATTATATTACATTGGTACTTCTATTTACAACTTAGCTTTGTATAAATGTTTGAATGTAGCATCTTGTCTATTTCACGTATTAATTAAGCCTTAAAAATCAATTAATATTATATCCTTGGTCTAACCTCATTTTACCCATATTTATATTAATATATCCTTTGAATTAGGTAAATTACCATTGATTATCTACCTTAACTTATCAGACTCCACTAACGTAATGGTTAAATATTAATTCCATTTGAAAAAAAAAACAATCCACAAGATTTGCATTTCACATTGCAAATGAATTCATAAATCTTGGCTTTCTTTTTCTTTGCTTCTTAAAGGCCAAATCAAACTACCCTATCATCACTAATTTATGGCAATTAATTGCAATTGATTCTCCATTAAACTACATAAGTTATCCAATTGAAACCTAAGTGAAACGTTTATTTATTTAAAAATCCTACTGTTTAAAAGAGTATATCATCTACGGTATAATTTACATTTGACCTGATTTCTCATATATTTCACACAACAGTGAATTCCAATTTCTACCAACATTATGTTTAATATAAATTGGAAATCCAAATCATTGGTATTTCACAACCTTATTGCGTACATTTACGTATAGTTACACTAAGTCCATACACTGATTCATGAATTCATTAATTAATACACAATTTGCCTTTGTTTTCTTATATTAAGTTTATTACCGTTTTTAAGTACATTCATTATCGAACAATATTCATAAAAAAATTTATCTACACTTATTGCATTGGTTTATTCAACGGTCACCAAATGAAACAATCCTACTATTTATTTTAATATTAAATGAATCCCATTCTAGTAAATATTTTATTAATATTCACTAATTCAACATTTATTGGTTTCTTAACATTAACTTTTAACAAAGTGTGACAATTACATTATCCAAAACTATTGTCATAAAAATTAAATTGTTACATTAAATTCCAATTACTATAACAAATTACTACATTTTCTCAAATAAATCTTAAAGCCTTTTTTTTTCAAAATCAGGTTAGAAATTATATTAATTTAACTCATTTAATATTATTAATTTAACGGGTCGTTACAATCTCCCCCACTCAAAACTTTTCGTCCCCGAAAAGGAAAAAGAAGGGAGAAGGAAGAATAAAACATTACATCTTATTTCAAATATTAACTTATAAACAATAATTTACTAAATTAATTTCCTTAAATGAGATATGCCCGTTTTATAGTCATTATAACCTTTTATACTTAAATCATTAAAGTTTGGAAAATATTCAACAAAATTCTAAGTCCAAAATTTACGAAATTTTTTGGCAGAGTCTCCTTTGTACGGAGAGACTCTGGAGAAAATATAATATCAAAATATACAAATATATTACATATATTATCAAAATATTATCCCAACACGGGCAAAATTATAAAATAGCGCTTTAAACGTAATCCGAAAACGTACCTATTTGTCGGGCAATACGCTTATTATTAGGGAACCAGAGCAGTAGCAGTGGCTTCCATAGCCTGCATTTCACTTATAAAATCTAAAAGATTAAATATTTATTTTAAAGTGAACTATTCAAGTGGATTCAATCATTAATCAACCAAACAATTCAACAACCATCAACCTTACAAACAACATACATACACACACAAAGCAATCATTTAATCCATCAAACAAATAGTTGTTTGGGTTCAAACTTGAAATTTGTATGAAATGAAATTAACTATCAAGTGCATCCTTTACTCAACAGTCTTAGATGGAACAAAGATAGATTATTTATTCATCCAACAACTTCAAGTTCCTTACCCCACAATCATAAATCAAACAATACAATTCAAACCAACAACCAAATTAACTTATTATACATTTATTTCATGCTTCAGTGGTTTGATTTTCTTTCTTTCATTTATGGAGGGATTTCTTTATTTCTTACAATTTTCGTTTTCCATTTATTACAAAATTCATTATATTTGCATTCCAATTTATTGACTAAAGTTTATATCATCTATCTATACTACTTACCTTTACTTATATAGTAAAATTTCCAATTTAACTTAAGTTTATACAATTAATTCTCATTAATAACAGCAAATTTATTGAATACCTTTATTACCTCAAGCTTCACGTGTAAGATTTCCCCTTACATTTTCTTACTAACATTGCAACTTTTATTATATGGTAAGTTATGTATGTTTTAAGAATGTAAGTGAAAATTTACAAGTTTCTTCTCAATTCCTTAAATTAATATATACTTGTTTTATAAATTACAATTTCAACTTACCTTTAATTTCATTCATTTATTTAATGTTGAAGTTTCTATTATATTTAATAGTAGTAACAATTTAATTACCCACTTTCTATTATATTTAATTACAGTAACCCTTTTTAATTACACTTAAATTATTAACCCTTTAACCTTCATTCTTAAAAATAAGGAATTTTATTAATTAATTACTTAGGGTTTACAGTCATTTATATATTACTTACTTTCTATTATATTAGAATAGGGGGAAATTAAGGCGTACTTAAGTTAATAACCCTACAATCAAACTTTATAAATTAAGGAATTTCATTTTTACTTTCTTAAGGTTAAAATCACCTATTAATAATACAACCTTTAATTTTAGTAAAATTCCAATCATCACTTAAGTTAATACCATTAAATTCTTATTTATAACAGTAATTTATTGAATACTTCATTATTTCCAAAAATTCTACTTGCATAATATTCTATTCCACTCTTAATTCACATTTCAACTTTTTATACTTGGTAAGTTATTTATGTTAAAGAAAAAGCAAAAGAACTTATACAAGTTTAATCTCAACCCTTTTAATTCGTTGATTTTCAATAAATCTTTACCATTATTTATCAGTTAAAATTTTAACTTCCTTTATACCTAGCATTAATTTTCTTACTTAAATTAGAGGTTTCAATCCATTTATTACTTACTTTATATTTCCCTAAAAATAATTTAAACCATTAATTAGTGGAAAATTTTAGAATTAAATACCGGGTCAAATTTCAATTTTATTTTAAAAATAATAGATAAATGAGTTCTTACAACTTATATCTCAATTTATATTTAAAACAATTTAAAATTTTAGATAATTTCAAAATAAATCTGCAGTAGAATTTACTACAGTGGCCTTTCCCCTACGAAACTCGAAAATGAAAGTCGATGATGCGGCCGCCATCACCGAAATTATTTTCTAGTGACAGAGAGGAAAGTACAAAATTTATTTTCTCCAAAATCCTCTTTTAAAACAATTCTTCCGAATTATACTAAACATTTATATAAGAAATTACCTATAACCAAATCATTATATTTCACAAATCCTTTGAAAGAAGATTTTCAAAAATCCCGGACTTAAGTTCTAAAATCTCCAATTTGATTTATTATAATTCCAACTTAGCTTCAATTGTTATAAATATTTTTATTTCCTAACACCCAATCTATAGCAACCAAATATATATATATATATATATATATATATATATATATATTTTTATAAAAATATTTTTATATATAGAAAATATAATAGGCAAAATTATTTCATTCACCTATATTAAAAACAAATATTATGTCGGTCTGTCCTATTAAGTGTTTAGAAATCCCTATTGATGTCATAGCGTCCCATGCATCAACCAGAATTTATAAATACAAAGCGGAACAGATTAACACAATATCAAAATCTTTATTAACACTAACAAATACGCTCTCTCATATACATACACTCAGCGACTCCCATAGGGTATTACTACCCTATTAACAAAGAGTCAAACCCCACAAAACCAAGGTTTATCGCTAAACCAAAGCTCTGATACCAACTGTAACATCCCGCCTTTTCGCACACTTTAAACCGACACACGTGCCAATTCAAAGCATACGCAAGGGCGGATTGTTATGGGGTAAATAAGAAAAACAGAGAAGAAATAAAACAAAATAGAATCTCACAGCGGAAGGATAAAATATAATAATCAATATACAGTTCATGATAACTGTTTACAAAATATTTATTTTACTTATACAATGAATATCAGAGTTACACATACCAATACAATCAATGCAGCGGAAATTTTAGAGTGTGGTGCAATACTATAAATAATATAATACGGATTCTTCATCTTCGTCCTCCAAAGCTAAAATCTTCGATTCTGAAACGCTCGGACTGACCCGAGCGAATTTGAAAAGACAAATACACTCGAGTCAGACTAAAAGATCTTATGTGAGTTAAATTAACAGAAATAAATATGAGTACAGTAACTCAAGAGATGTTCGGGATTTACATCTCCTAAGGATCCGTTAAACTATTTACTATGTAGTATATTGCGCTATTATAATAGTGTCTATTTATAAAATAAACTTACTTTTTAATAGCGTTAAGGGGTTACCCATATAGCCCTTAACACAAATAATGCCAATAGTCTATACAGTACCGTAATACCTCCTGATCGGGAAGCTACCAGAGGATACTCCATAGGTACGACACAAATAGAAACTCGTAGTAAAGGCTCGGTATGGTAGGTGACACGGCACAACTAGGCAATGCCAGGGTAGATATACCAATTGCTATCCAGGCTGGTGGAAACGCGTAGCCGTAGTTACCTCCCACCTCGGACTAACTCCCCAAAATCAAAATATAGAAGTGGCCACTGAATCAATCCAAAATCAAAGTATAATATCGAAGAGGAGGGTCCGATCAGAGGAATGACCTCATTGGCCTGAGAATCGCTCCTGTTTTAGCCACCTTATGCCAACTCACGGGAGTCGGGTCCACGTATTTACCTTACAGGAAACGTCGCCACCACCTACTTCATTCTGGAATCTCCACCGCGTACACGGTTAGTCAAAGTGGTTTTCGGTATCGACAGAGAGTATGTCAGATATTCGATCCCGGTCTCTTTGCCAACCCATCGTTATTATAACACCGCAATCATTTAAAAATAGGTTATACTTTAAAAATCAGAATAAACATTCCATTTCATAACCATGAATACGATATCATTTCAAAACCCAAAACCATATTTTATCACTTATCCCAAATATAATTCTTTTCCAAAATCAAAATGCTTTAACTTCATATCGTCTGAAAATCAAATATTTTCAAAGCATAGTATTTTGAAAATCATAATTTAAAACCATAACTTCTATAAAAAAAACTTGAATGGTTTGGACATTCAACGGTATATGAATTAAATGGTTTAACTTAAATGTTACTTTGTAAAGAAAATAGTTCTCATGGCTTTACAAATACATTTCTTTATTAAAGTCTAAACCAAAATTTATATTATCTCTCTCAAGTTCCAAAACCACTTCAATTTATTTATATATACGTATATCCATTTTGAGTAACAATATTTCAAACTAAAATTGGATTTTATTCTTTCAACAGATCAATTGTTCTATTAATTAGTCTTGAATATTCACATAAAATCCATAAATAATAAGACTTCAATTTCTAGTAATAAAATATATATATATATTCCTAATTCAAATTATACTAGAATATTCATTTCAATTTATTTTGGGAAAAAAATCCAATTATAAATATCATATCTTAAAATTTCCAAACTTAACATTTAAACATATGATATAAATTATTAAACTCCATTTTCTTAATTTTTTTCCATTTTTAAATAAAGATTTTTATACACCTTTTAATTTCAAAATTTTCAACTTCATATGTATATATATGGAAGAAGAATATTTATACAATATAAAATTTAAGATTTTTAGAAACTGTATTCCATCCAAACCATAGAAATCACATTAAAATAGTTATATATAGACCGCGGTGCCTGTATAAAATTTTCTATCCTATGGTCAAGTGATACGGATATTTATCATTTCAATCCGCAATTTAAAAGATATAAAATTTTGCGGTTGTATATCATTTCAAACCACAATCCCGAATGAAATGAAATATGCATGATAATTCGCAATTTTATGATATTCAATAAACATCCATCAACATCATCCATCATCCAATCAAAATCATCAAGCAATATCAATCAATAACAATTTATATTTGATAATAGATAACAGGTAATAACTGGCAATTTTATTCAGATTAAATTTAACAACTATTAATCTAATAGTTTATATTCAGTAATAATCTATATAACTGTTAACTAGCAGTTTATAGGCAAACAAATAAATTCTAACTATCAATTAATACGCAATTAATAAATTAAATTAACAGTTAAACTTAATAAATGCAATTCAACAAATATGAGTGAAATAAACACGCCAAATACTCATAAATAAATTGCTATTCATTTCTAAAATTAATTTAACAAACATAAAAGCTTCTAGTAGTTGTGAGTGGGTTTTAAACACTCACCTTTGGAATTTAAATCGAATTTAAATTCAATTTAAACTCAAAATTTTGACGGTCTCCAAATCCATCCAAACTAGCGTCAAAACGTCAGAAATTCCGATACGATCCCAGCAAAACAAACCGCGCGTGAATCCGGGCTCGTATGCAAAAGTTATGGAAATTTGAAAAATGGAAAAATTCTGGTCCTGGGTCGACTTCGGGTTCGACTTCGGTGCGCCGCCTCAATTCCCCGGTGCTTGCTTGGAGTTTTCGCCAAAACGACCCGGAGCGACCCGAGTCATTTTCTTCCTGACCCGAAGTTGCTCTAGGGTTTTCTCCCCTAAAACCCGAAGCGCGACCAGAAGCTGCTGCAGATCCGAATTTTTTTTTTTTTTTTAAATTTGATTTTTTTTTTTTTGAACTGACTGGATCTAGGGTTAGCACCCATCGAAGAAGAAGAGGAGCTTGAAAAAAGTATACGCTCAGATGAAAAGAAATTAGGTGGAGGCTAGGGCTTGTAGTTAGGTTTATATAGAGGGGTTAGAGATAGAGTAGATAGACCGTAGAATGAACGTGCGGAACAAACTATGGCCCAAAAAGCCCGCTATGCCTCCGAAACCGAATTTATTAAATCTATATATCCGAATAGGTAATTTAAAATATTCTGAACGCGATGGAAAAAGTTTCACGTCCAAATTTGATCGTATGAAGAAGTTATGCTGAAAACAAAATTTCCAAATTGATTCAAATTGATTTTAATTAAATTTGATTTCAAGGCATTTCACGCCCGTACGATCAAACGACAAGTCCGATCGATACGAAACTTGAAACCCTATAATAATTCACCGATACGGATCCGATGAAACTGGTTTCATCGAAATCCGAGTCCGTGACAAAAAAAGGCTATTTTTATATTCATTAAATAAATCAAAATAAATTACAAAAATCCAAATTTTATATTATATTCTAAAATTGTCCAAATTTTATTACTTATATAATTTAATCGATTTCAAATGATTTAACAAGCTTGGATGTGAATTAAAATTATAAGTATATCAATTTGCAGTGTTAATTTCTGCACTTTCCTATATTTAAGAATTATAAAATTAAATGCTCAAAACCCCGTATATTAGATTTTAACTTTTATATACTCATTCTTTATCCAAATAGGGATGCCACATACTTTGGTTCATGATTCACAATATTATTCTTAAAGTTCATTTTAAATTTCAGTAACGTAATATTTAACGTTAAATTTCCTTTATTTATGCAATAAGCGCAATTATTGAATTTGATACTCAAATTGATTTATAGATTCTGCTTTCAAAAAATCTATATCAACAATTTGGTCTAATTATAAATAGAATAAGTATTAACCTCATCTTATAGAATTAATTATTGCAATAAATCCAATTTACCATATCTTAAATCCAAATTAATAGATAAAGCTTGATTCCTTTATTAACTCCTTTGGTTTTCAATTAACCTTTTATGGTGAATATAAATTCCAATGTATAATTGAAACCTTATTTCCATTTGATTTCACTATTTCATTAAAAATCCTCATATTCCAGCTAAATTTCAACTAACGTATAAATTAGCTATTTCAATTTCATTTAATTGCGATTATCATACTATAGAAATTAAATTCCATTAAATAAATAAATAAATGTTGATTCCCATCTATTTACATTATATTACATTGGTACTTCTATTTACAACTTAGCTTTGTATAAATGTTTGAATGTAGCATCTTGTCTATTTCACGTATTAATTAAGCCTTAAAAATCAATTAATATTATATCCTTGGTCTAACCTCATTTTACCCATATTTATATTAATATATCCTTTGAATTAGGTAAATTACCATTGATTATCTACCTTAACTTATCAGACTCCACTAACGTAATGGTTAAATATTAATTCCATTTGAAAAAAAAAACAATCCACAAGATTTGCATTTCACATTGCAAATGAATTCATAAATCTTGGCTTTCTTTTTCTTTGCTTCTTAAAGGCCAAATCAAACTACCCTATCATCACTAATTTATGGCAATTAATTGCAATTGATTCTCCATTAAACTACATAAGTTATCCAATTGAAACCTAAGTGAAACGTTTATTTATTTAAAAATCCTACTGTTTAAAAGAGTATATCATCTACGGTATAATTTACATTTGACCTGATTTCTCATATATTTCACACAACAGTGAATTCCAATTTCTACCAACATTATGTTTAATATAAATTGGAAATCCAAATCATTGGTATTTCACAACCTTATTGCGTACATTTACGTATAGTTACACTAAGTCCATACACTGATTCATGAATTCATTAATTAATACACAATTTGCCTTTGTTTTCTTATATTAAGTTTATTACCGTTTTTAAGTACATTCATTATCGAACAATATTCATAAAAAAATTTATCTACACTTATTGCATTGGTTTATTCAACGGTCACCAAATGAAACAATCCTACTATTTATTTTAATATTAAATGAATCCCATTCTAGTAAATATTTTATTAATATTCACTAATTCAACATTTATTGGTTTCTTAACATTAACTTTTAACAAAGTGTGACAATTACATTATCCAAAACTATTGTCATAAAAATTAAATTGTTACATTAAATTCCAATTACTATAACAAATTACTACATTTTCTCAAATAAATCTTAAAGCCTTTTTTTTTCAAAATCAGGTTAGAAATTATATTAATTTAACTCATTTAATATTATTAATTTAACGGGTCGTTACAGTCATGGCTTCGGGTTATAATCAAACGTCGAGTCGAGTCCCAACACTGTGTTGTCTCGGCTAGTGGCCGGAACTTGTGTTATGCCCCCAGTCCTGGGATGACTTGAAGTAATCGGTCAGCAGTCGTTTTTCACCTTTACTAACTTTAATTCAACTTAGTCAGAACTAAGTTAAAGTGAAATGAGTTTGAGTGGTTGGATCATACTCGCTTATTTTCTGGTATTCACATCCACACTCTAGGGATTAAACTTGTATGTTGACTGTCAGTCAAGCCTGCTTAATTTTTGGAATCATATCCGCACCCTAGGGACATAAGTTATTTTTACGGGCGGTCACTCACAACCATTTAATACTTAGAATTATATCCTCACTCTGGGGATAAGTTAATTTATGGGTGGTATGTCACACCCATTTAACATTTGTACTCTAGTTCGCACTCTCGAGACCAAAGTTAGTCGATAGGTGGTCAATTACACCCATTTGGTGTTTATACTCCAGTCCGCGCTTTCGAGACCAGAACTAGTCAATGGGTGGTCGATCACACCCAACCATTGATCATACTCGTTAATGTTTATACTCCAGTTCACACTCCAAAAATCTGGAGTCGGTTGACAGATAGTAAATCACATCTGTTTAAGTATTAGGATGTCATTCCCACTACGTGAACAAGTAGTTGGTCAATGTTGTGGACGATCGGAACACATCCACCTTGATTTGGCAAGCGAATTCGTAGATGGACGGATCCATCCTCTTCGACTTGGAAAAATGAAGACGAGGTCGTGGACAGACAGATCCAGCCACCTCGCGCCTAGATTTAATGAGGGCGAAGTCATAGGCGGACGGATCCACCCTCTTCGAGCCCATATTTTGGTGTTTGTACTCCAGCTTGCACTCCGGGAGCTGGAGTTCGTTAGAGGTTCGTCGTGTTTCAATCCTTCTTTATTTTATCGTCATTTTCCCCCAAGCTCGGGGTTTCACTTAGTGAATGATCGGTCGGATCACGGTCACTCCCTATCTAAATATGTCCCATTGTAAGATGGAACTTAGCTCTTCATATATCGTTACTGTCGCACGATGCACTTCAGGAATCGCAAATCTGGCTTGATGAGTCTGATTTTATTCCTAAAATAAGAAAGTGTGGCAAAGTCAGTTACCTTATTACAAGTTCAAATTCAAAAAATGCATAAAAATAAGAAAGTGTGGCAAAGTCAGTCTCCAAGTCTTCCCTCAATGACATACATTCCTTCCCATGTCGGTTTAATGTGTGAAGGGACCAGATAAATTTGCTTAAGTATGAGATCGCCAACTTGAAGGTTTTTGGTCAGACCTTGGCGTTGTATTGTCGAGCGACTCGACTGCGGTGTGTGGATGCCCTCAAATCAGCCTCATCATGTTTTTCATCCGGTAAATCTAAAGATTTTGCAAGTAGGATGGCATTCATCTTTGGATCGTAATAGGTCATATGGTGAGAAGGTACTTCTAACTCAACTGGAATAACGACTTTGGAGCCGTAGGAAAGTGTAAACGGAGTATGGTCGGTCGTGGACTTATGGGTAGTTTGATATGCCCATAAGGCCATGGGAAGCTCATCAACCCACTTACCTCCAGCTTTCTCCAATCGTTTCTTTAGAATTGATTTGATAACTTTGTTGACAGCTTGGACTTGTCCATTCGCTTGAGGGTGAGCTACTGCCGAGAACTTTTGGATGTGGTAGCATTGACATAAATCTTTTAATTCGACACTATCGAATTGGGCTCCATTGTAAGTGATAATCGTTCGTAGGAGACCAAAGCGACAAATGATGTTACGCATAACAAAGTTGATTACTTCCTTCATCATGACAGTACCAAGGGGATCAGCTTCTGTACATTTGTAAAGTAGTCAACAGCGACAATGGCATACTTCGCACCACCCTTAGCCAGAGGTAAAGACTGTATTATATCAAAGCCTATGTGGCAAACGATCATGGACTGACCATCTGAGTAATCTCCGTTGGCGGGGCTCATGGAATTCTGGCATATTTCTGGCATCTATCACACCTTTTGGCATAATCCAATGCATCTCAGTTCTTGGTCAGCCAGTAATACCCATACGTGAGTATCTTCTTTGCAAGAGCTTGCCGCCCAGTATGATCGCCACATTCTCCCTCATGCACATCATGTAATACTTGTTTGATCTCGTCGTGGGCGATACACTAGAGTAAAGGAACACATTATCCCCTCCTGTACAAGACTCTATTATGGATAATAAATTGCAAAGCTTTTTAGTGGACCTCTCTTTTCTCACTTCTGCGTTCGAATTACGCTCCACGCTCAAGATAATTTTTGAATGGAGTCATCCACGACTTCTTCTCAGGCGTTGCCTTGTGTACTCAGTTTGTCTCCATCTGGTCGATACTCAAGGCAGCAAGCGTCCCGATGGGGAGGAGTATACAGTGGATGGCATAGTTGTAACGACCTGTAAGATTTTAATAAACTTTATCGTTTTATTAACGTATTTAATTGGATTATGGTGAAATTTTTAAATAAATTAATTTGCAAATAAAAAGTTAATATATGGATTACGTCCAATTAAACATAGCAGATGGCAAAATTTCAATTTATTTTATGAAAATTTATTTATTATGTAATTCTATTAAATTCAAGCTAGCTAATAATTGTTGATAATAAAAAAAAAAAATTCTAATGCAGAATATTTTACATAGAAAAATTCTAAATCCTCATCTGAGAAAGGCGTCATCTCTAGTTTTTCAAAATCCGGACTTCTATAGCTTCGTCGTTCTTATTTTCTGCATTCTACTGCATTTTTTTTTCTACTAGTGAAAAATTCGAATTTTTATAACTCAATCATACCACTGATAACTGTATACCATTGTGAGCGCCTCGTCGTGCTGATCTCAAAAGTATATTTATTTCTGTATTTCGGAACCCGGTGTACAACGGAAGCAATAAATTTGTTCGTTTTAATGACACCATAAATTGTGCCTCCTTAGCTTCTCCTTATTTCGTTTCGATTTAAACCGTGCTACCCAATATAAATTTATTACTTTAAATTTACAGCTATAAACATTATTTGACCGTTTCTCTTACATTCATTTCACTTAAGAGATACGTTTCCGGTAGCTCTAAGTTCATTTCTCTTTTGGCTTCTATTCCAATAGCATACGTTACTTTTATAATTTCCTATTTATAATACATTGTTTTATAACTCCCAATTCAATGCTAACGTTATGTGCTTTATTTCAAACAGCTCAATTGAACTTTTGAATTCTCTGTTCATTCAACTCATCGCCGTTTTGCTATTAGTATTTGTTTCCTGATTTCATCATCAAACGTTTCTACTCCTAATTATTAGTAAATTTAGAATCAACGTTTGTTGCTTAATTTATGGCATACGTTCTAATCTTTTGCTTTTATCATTTAGAAATCGAAACGTTTCTTTTGCTTTTGAATTTTGTAACGTTTGATAATAATTAATCTCCATAGTATAATTGCCTACGTATTGGGACCTAGGAAATAAATAAAATTAAGAAAACGTATAACTTACAAGAAACAATAGATTACTTTATTTGTTTATCTGGTTTCAAACGAGTGACCATTTATTTCGGGAGAAACCGTTTCTTTTGCATGTGTAAAAATCTACCATCATCTTTCTAGATCTGTTCATATATTTTTTCCTTCCGCCTCCTTTTATTTTGCTCTCAAATTTCCACCATCTTCTTTCCAGAACTCTCCCATGCAAACAAATCCATTTATTACTCGACCTATATATATATAACTCTATGGATTCACGCACCTTTCCTTCTCTGTTTTAATATAACTCTTCATTTCTTTTTCTCTCTCTCTTCTTTATTTCTATTTATAACTTTGTCAGAAACGTATGTGTCTATATAATTTATTTATTCCTTTCTCTGTTCATTTTCTTGCTTTCAAAATGTCCTTTCCTTTGTTATTCCCTTAATTTTAGTGCGTTACTTTACACCACTACAGGACATTTATTTATGTACGTTTCACTATGTTTCTTATATAATTTGATAAGCTGCACTTTTCTCTCCTTAATTTCTTTCTTCCATCATGATTCTAAAGACTTCTCCAAAAAAAAATATATATATATATATATATATATCACAGCATCTCTACATTCCTACTTTCTTTCTTCATTCTATAAACATATTTTTCCCTTACCTGAAGCCTCTCAGATCTGTTCTTCTCCTACAAAAAAAAAAAAAAAACACACACACATAAGAAACGCATAAAATAACAGGCAGCAGCCGCCTTCCATCCCTCTATCCTCTCTCGTTCATCACCTACGCACTCTCACCTCCGCCTCGGGTACCACTGCATCTCCCACTTCAACTGGTGAGTAGCCACCTTTATTTGTATGCACAATTTTTTTTAAATGCAATTATTTGAACGTATGCGTGCTTAGTTAGGATAACATATGATTAATTTGGGTTTAGGTCACGTTAGTCTTATATATATGAGTATAGAATGTCTGCATATATTTGTGTAGTAAATTGTTTGCATATTTTACTTAAATAATTTTAAAGTATCAAATTGTTTTTCCTTCAAAGATATATATATATATAGGTTAGTTATAGACAAAAGTATATGTATATGAGCTTTATGAGATGTACGTCTACGTAAGTTTTAAAGTATACATTATACATATACGCACAGCTGTTATATTTTAAAGTGGTATTTTATATAGATTTTTTTTTTTTTTTAGTAAATTTTCGTTCTGATTAAATTTTATACATGTTGATGTTCACGTAATTTATAGGTTTTAAGATGTATAAGTTAAGTTATATATATATGACTTTATTTACGCATATAAAATTTTAAAAGTGGTATGGTCTGTTTATACGCATGGTTAGTAAAGGTGATTTATTTATTTATAATATATTGTTTTGCCGTTTATATATGTCACAGTTTTTAAAAATGGAGGAAAGGACAGTACATGTGTTCATTTGAAGAAGTCTGTGTCTATTTTGTTAGTACGCATATAATTTAAGTATGTTCATATAGGTGGAGTACAGACTTGCAGTGCATTATAATAACAAAAATTTTATGGATTATTTTATAAGTTGTTATATAGTTTTGTTTTATAAATATGTTATTTACGTATGTAAGTATTTTTTAAAAAAATGTAAGTATTTTTAAAATTGTAAGTATTTTGTATAAATACATATTTTATAAACTAAGTTTACATTAGTTTATATGTGTGAGTATCGGCTGTTAGTTCATATATGGTATAACAATAAGTAATATAATATGGTTGATGTTATAATAAGTTAGGTTACTGTAAGTGTATTTGTGTATATACATTGAGTTACATTTTATAGAATATGTCCTTAAGTTATTAAGTATTTAGGTCGTGTCTGCATATCAGATTTGTTCAGTACATGAATTATAAAAGTTCGCTTATACCATTTATCTTCATCGTTTCAGTTCTGATCTGATCCGTTTCAATTAGCTTTGATCGAATTCGTGCCGATTTTGTTTTGCTTGGATTTGAAATTTAATTTCAGTATCCGTAGCAGTGTGCTTATCCGTATCACCTTCTGTATTCTCGTTCATCTCTAGCCTTGAAAGGTGAGCAATCACTCACGATTAACGTTCTTTTATTTATTAAATTTGATTCAATTGAAACGTCAATTGAAATATGCTGCTGTTAGTTGTTTACTGTTACGACTGCTATCATCTGTATCTGTTCACCTATGACACCTGACACCATTATCGGTTAATTATTTATGTGATAATAATACAGATTGGTTGAAAATTTACTGATTGATTGATTGTCGTTTAAATTGGATGTTAATTACTATTGTTAAATGATAACTAGTTTGCTAGTAAGATTTGAGGTGGTATAGTTTACAAAGAAAACGGATTATATACGATGGACCTTGATTGATTAAACCTGACCCCGCCATATGTAAATTTGATTAGTTTAATTTGACCCATTAATTGTCGTAGGAATTGATAAGTTATACTTTAAAGCTTTGAACATAGTTTGGATTAACTGTTGTAATACTAAACTGAAATTGAAATGGAACGACAATTGAAAAACTGAAATGTAATAATCTGTAATCTACATGAAATGATAGTGTAGATTTTAGAAATAATTATAAAAATAACAATGCGAATTAATAAGATCATTTCGGAGTTATTTGATTTAATCTATTGAATTGTTATTGATTGTTGTTATTGCTTGTTTACTTACTTTGACACTATCCCTGTCATCACACTGCAAGTTCCCTTTGTTATGTTTGATTTTTGAATTAAAATGGGTTGAAAAATAGGCCCAAGCGGGTTTCGTTTAATTAAATTTCGGATTACGGGTTGAAATGCTATCCACCCGTATACATTTAGTGTACGTATTGAAATGATAATAGCCATAACACTTTGACCATATGAAAAAAAAAATCTATGGTCTTATTAAATGTAAATTCTTAAATACATCTATAAAGGGTAATGATAAATATAGAGTTAATTATATCTAGTTAATCAAGATTTGATTAAATACATAAATTATGATAAATAATTTATGTAAATTTTATTCGGATAAATGTTGCAATAATATTGAAAAATTAAGGTTGAGAAATAAATTTGGGTTATTGTAAAATGATGTTTAGATAAGGATTTATTTATTTAAATCAATTTGAAATTTATCGAATGAGATATTTCACGTTTAATAAAATTTGAGAAATCTTGAGAAAGATGTAATTTAAAGTCACTAAAATGGTATTGAATAAGGGAAGGTTCAAACTAAATAATAATGATGTAAAAACCAAGAATCTATATGAAACTGTTAAATTTAACATCTAAGTATTTAAGCCATGAACTGTATTGAAATTAAATGGTTTAGAAATTTGGTATGTATTTGGGACCAAGATAGTTGAATTTGTTATGTAGATAACTAATTGAATTTAATGGAAATTGAGGTTGAACGAAGTCTGGAAATTTGTATTTAGAGAACTAGATTGGGAAATTTAGGGGAAATATTAAATACTTAAAGTATGGAAACATATTGAAATGGAAAGGGTAATTAGGATATCAAATCCAGATTTGAGATTTATAATTGAGATTGAATTTAATTTAAATGGAAAGGTCAGGTTGATGTGAACGATTTGTTAAGTTAAGGAAATTGCAAGTGCTTTACCATATACAGCATTTAATATATATAAATACTATTTGGGAAATATAATTATTCGAAGTGAATTTGACATTTGGGTTTGAAGTATAAATTAAGTGAATGACCACGATGTAATAGTGTATATTTCTACCCTGCAGATAGTTCTATGGACCCTTAGAGGATGGTCATCCCAAACATCCTTTAAGTTATTTGTATTTCAGTTGATATTTCACTTGAGTTGGATTTATTGATATACGAATGTTAATCCTGACTCGAGTGTTTTGTGTTTTGCTTTACGCTCGGGTCAGACCGAGTAATACAGCTTTAGAGACTCACCTTTGGATATTGGAGCTTCATTTGGAGATCCAACTATCGTTTCAGCTTTCAGTTTTCTAGATTGACTGGTTCAGAGAAGTCATCGGCTCGTACTGAAGACTTTTCTGTATTCCAGAGATTCTGATGTATTTTATTTTAAACTCTGATGTATATAGTAGCTTCATGAACTACTATTTTTCTATTCCGCTGCATTATATTACTCTGTGTCTGTGATCTGTGATTGATTTATTTACTGTATATTTAAGTTTTGCCAAAATTTGTATTAACAATTCGGTATTTTGAATTATTCAAGTCGGACATGTACGGTTTTATTGTCGATTTGAATGGTCCAAAATAGCGGGTCGTTACAGTTGGTATCAGAGCTTTGGCTCAAGTCAAAACTTAGCATATATGGTAAATTTATTACAGAATCACTTTCATTCGAGTTGAATCTCTTCCTTTTTGACTCGATTTCCTTTGAATTTTGGAATGTCCCTCAGTTTCGAAATTCATTCTTGTCTCTCCCTATTTATATTCGTTCGATTCTGGAGTATCCCATATCTCCACTAAATAATTTGTAAAGGGGGTGAAACTCCTTTACAATTGGCGTCGATTCATCGAAGATTTGTTTACGATGCTGCTATATCTTGGTATGCCGAATTCTATCTCTGGCAATAAAATGTCGATTTGCCTTAGAATTCCGCATCAATCATATTCCTGAAATCACGATTGACCCGGTTAAGGTCGCCCGCGATTTATAGAAGTATATCCATCTTCTATTTTGTAATTTAATTATCTCATCTTCGATCGAGTCTATCTTCGAATCAGAATTCTATGGATTGGAGTTCCTCTAATTCAAATCTCTATCTTTGTTTTGAAATCCATTCTTAAAATTATCCTTTGAAAATCGGGTATGTTTGCATTTTGAAATTTGTTTTAAATATTGAAATTATTATTTTGATAACTATGATTTTATTCTATATATAAAAGTGAAAATGTTTTCCATAAGGATTATATACCTATATACAAAACAAATAAGAAATGTTATTCTATATATAAAAAAAGGTTTTGAAAGGATTTGAAATTTTGAAAAATTATAAGAAATTGATTTATATAAAAATGATTTATAACTGAAGTGTTAAATTTGAAATTCGAGAATTGAATTCCGGTATTTTGAAATTGGTTTTAAGATTTTGGAAAATATATATAAATAATACGATTTAAAATTATTTTTTTTGAATAAGAAATGTTTCAAATAAGCTCAAATGAATTCCAATAATTTTAAAGAAATTTCAAAGAAGTTTCCAAGAAAATAGAAGTCCAGAACTCACTTATGTCGCTTGAAAATAATTTCGGTGATGAGTGCACGCATCATCGACATTGATTTTCGAGTTTCAGAGTGAGGGAGAGGCCACTTTAATAGCTTCGCTATGCAAGTGTTTTGTAAAACCGATTTTGATTTCAAATTCCGAAGTATAATTTGATATTTTAGAAAGATATAAGTATATATTTGAAACAATTTAAAATGAGACCGGTATTCAGTCCTCGAGTTTCGGATTTAATAATTGGTTTATTGATTTATTGTTGATTTTCAACTCTTGAATTGAAAATTTGATTTCCCTAATTATTTTGAAGGTTCGAACACTTCCAAGTCAAGGTCTAAAGTTTTAAAAACTAAGAAATTTCGAAGAGTATAAAATGTTTGATAAAGAATATAAATTTAGTTTGAAATGTTTTGAAAAAAAAATAGTTTTGAATAATGGTTTTCAGAAAGGTAAATTGAATATTTCAAATAGAAATAGATAGTTTAAAAGTTTAAAGGGATAAATTATAAATTTGGAAACCATTTTGAGTAATTGATTTTGAGGAAAATATTTGGTTTTGAAATTAAATTGGAATTAAAAACCAGTACTTATATGGTGATTTTGGAAATGTATTTGTTTGACTTTAGATATTTAATTTGGAAGAAAATTGGTGAAATCATATATGATTTTGAAACTGAATTGATAGTGAAATAATTTGAAATTGAGAATCTTAGATTATTAAGTACTTGATTTGGGAGTGGTCGAACTTATATAAAATGGATTTGTATAAGTATGAAGTTGATTTGAAATCTATTGATTTGAAAGTTACTCAATTTGGAAAGAGATTTTATATAATCGAAGTCTATATAAGTATGATTTGATATACTATTGATTTGGAAAGTATTCGTTTGAAAATGGAATCCTATATATATGGACTTTATATAAGTACAATATTTGAAAGTGATTTGAAAAAGGTACTATATGATATATATTTTCCAAATAAAGATATGGAAAGTGCCTTCTGCTTGATATCCGCTTTGTGGCCACAGCGTGGATTCATTCTATCGTTATTATTCTCTCTGATTTTGGTTTTCCGGATGTAATACTCGAGTGTTCCCACCGTGACGTGTCCCACGGTTTCTTTTTCTCTCGTGAATGCACAGCGAAATTGCCTGGCTGAGTCTTGCCTAGGGGTACGGATTGTTTCCTGGGGGAACCAGGCGTAACCATTGTGTATCCTGCAATCTGTGTAGGTCGCGAATAGTAGCGCAAGTGCCTGGCTGAGTCTTGCCTGGGGGTACGGATTGTTTCCTGGGGGATCCAGGCGTAACCATTGTGTATCCTGCACTCTACTAGTCATCATGGCGTAACTCGCAGGGCTGTGAAAGCTTACGGATATGGATTGTTTCCTGGGGGAACCAGGCGTAACCATTGTGTATCTGCGAACCATGATCGGACAAAGGTTTTGGTTTGATTGTTTTGTTTGGATCGTACTTTCCATATCTATTTTAAAAGGTTTTTCAAGTATTTTCACTGGGTGTTGAAACAAGTCTACTAAGTACTTGAAGAATTCTAGCTTTGCGCCTGATCAACGCATGGCCAGAGTCTGCAAGAACGAGGATAAACTTGTAAAACATTGAGTTATAAAAGTATTTTCGAAAGAAAAATTGGTTTTGATATAAAAGAATTTTATTATAAAGGTATTGCCAACAAAGAAATTTTGTATTAATATTTGAAATTTAAATTCTTATGGTTTGAAATAAATTATTCGGACCCGATTCCTTCTTTTGAATCTACCTTATCTGCTCAGCTTATTTGTTCATCTTGATTTTGTTTTCAAAATCTACCTTCCTTCCTTGTTGGATTTATCCTTTGAAAATTTTGTCTAATTATATACTACATTGTTTAATATAAAATTTTAAATGTTATGAATAGTTTGAAGTTATTAATTTCGGATTTAATATTTTCAATAAACTTTGTAAAAATAAGGGATAGTGCAGGTAATTGTTTTCATAAGAGTTGAAAGTATTATAGTATTATAGAAAATTTGAATTTCAAATGAAGTTTCAAATAAAGATTTCAAATAAATTTGGGTAGTTTTAAAAATTTGTTGTTTATCTTATCTTTCAATCTATAAATTTCCGGCTGTTTTATTCTCCTACCTCCTTCCTTTTCGGGGACGAAAAGTTTTGAGTGGGGGAGAGTGTAACGACCTGTAAGATTTTAATAAACTTTATCGTTTTATTAACGTATTTAATTGGATTATGGTGAAATTTTTAAATAAATTAATTTGCAAATAAAAAGTTAATATATGGATTACGTCCAATTAAACATAGCAGATGGCAAAATTTCAATTTATTTTATGAAAATTTATTTATTATGTAATTCTATTAAATTCAAGCTAGCTAATAATTGTTGATAATAAAAAAAAAAATTTCTAATGCAGAATATTTTACATAGAAAAATTCTAAATCCTCATCTGAGAAAGGCGTCATCTCTAGTTTTTCAAAATCCGGACTTCTATAGCTTCGTCGTTCTTATTTTCTGCATTCTACTGCATTTTTTTTTCTACTAGTGAAAAATTCGAATTTTTATAACTCAATCATACCACTGATAACTGTATACCATTGTGAGCGCCTCGTCGTGCTGATCTCAAAAGTATATTTATTTCTGTATTTCGGAACCCGGTGTACAACGGAAGCAATAAATTTGTTCGTTTTAATGACACCATAAATTGTGCCTCCTTAGCTTCTCCTTATTTCGTTTCGATTTAAACCGTGCTACCCAATATAAATTTATTACTTTAAATTTACAGCTATAAACATTATTTGACCGTTTCTCTTACATTCATTTCACTTAAGAGATACGTTTCCGGTAGCTCTAAGTTCATTTCTCTTTTGGCTTCTATTCCAATAGCATACGTTACTTTTATAATTTCCTATTTATAATACATTGTTTTATAACTCCCAATTCAATGCTAACGTTATGTGCTTTATTTCAAACAGCTCAATTGAACTTTTGAATTCTCTGTTCATTCAACTCATCGCCGTTTTGCTATTAGTATTTGTTTCCTGATTTCATCATCAAACGTTTCTACTCCTAATTATTAGTAAATTTAGAATCAACGTTTGTTGCTTAATTTATGGCATACGTTCTAATCTTTTGCTTTTATCATTTAGAAATCGAAACGTTTCTTTTGCTTTTGAATTTTGTAACGTTTGATAATAATTAATCTCCATAGTATAATTGCCTACGTATTGGGACCTAGGAAATAAATAAAATTAAGAAAACGTATAACTTACAAGAAACAATAGATTACTTTATTTGTTTATCTGGTTTCAAACGAGTGACCATTTATTTCGGGAGAAACCGTTTCTTTTGCATGTGTAAAAATCTACCATCATCTTTCTAGATCTGTTCATATATTTTTTCCTTCCGCCTCCTTTTATTTTGCTCTCAAATTTCCACCATCTTCTTTCCAGAACTCTCCCATGCAAACAAATCCATTTATTACTCGACCTATATATATATAACTCTATGGATTCACGCACCTTTCCTTCTCTGTTTTAATATAACTCTTCATTTCTTTTTCTCTCTCTCTTCTTTATTTCTATTTATAACTTTGTCAGAAACGTATGTGTCTATATAATTTATTTATTCCTTTCTCTGTTCATTTTCTTGCTTTCAAAATGTCCTTTCCTTTGTTATTCCCTTAATTTTAGTGCGTTACTTTACACCACTACAGGACATTTATTTATGTACGTTTCACTATGTTTCTTATATAATTTGATAAGCTGCACTTTTCTCTCCTTAATTTCTTTCTTCCATCATGATTCTAAAGACTTCTCCAAAAAAATATATATATATATATATATATATATCACAGCATCTCTACATTCCTACTTTCTTTCTTCATTCTATAAACATATTTTTCCCTTACCTGAAGCCTCTCAGATCTGTTCTTCTCCTACAAAAAAAAAAAAAAAACACACACACATAAGAAACGCATAAAATAACAGGCAGCAGCCGCCTTCCATCCCTCTATCCTCTCTCGTTCATCACCTACGCACTCTCACCTCCGCCTCGGGTACCACTGCATCTCCCACTTCAACTGGTGAGTAGCCACCTTTATTTGTATGCACAATTTTTTTTAAATGCAATTATTTGAACGTATGCGTGCTTAGTTAGGATAACATATGATTAATTTGGGTTTAGGTCACGTTAGTCTTATATATATGAGTATAGAATGTCTGCATATATTTGTGTAGTAAATTGTTTGCATATTTTACTTAAATAATTTTAAAGTATCAAATTGTTTTTCCTTCAAAGATATATATATATATAGGTTAGTTATAGACAAAAGTATATGTATATGAGCTTTATGAGATGTACGTCTACGTAAGTTTTAAAGTATACATTATACATATACGCACAGCTGTTATATTTTAAAGTGGTATTTTATATAGATTTTTTTTTTTTTTAGTAAATTTTCGTTCTGATTAAATTTTATACATGTTGATGTTCACGTAATTTATAGGTTTTAAGATGTATAAGTTAAGTTATATATATATGACTTTATTTACGCATATAAAATTTTAAAAGTGGTATGGTCTGTTTATACGCATGGTTAGTAAAGGTGATTTATTTATTTATAATATATTGTTTTGCCGTTTATATATGTCACAGTTTTTAAAAATGGAGGAAAGGACAGTACATGTGTTCATTTGAAGAAGTCTGTGTCTATTTTGTTAGTACGCATATAATTTAAGTATGTTCATATAGGTGGAGTACAGACTTGCAGTGCATTATAATAACAAAAATTTTATGGATTATTTTATAAGTTGTTATATAGTTTTGTTTTATAAATATGTTATTTACGTATGTAAGTATTTTTTAAAAAAATGTAAGTATTTTTAAAATTGTAAGTATTTTGTATAAATACATATTTTATAAACTAAGTTTACATTAGTTTATATGTGTGAGTATCGGCTGTTAGTTCATATATGGTATAACAATAAGTAATATAATATGGTTGATGTTATAATAAGTTAGGTTACTGTAAGTGTATTTGTGTATATACATTGAGTTACATTTTATAGAATATGTCCTTAAGTTATTAAGTATTTAGGTCGTGTCTGCATATCAGATTTGTTCAGTACATGAATTATAAAAGTTCGCTTATACCATTTATCTTCATCGTTTCAGTTCTGATCTGATCCGTTTCAATTAGCTTTGATCGAATTCGTGCCGATTTTGTTTTGCTTGGATTTGAAATTTAATTTCAGTATCCGTAGCAGTGTGCTTATCCGTATCACCTTCTGTATTCTCGTTCATCTCTAGCCTTGAAAGGTGAGCAATCACTCACGATTAACGTTCTTTTATTTATTAAATTTGATTCAATTGAAACGTCAATTGAAATATGCTGCTGTTAGTTGTTTACTGTTACGACTGCTATCATCTGTATCTGTTCACCTATGACACCTGACACCATTATCGGTTAATTATTTATGTGATAATAATACAGATTGGTTGAAAATTTACTGATTGATTGATTGTCGTTTAAATTGGATGTTAAGTACTATTGTTAAATGATAACTAGTTTGCTAGTAAGATTTGAGGTGGTATAGTTTACAAAGAAAACGGATTATATACGATGGACCTTGATTGATTAAACCTGACCCCGCCATATGTAAATTTGATTAGTTTAATTTGACCCATTAATTGTCGTAGGAATTGATAAGTTATACTTTAAAGCTTTGAACATAGTTTGGATTAACTGTTGTAATACTAAACTGAAATTGAAATGGAACGACAATTGAAAAACTGAAATGTAATAATCTGTAATCTACATGAAATGATAGTGTAGATTTTAGAAATAATTATAAAAATAACAATGCGAATTAATAAGATCATTTCGGAGTTATTTGATTTAATCTATTGAATTGTTATTGATTGTTGTTATTGCTTGTTTACTTACTTTGACACTATCCCTGTCATCACACTGCAAGTTCCCTTTGTTATGTTTGATTTTTGAATTAAAATGGGTTGAAAAATAGGCCCAAGCGGGTTTCGTTTAATTAAATTTGGGATTACGGGTTGAAATGCTATCCACCCGTATACATTTAGTGTACGTATTGAAATGATAATAGCCATAACACTTTGACCATATGAAAAAAAAAATCTATGGTCTTATTAAATGTAAATTCTTAAATACATCTATAAAGGGTAATGATAAATATAGAGTTAATTATATCTAGTTAATCAAGATTTGATTAAATACATAAATTATGATAAATAATTTATGTAAATTTTATTCGGATAAATGTTGCAATAATATTGAAAAATTAAGGTTGAGAAATAAATTTGGGTTATTGTAAAATGATGTTTAGATAAGGATTTATTTATTTAAATCAATTTGAAATTTATCGAATGAGATATTTCACGTTTAATAAAATTTGAGAAATCTTGAGAAAGATGTAATTCAAGTCACTAAAATGGTATTGAATAAGGGAAGGTTCAAACTAAATAATAATGATGTAAAAACCAAGAATCTATATGAAACTGTTAAATTTAACATCTAAGTATTTAAGCCATGAACTGTATTGAAATTAAATGGTTTAGAAATTTGGTATGTATTTGGGACCAAGATAGTTGAATTTGTTATGTAGATAACTAATTGAATTTAATGGAAATTGAGGTTGAACGAAGTCTGGAAATTTGTATTTAGAGAACTAGATTGGGAAATTTAGGGGAAATATTAAATACTTAAAGTATGGAAACATATTGAAATGGAAAGGGTAATTAGGATATCAAATCCAGATTTGAGATTTATAATTGAGATTGAATTTAATTTAAATGGAAAGGTCAGGTTGATGTGAAAGATTTGTTAAGTTAAGGAAATTGCAAGTGCTTTACCATATACAACATTTAATATATATAAATACTATTTGGGAAATATAATTATTCGAAGTGAATTTGACATTTGGGTTTGAAGTATAAATTAAGTGAATGACCACGATGTAATAGTGTATATTTCTACCCTGCAGATAGTTCTATGGACCCTTAGAGGATGGTCATCCCAAACATCCTTTAAGTTATTTGTATTTCAGTTGATATTTCACTTGAGTTGGATTTATTGATATACGAATGTTAATCCTGACTCGAGTGTTTTGTGTTTTGCTTTACGCTCGGGTCAGACCGAGTAATACAGCTTTAGAGACTCACCTTTGGATATTGGAGCTTCATTTGGAGATCCAACTATCGTTTCAGCTTTCAGTTTTCTAGATTGACTGGTTCAGAGAAGTCATCGGCTCGTACTGAAGACTTTTCTGTATTCCAGAGATTCTGATGTATTTTATTTTAAACTCTGATGTATATAGTAGCTTCATGAACTACTATTTTTCTATTCCGCTGCATTATATTACTCTGTGTCTGTGATCTGTGATTGATTTATTTACTGTATATTTAAGTTTTGCCAAAATTTGTATTAACAATTCGGTATTTTGAATTATTCAAGTCGGACATGTACGGTTTTATTGTCGATTTGAATGGTCCAAAATAGCGGGTCGTTACAATAGTAGTCGAATTGATTCAGCGCTGGAGTTTCACTAAAGAATCGGCTTACTGATTGTGCTCTCGGGGTATACAATGGATGGCATAGTAGTCGAACTGATTCAGCTCTTCTTGAACCCGAGTAAAATAAGTAGCCAATCTCTAGTCTCTAGCTTGATACTCCCCTCGAACCTGGCATATGACCAATTGTGAATCACAATAAATCTCCACAGTAATAACTCCCAAGTCTTTGGCAAGTCTTAGTCCGGCAAGCAAAGCTTTGTACTCGACTTTGTTATAAATTGCACGGAAGTCAAATTTTAAAGCATTGCTTATAGATTGACTTTCTGGGGTTTCGAGTTCCACTCCATCATTTGAGCAACGGTCATTTGATGCACCATTAGTGAGTAGCTTCCATGTACGCTTAGGAGATTCACTGGCTTCGAGCAAATCCTCTTGTATGGTGAATTTAGCTTTGAAGTCTGCCAGAACTTGTCCTTGAATAGCTCTCCTCGGTGTATAAGTGATATCAAATTGACTCAAGTCGATATTCCACTTAAGTAATCTACTAGACATCTCAGGTCACGTAAGGACCCGTTGTAACGGCTGGTCGGTGTAAACAGTGATCGGATAAGCCTGGAAATATGGATAGAGCTTTCCCGAGGCTATGATGAAACAATAAGCTGGCTTTTCCTCCTCCGGGTAGTTTCTTTCTGCCTCTGTTAGCCTTTTCTTGATATAGTAAACCGGTCGTTGAATCTGATCCTCTTCTTGAATTAAC
Organism: Allium cepa; assembly: GCA_030765085.1. Lineage (NCBI taxonomy): Eukaryota > Viridiplantae > Streptophyta > Magnoliopsida > Asparagales > Amaryllidaceae > Allium > Allium cepa. The sequence goes on along the minus strand of CM060929.1, from coordinate 728,600,294 downwards.
GTAGCACAAATTACATTTGCCGAAACCGCTGGATAGACATATAATCTCTCGTGATCAATTGGCTTCGACAAAATAGGAGGTGTTGCCAGATGCTAAATAAGTGCCTGGAATGCACCTTCGCACTCCTATGTCCATTTGAAATTTCATTTCCCCTTTCTAATCAGATCGAAGAAGGGAATGCACTTATCCATAGATCTGGAAATGAATCTGCTTAAGGTTGCCACCTTCCCGTTGAGGTTATGCACCTGCTTTATGGTCCTAGGAGTTTCAAGATTTCGAATTGCCTAAATTTTTTCAGGATTGGCTTCAATTCCTCTGGCATTGACGATGAATCCAAGGAATTTTCCTAACACAACTGTAAAATAACACTTCAACGGATTAAGCTTCATTCTGAACTGTTGGACTATGTTAAACATCTTTTCCAAATAACTGACATGGTTGATGGACAGTCGTGACTTCACGAGCATATCATCCATGTACACCTCCATGGTTTTTCTGATCTAGTTAGCAAACATTCGGTTCACGAGCCTCTAGTAAGTTTCTCCAGTGTTCGTGAGTCCGAATCGCATCACCTTGTAGCAATAGAGTCCTAGATCCATAACGAAGCTAGTATGCTCCTGATCAAGAAGATGTATCAGGATTTAATTGTAGCCAGAATATGCATCCACGAAAGATAAGAGATCATGCCCGGTCGTTGATTCCACTAATTGGTCAATTCTAGCAAGCGAGAAGCTATCTTTGAGTAAGCTTTGTTCAAATCTGAGTAGTCCACACATGTCCACCATTTCCCATTCGATTTTCTAACTAGCACTGGATTCGACACCCACTCTAGGTATAAAGCATCATGGATAAGCCATACCACGCCTTTTTTGTTTCACGGGGACATGTCATGGATCGATGTACAATGCATGGCTCGCGATGTTCGGCTAGGCAAACACATCTAGGTTTGTCCGAAGAAAATCAACCAATTCCTTTCTCATCTAGGGGAGGAGTTGAGATCCGACCTTCACTATCTTGGAATCGTCATTGTCATGGATCTGAACATTGATCGTCAACTCTATTAGGGAAGCCTAGTAATATTTTACTTCCTTCTCATCATTATTGTCTCGGGGATAAAGGTCTTTAAGGAGCTGCTTGTGGCACCCGAGACGAGGCCGAGGTGTTACTTGTCAATTTTATGAAAAACGGACGCAGAGAAATTTCTCTATGCCCTTTCCTTTCTCCTTCTGTTGTGCATCCCACAGCTCTGCAACATAACAAACGCATCCAGTTGCCTAGTCACTACGTACTACTCCGACCCTATTATCAGTAGGGAACTTTAAATTAAACACCATGTGGCAATCACTGCCTGAGATCTATAAGGGGCAATCGGAACAATAAAGCATCGTAAGGGGAATGTATGCCTAACACAAAAAAATGCAACATCCAGACTCTGCAATGTTCTCCAATACCCAACTCAACGGGCAATTCCACAATCCCAGCTAGTATAGTCGTTCTTTCATTAAAACCATGAATACGTAATTGACATGATTTCAAGTCTTTCACTTCCATCCTCATTTGTTCATAAGCATGCTTAAAAAGAATGTTCACAGAGCTTCCGCTATCAACCAAGATCCTCTTCATCCAAGTAGGACCTATTTGGGCTGAGATGACCAATGGATCGATAGTGGAGGCCTTGACTCTATCAGCATTACAATTCCTGAAAACGATGTCGTTCGTCATCGTCCTTTGTTGTTTTGTCGGGGCCCCATCATCAGAAGTACTATAACATTCAAAGTCCACATGCTTGATCGGACTGGCATATGACTCCATTTCCTTTCGGCTTCAATCAGCCGGATAAGGATCACCACTCACCTTGTTTATTACCAACCTCCTGCCAGTACGCGTGGGTTCTTCGGGCCAGCCAAGCCTGACCTTGATTCGAATTAGATGCGCCCGCACCTCCATCCTGCGGTGCCTAAACAAACTGTTCTAACTTACTTTCTCTCATCAACCTCTCGATGATACCTTGCAAATGACGAAACTGATTAGTGTTGCGGCTACGATAATCGTGGAACCTACAGAACTTCCTTATCTGGATTAGTTTCTCAAATGATGGTTTCAGAGTTGGCTTCTTATACTGTCCGGTAATACGAGTCTAAAAATAAAAAATTTCCAACCACGTATTTAATGGAGTGCATCGGTCAAACGCAGGAGCTCTAGGTCTTGGCCCGCAATGTGGGTCTCCCTTCTTCCCCTGACCTCCTCTACCCTTTTGTTGACCTTGCTTGTTTTGTATGTTTAGCTGTACTTTACCAGAATTTGCACCGGTCTTATTTACTTCAACATTATCTAAATGCCTCCAGCATTAGGTTCCACAACGTCCTACTTCCTAGATTGTCTAGCGTCTTCTCTCCTCAAAAAATGGGTTGCCTTAGCATAGAAATGATCCAAAAAAGTGAGGGGTTTCCCAGCCAAACGATCACCAAATTCAAAATCAGGTCGAACCCTTTAGTCAATGCCATCAGAATAGAGTTTTCATTAGGGTTGCTGACCTTAGCACAAGCAGCATGGAACCTTTCCAGATAATGCCTAAGAGTTTCTCCTGGACTTGAGTAATACTAGATAAGGTATTGGCATCCTTCGGTCTCGTAGCATGCATATGGATCTATTCAAAAAACTTAGTAGCCAACTTATCAAGACATAAAATAAATCTGGGTGGTAGACAAGTGAACCACATAGTTGCAATGCCTCCCAAGGAGATAGTAAAACTTCTTACTTAACTGCATCATCAGCTCGAGCTGCTTTCATGAGCTATTCATATTTCAAGATATGCTCGTTAGAATCCGAATTTCCTTTGTACACTGGAAGGTCGGCATCCAGAATCAATAGGGTGGTTCTGTATAAAGAATGTCATTGGTAAATGGAGTATGACTTTGGGAGATTCCCCAATCATCGTTTGTGAGGCCTTGACTTTCTCTGATCATCTGGCATATCATGGTTGGAATGTCAGGCATTTGGATGTTCGGGGACTAGGCATGGTCAGGTTTCATGTTACGGGGATGGTACGATGGCTGTCCACGATCCGTTCCATGCCTCCTTGGCTCCCGGTCTTAAGGAAAATGAGGATCCTAAACATGAACGCATTGAAGAGAGGCTGGTTCTAGATCTCAGCTTCTAGATCTATTGTGGAAGTAGTTGCATGGTTATGAATGGTGTGATAAGGAAGTGCTCCTCCTTAGGAGGAGGGTCTAGCTTGATGACTTGTTGAAGGACCAATCTCAGCTTGTCCGCGATTTACAACATGATGATGTCCGAAGGCTTCTGCATAGTTTCCATCTAGCCAACGGCGTGTAGATCTATGATCGAAGTCAGATAAAGTCGAGCATTCAGACCAGGAATAAGAGGTGTATTCCCTTATAGATTCCCCTCGCCTTCCTTCATTCTGCTGGTTCGCGAGTTGGCATGGATCTGCTAAGTGAGCTCTTGATTGTTCTGAGTCAGCTCTTGCATAAGGGTCTGGAACTCCTCTCTAGTCACTGGGCTAAGTGTATCTGGAGCTCCAACTGACGTTTGGCATGCTGTGGTCAGATGTGTGGGATTTTCCCCATCCCTTCCTTCTAGATCTGCAGCATTGGAAGAAGTTTTGGTAGTGCGCACCATCTTGAATGTAGCTCTTCCTAGATCCAGAGTAATCTGAGTAGAATGGAAGGAACTACTATAAGACAGACCTGGATCTCCTCCTCGGATTTTAGCAATCTGACAATGGCAGGGGATCCATAGAACAGGAGAAAAAGCAGAGTTTTTCTCAATGAAAGCACCAAAGTATTTGTACCAAGCAAAGTATGCAGAAATAGAAAGAGACGAGAATTTATAGTGGTTCAGCATTGTATCCTATGTCCACTTTGAATATTTTTGCTATTTATTGATGATTATCAACTAATTTACAACAGTACAAAGCAATATCACTCAATTTGCAACGGAATTTCAGTAGAGCAACGACGTAGAAGAGCCAAATGTTCTTTTTAAGTAGGCATAGGGGTGTTATTTATAGGAGTAGATCTATAAATATCTCCCTCAAACTTCAGAATACCTCTTCTCACACATGGGTAGGCCTACCAGATCGATCTAGGGTTGGTTGGGATCGGTCCCTGATTGATCCCTATTGTCTTCGTATCGATCAAGTTTGGCTCAATTAGAGCTGCGATCGATCAGGGAGACTCTTGAGGTGGTAAGCAAGCTCCTGTGAAAATTTCATAGCAATTGTACTTGGTTTTTGAGTTATGATCGATGCTAGATTAAGTTTGCAAGTTGGCTGATCGATTCCTGTCGATGCTTGCATATCGATGGATTTCGTATCGATCAATGACGTAGAGCGAGAATTCAGGGGAGATCCATATTTCATGTTGATGGGCTGCTTCCTTTGGCTCGACCACTCCCTCCGTATCCATCTATGGTTGTTCTCTTCATATCGATACATGCATCCTGCATTCGAGTTGATGCCTGCATCCTGCCTTCGTATCGATGATCTGTTATCGGTCGCGTATCGATGCTTGGCCCCAGTCTTCGTACCGATCAAATGATGATCACTACGAATCACACAGCCGATGGATGGATGAAGTGCGATCGATACAAAAGGCGTGATTCTTGATCAATGGAATACGATTGATCCTGAAGGTGCTATTGCTTGATGGATACGAAGGGGATGGATGTAGAGTGATGGATATGAAGTAGGATGGATACAAAGTTAACATGTTTCATATGGAACATGATCGATGCATAGTTTGAACATACGAAGTCGGATTGACCTGAAACTTGGTATGTTTCATTTTGTAGCTTTTCTTGTCATACCATGCTCATTGTAGCTCGATCCGGACTTGGACCAAGTTTGCATGTACCCATTGTGGACCTATAGATAACTGATCTCCAAGGAAGATTGTCTTTAGTTTCTAATTAAGTCCTTAGTGTCTAGTTTCTAGTTAAGTCCTTAGTGTCACAGCCTTGTCAAAAGGTGAGATAACACTAATTAGGCTAGAATTGAGCAACAGTAAACTATTAACTTGAAATTAACATTTACATCTCCGTTACAGTTAGATTTGAAAAACCTAAAATCCTAAATTGAATTCAAATTGGTACTTAGACTGGAATTTGCGTTCACCAATTACCGTGACGACCTGGATTAAATTATATAAACGGTCAACTTTGAAAATATGCAAAAACGCTAAATTTACTAAGTGAATGGTCGACCGCAGAACCCTAGCGGTCGATTGTTGTTGATCGACCTAAGTGGTCCAATGGTCTACCATTCAGAACAAAAATTGCACAACTGTACCTCGGCCTAAGGCCCAAAGTTATATATATATATATATATATATATATATATATATATATATAACATTAATTGTTGTTGGGCCTACTTAAGGGTAACTGGATGCATGTTAGGACTTAAAGGGAACCTAAATCCCTAAGAGCAGACCCTAGGTCATGGCGGTGTTGGGCAAATATTGTTTACCCAATTTGGGATTAAGTATTCGACTAGCGGCGATGTATTTTAGCAAATGGCACTAATAGGAGGTTCTAACGGTGGGCGTGTAGCATTGGCATAGATGCCAGAAAGAGTGAGTTCGACACAACGGGGGTTCCTTGTATGCATGATTTCTGACGAACATGGAATAGTTCAAATGGAGGACCCGAAGAATGCACTAAGGGGCCAACACTATGATCAAGGGGTGGAAGCGGATGTAGATGATGGGACATACTAGCTAGTCAGCATCTTGGTTCTTTCGCTCTAAGCATAGTGAGGGGAAATCGTTCCCAGTAAACTATGGCAGTGTTAGCAGTGGGAGTTTAGTCCCACATTATCCTAGGGGCGGTGTTTACATGGTTAGTAGCCAACCAGGCGGCTTTTCCACATTTAGTAGCATTTTGGCAGTGTTTACATGTTTTAGTAGCCTAGCAGCATTGTTTACTTTAAGTAATATAAGCAATGGTCAATGGTTGGTTGTGAGGTTCGATCTGTAGTTTGATCCTCAAAATAGTCTACAAAAATTGTAGTGTAGAAATGTATTAGACAAGAACCCTTAGGTAATAGACGCTAGGAATTCACAAACATTAGTATCACACCCTACGTCATCTACAGTTGTATTAAAGTAACTACATATGATCATCACATATTAAACTTGTACTCATTCACTAGACTTTTATCTAACCCACTCCCTCCTTTCCATATTTTCCCACTACAGAATGACAGGTTAGCAATTGATTGGGCATAGTATGCGAAGAAAGGAACTTCGCATTAGAGTTCTTATATTCTTTGTTATCTACTATGTATTTACTTTATTAAAAGTTCGTTAAACATATACTATACTTTGAAATGGTGTAAACGACAAATAAAGTATTTTGGAGACTGCTTTCTGAAATATCTATTTTTATTACTTATATTTTAAACTCGTTCTGCTGCGAGCTTTGGAAGTGCAGAATGTCTTAGAATTTACCCTTATAATTACGCTTTATAATATTTTAAAAACCCAATAGCTCATGCTTCTTAGCACGATGGGTGTCCAAAAGTCACACAAGGCTTTAGATTGTTGTGTCAGAAAGTGTGAGTTATTACATTTGGTATCAAAGCTTAGGTATAAGATCCTCTAGAATTTAGTATGTACTGAGAGAATGGACTTGAAAATTATTGAAAAAAAGAGAGTTTTCCATAAATGTTCTCAAAAGGTTTGTGAAAATGGGCTTTTGATATATATATATATATATATATATATATAGTATGTATGCATGTGTATGTATATGTAAAACGTTTCAAAGGATTTACATATATAAAAGTATAAAAAGAAAGAATGATATCAAGTAATCTTGCAAAGTACTATCTTTGGGAAAGTTGAAAATAATTCCCAATCATAGATAGTGAGTGAGTATAAGTCTTAGAGGAATGACTCTAGAAAAGCAGCTAAGATCCCGATCGTAAACATCCCTATATTGTTCCGTCGTTATCTAAAGTGAGGAGATAAGATGAGCCTAACCTGACTAAGGGAGCGTAATTATAATTTTCAATTATTTCTATTAATACACAATACCCTATATATTTTGACTCATAAGGTAAATGTTGGTTTATCCCTTATGGAAGCAAACAATTGTGGGTCAGAATAACTGTTAAGGTTATAACAGTTGAGGTGAAAAATAAACTTTTCATGCTTACTGAAATTTACCCCATAAAGAAAGGCTAGTAGAGGGTATATATCAACTACCGGTAGTAAGTAAATTTTAAACATAAGGGTAAGTAAAGAAGATTAGTACCATGAAACCCATATAATAGGAATATGATTTTGACAGTATAAGGAGGACTTTGTAATTTAGAGGCAGATTTCCCAATTAAAGTAGAAACACTATCCTCATATTAGTAGTAGTTGTAAGAGCTCTTATTTATTTAAAGGTATAGCGAGAGTATTTCCATATCGAATTTGGACACTGTATTGGTAAATAAAATTGAGTAAACCATCTTTGATAAAAAAGACGGAAACTTTATGACTTAAGCATTATCAGGTTAAGTGGGCTTAGGTAATTAGGTTGCTATTGCCTACTTCGATTTAAGTGATAAACCAAGGAAAATGTTTTCTAAAAGTTAAAAACTGTAGATCACTGATATTTTAAATAAAAAGAGGAAGTTAGTTCATAATTTTACATAAACTAATCAGACAAACTATATGGAAATCGTTTAAAAGGTAAAAGTAGAGAATTTGATTAAAACCAAATTTTCAGTAACAATTTTAAGGCTTTTTTTTATCATCTAGGCACATTGTTATGCTTACCCTCAATGTGTACTTTGCTTTTAATAACAGAAACTTTGAAAAATAAAAATTGAGAAGTATGTAAGATCTGACTTTTGAACTCTGTTTAAAATTAAGAAATTGTTAGTATTTGAAAATGTCTTTTATCAGTGTTTTTTTCAAACTCTAAAACAATGATCGTAACGAGTTAAAAATACCACATTTTCTTTAAAAATACGTTTTTGTGAAAATTTATTATTTATGAAAGAAAATTCTAAAATGGTGTTTTATGTACATTTTACTAAGTTAAGCTCAACCGTTTGATAATTTAATTAAATAAAAATATCATGATCTTAGTAAGAAGGAAACGCTTGTTAATAATGAAATGAGATTTTTGCAGTTTCAAAACTTACTAGTTTTGTGGAAATAAAGTTAAAATCTAAGGTCTTGATCTAAAAAGTAAAAGATGAAAATATTATGATTGTTGCCCCGTCTTTTGGACAAGAAAGGGATATCAACAAATTGGCTAAAAAGGATGGATCTAGGATTAGAGATCGATTGTGAAACAAGGCTATGATCGATACCGTCAAAATTGAACCAAGCTCCGATCAAGATGGGATTGATTGGGAATGGTGAAAAAGGATTGGAGAGGATACATTGTAAATTTCAGATCAATCGAAATTCGTATGCTCGAGTTATGGATGGATCAATATTGGCAAGAATTAGTTTTGGATCGATCTCTTCGTATCGATTATGGTGACCGTTGGTTTGGATCGATCAAAATTGATGTGTACTTTGGATTGATGTGTTCATATTGCTACTTTCATATCGATATATAGATGGATATGAATATGGGTGATAAACTCCTTGTACAATTGATTTGGATCGTTCGCACCGATAACATTAGATCGATACGAGGGAAAGAAACAGATTCGTGGATACGGAGCCCGTATCGATACATACACATCGATTGGATGGAAGAGTATGTCAAAGCACTTCATATCCATCAAGACCGGGATCGCTACAAAGAATGAAGCAACCGTTTGAGGGACTTGGATGGGCATTTCGTATCGATCACTTATTGATCGATATGAAGGACACAATCAGCAATGGATACGAAGAAGGAAATCTGGGATCGATACGAATAGGGGTGAATTTATGGATATGAAGTGATGGACATAAGGTAATGGAGTATGATGGATATGAACAACGTGGGATACAAAGGCATGGGATATAAAGAGCAGATGGATACGAATTGATGGAGTCGAACTGATGGATCCGAAGCTTTCAGCCCACTTACAAACTAGAATTTGGATCGATCATATCTCTCAAACCATAAATCCAAATGCTATGAAATTTTCAAAGAAGCTTCGTTTATGCACTCAAGAATGTTCATGATCATTATCCGCTTCATTGGACTCCTTTTGGATCATTACGAACTGTACTTGGATCAATCCAAAATCACTCTAGATCAATTTGGCGGGCATACTTGCGCAAGAGAAAAGGTATTCTAGGTTTTAAGGTAGATATTTTCGAATCTCCACTTATAAATAGCAGTACTATGGCAACTAAGAAGGAATCTTCTTCTGCTCTTTATGCCGAAACTCTGCTATTTTTTTCATTGATGTTCAAAGGCTTGTAATTGTAATCTCGATACAAAAGGAATAAAAGGATTGATTCAAAGTGGACATAGTCCGGAGATAGCCGGACCACTGTAAATCTTGTGTTCTTTCTTGCTTTCTTACATTTTTTTTTCTATTTCTTCATTGTTTTGTTGTCTACTTAATCAGGATCTGAGATCTGTGTTTGGATATTGAGGATCTTTGTATATACACCGGTGTTTTCTCTACTTCGGGGGTTTGTGACTAATTTTGGCACAAACACTTTGGTGCTTTCACTGAGAAGGACTAGCACCCGATATATCAGATTTGGAATTCAGATTTGGAAATCTAATAGATTAGACCTGGAAGGAACCATGACTAAGCAATCAACAAGGAGACAGAGAATGGAAAGGAGTCAGCGCAAAGGAAGTCAGGAGGCTTCCTTAGGAGCTAATCAAGCCTCGATCTTCATCATTAGAGACGAGATGGAAGTGATGTTGAAAGGGAAAGAGGATATGATGCAGAACCTACTCCGATATGTTGGACAAGCTGAGTGCAAAACCAAGGGAATGGAATTGCACGGAATGCTAGAAAAGAAGATCATAGAGCTGGAGCAGCAGGAGCAGAGGAAATTCATGATCAAGGCCGAGAAAATGAAGCAAACAAGATACAGGACAGAGCAGGAACATCGGGAGTAGCTCCTGTACTCGGGGGTATACCCTCGAATCATGTTGTCATAATTCCAAGAAGGATAACTAGCAGCGTTGTTCAATTTGGAATTGATCGGGATATGGATGCTCATCCAGGAGGACAGGTTTTAGGATTCCCTCGTGGACTCGGGGGGTAGGTTGGAGACAGCATGCAAAGGCTACCACTTGATGACAACGACATGTCGGCAGACATGATCAGACGAGCTATGAGGGGAGGACTGGTGAATAGAGATCTAGAGGACATGAATAGGAGCCCCTTCGCTCCTACAATCAGGGAGGTTAGGAATCCACCAGATTTCAGACTACCAACGCTGGAGATGTATGATGGGAGAATAGATCATGTTGTTCACTTGACAAGGTATATGAGGCATATAGAGGTAATGGGGGCATCGAAGGAAGTCATGGCTCGGTGCTTCCCTTTGTATTTGACAGATGTTGGAGCATTATAATTCAGACAGCTAGAAAGTGGATCAATTGGCACTTGGACGGAGTTAATTGAGAAGTTTATAAGGCAATTTCAGGTCCACATCATAAGATCCAAGAATGTGATCACTTTGACATCAATGAAAAAATGGAAGGGAGAATCACTTAGGGACTTCTAAACCAGATTCAATGCCGCAGTAGCCTTAGTGGATCGACTAGATCCGTCGATGGTTTTGATGGCAGTGGTCTCAGGAATTATGGATGACTCGGGTTTTAAGCTATCATTGGAATGGGATCCACCGTTGGATCTCGGGGAGTTTTATCATGAAGTGGAAAGGTTTCGACGATAGGAGGATGCAAAGACTGAGAGAGAAGGAAGAGAGGCTGAAGTTTATGTGGTAAAAGGCGGAGGTCCACGCAGGGAGGGTTCAAACAAAGATGATATGGGTAAAAGGAAATGAATGACATCGGCAACACATCGAAAAGGCAATGGAGGGAATCGAAGTTCTCTTCTTGCACCGATTTGACTGAAACTTTAGAGCGGATTTACTTGGATACTCAATGGCGTCTCCAGTATCAAACGCCGGCAAAAAGGGAACCCTCTAAATACGAGCAAGCATCAAAAAAGCAATGCCTATTCCATGAGCTAGATGGGCACAACGCGAACGACTGCAGGCATTTGAAGGATAACTTTGAGGAGCATGTGAGGAATGGTCATTTGCAGCAATATGTATGGAGTCGAGCCGTGGAAGTAGAACAAGAGCAGCCACCGCCCACCTCAAATGAAGATGGCACAGGATCTAGGCATCATCAGCTTGTTATCAACTGATTGAATTTATGGCATGGAATAAGTAATAGACCTCGAAGTAATATGACTAAGTCACTTACACATGTACAGAATCGATGACGGTCCCTAGGAATGCTCTGAGATGATGATAAACTTTAATGCTCTAGTTTATGAAATCTTGTTCTCTTTATGTTTTCTGTAAATTTTGGTCCTTCCCTTGGTTGTACGAACTTTTATTTGGGTTTTTAGGTATATGGGATTTCATTTTGTCAATTGGACTTAGTAATAACTAGATTTAGATTAATGTAATAAATAACACAGGTCATGCGATTACGGTCCCGACCGGAGAGACGGGAAAGTAATCGCAGGTTATGAGTCCCTTCGTCGAAGAGCGATGGAATGGACTCAAACACAATATAAAAGTCCTCAATCGGAGAGTCAAGGCTGGAGAATATAAAAGTCCTCAATCGGAGTGTCGAGGTCGGAGGATATGAAAGTCCTTGACCGGAGAGTCAAGGCCGGAGAATATACAAGTCCTCGATTGTAGGGCTGAGACCGGAGAATATAATAGTCCTCGATCGGAGAGTCGAGGCTAGAGAATATAAAAGTCCTTCACCAGAGAGTCAAGGCCGAAGAGTAAAAAATCCCTCGATCGGAGAGTTGAGGTCGAAGTAGTATAAAACGACCTGGCGAGGTCCGCGGGATTGAATTTAGACCCGGAGAGGTCATGAATTTGGATTTCGTCTTTGAATGGCTATGGATTTGGACAAGTGCCCGGAGTGGTGCCAGATTCGAATGTCGACCCGGAGAGATCAGGGATTTGGTTATCGATTATTGGATATGGATGGATTAAAACTCGGTTGATGGGTTCGGATGGCTATGGAATTGGCTAAGGATTTAGTTAATGGATTCGGAATCGGATATCGACTCGGAGCATTCACGGATTTGGGAAAGGATATGGCTGTGGCATTTGGATAGGATGGCTTGGTAATGGATTGGATTATGAATTGGACGGTATGGCTATGGATGGAATATGGAATTCGGATGATGGATTTAAAGCTATTCAAAACACGCCTTCCTATCACAAGGTATTTTTGGGGGGCAAATGTTACCCTGTCTTTTGGACAAGACTGGGATATCAACAAATAGTCTAAAAAGGATGGATATCAGGATTGGAGATCGATTGAAAACAAGGCTATGATCGATACGTCAAAAATGGACCAAGTTTTAATCAAGGTGGGATCGACTAGGAATGGTGAAAAAGGCATAGAGAGGCTACATTTCAAATTTCAGATCAATCGGAGTTCATATGCTCGAGTTATGGATGGATCAATATTAGCAAGAATTGGTTTTGGGTCGATCACTTCGTATCAATCATGGTGACCGTTGGTTTGGATCGATCAAAATGAATGTGTACTTTATATAGATGCGCTCATATTGGTGCTTTCGTATCGATATATAGATGGATATGAATATGGGTGATTGACTCCTTGTACATTAGCTTTGGATCGTTTGTATCGATAGCATTTGATCGATAAAAGGGAAAGAAATAGTTTCATGGATACGGAGCTCGTGTCGATGTGCACACATTGATTGGATGTCGGAGTATGTCAAAGCACATCATGAGACTGGGATCGATACGAAGAATGAAGCAACTATTTCAGATTGGATGGGCATTTCGTATCGATTACTTATTGATCGATACGAAGGATGCAATCATGGATGGATACAAAGAAGGCAATCTGGAATCGATACGAATAGGGGATGGATTTATTGATATGAAGTGATGGGCATAAGGTAGTGGAGTATGATGGATACAAACAACGTCGGATACGAACGCAAGGGATACAAAGGGAAGATGGATACGAATTGATGTAGTCAAACTGATGGATCCGAAGCTTTCAGCCCACTTACAAACTAGAACTTTGATCGAGCATATCTCTCAAACCATAAATCCAAATGCTACGAAATTTTCTGAAAAGCTTCCTTATGCACTCAAGAATGTTCATGACTGATCTCCGCTTCATTGGACTACTTTTGGATCGATACGAATTGTACTTGGATCGATCCAAAATCACTCAGGATTGATCTGACGAGCCCACGTATGCAAGAGAAAAGTTACTCCAGGTTTTAAAGCGGATATTTTTAGATCTTCACCTATAAATAGCAGTCCGATGGCAACTAAAAGGAGATCTTCTTCTGCTTTTTACGTCGAAAATCTGCTATTTTGTTCGTTTATGTTCAAAGTCTTGTAATTTTAATCTCAATACAAAAGGAATAAAATGATTGATTCAAAATGGATGTAGGCCAGAGATAGCCGAACCACTATAAATTTTGTGTTCTTTATTGCTTTCATACAATTTAATTTTTGATATTTCTTTATTTTTCTTTTCTACTTAATTAGGATCTGAGACCTGTGTTTGGATATTGAGGATCTACATATGTACGCTGGTGCTTTCACTACTTTTGGGGTTTGTGCCACCAATTTTGGCATAAACAATGACTATCACTTAAAATAAAAAAGAAAGAAATAGGTCGGAGTTAGGTAAATAGGAATAAACAGCCACTAGGAACAAATTTGACTATGGAATTTGGAAGCGTTAAAATGGTTGGGACTGTGATAAAATGGAAATATGGGAATTTAGTGATCTTTTAAGTCAATGGTTGAATTGGAAGGATGGAAAACTAGGTCACTTGTAGTGGTGAAGGGTGAGTACCACCTTGGATATTTTTATCCAAGTATGGTTTGAAGTTTGGAATGTATGATTTAGATAAAACATATTTTCAAATAAGGAAAAGAGAAGCTAAGATTGTGGTTATCAAGGGATGTTATGTATGCAAAGAGTTTTATTCGGTTTGAAGTGTATAAAGGACCAAGTGGGGTCTATTTCAATTCTTATATATTAAGTTAAGTGACAAAGGGGTGATGCAGATATTGGTCGATACTTGTAGGTAAGGATAGGATATCTGTAGGCTATGGAAAGTCCAAGTATTGTGTCGTTTCACTGGAAGCAATAGGCGGACCAAGTTGACATAAGTCATAAGTCGCATTAGTGGGAGAATAGTCCCTATAATGAGATGGTATTAGTGGAAATTGGTTTCCATAGTACCCTACAAATGATGTTACCTTATTGTGTTCTATCACTATAGATGTTTGTCTAAGTAAAACTTGAACTTATATAGTAAGATATTGGCACATGTTTAAATTTGGAAAATGTTTGAAAGTAGTAGTCCCTGAACTTATAAATCATGCGATAGTTCTAGATTTGTATTTTTGAAGGACGTGTTCAAGCAAATGTAAATTAAGTTATCATGGTAAATTGTTGGGATTTAGGTGATCCTGGATTTTTGTTGGATAATTGATTTGGGTAGTAGACATAACTGAAAGTGGTGATGAAATAGGAACGAGATTTATGTAGTATTTTAATTTATTGGAATGTAACGGTTGCAATGCAAATTCCTTTGGAATATCAAGTTCAGAGTTATAAATAAAAGTGTATCATTTGAAATGACAAGGTATATATTCGATTCAAAGAGATGTATAAAATAGGGATGGTTAATGCATTTCGTACTGTCTATTTCAATTACTAAGAAAAAGATAATTCCTTGTAATTCCAAATGTGACATTAATTCTCCTTTTGGGTAAGATAAATAAATTTAAACTTCCAACCTTTCCTTTAGGACAGATGTAGTTCCAATGCATTAAATACAGAAATCCCTAAGTATAAACCAAAGTGTTGGTCATTATGTTTATTGGATTAAAATGACAATGCATCATTCCATATTGAGTTATCCCAACCACGAGATAATTGGAATAAACAGATAAGAGGATATGTTTGGTAAAGGTCTCATTTATAGGAGGACATTAAGAAATGGTAAAGTTTTGGAAGTTCAACTCATGAAAAGGTATCCTGGATAAGGTTATAGTCAAGATTTTGCAAGGGATAGTTAATTCAACAATTTGGGTCTCCGTCGAGGAAAAGATACTATTATTTGCATGCATCGGTGATGCGAAAGCAATTTTCATAAGGAGGGAATTTTTAATAAGATTTGAAGGAAAGGATAAAGTGGATTCTTCTCAATCATCCCTCGAATTGGAAGAAGACAATTTACTTATGGAAATTCATGGAAGACTAACTTTGAATACATAAGTCATGTGCATAGCAGTTACATGCGAACAATGTTGCACTTAGGTGATTATTACCAATGCTAGAGTGATTCTAAGTTATGAAATCAATTAATTTTAAGACTTTTACTGTTACGGTTGAATAAGAAGATAGACAAACTTTCACTAGTGGAACTTGGAGCAGATCTCTATAGGATCTAAACATGACAACTAAGTACCATACTTTTAAAGGACTGTAGGAGCTATTCTGAAGTAAAATGAGGTGATTTAAACTGAATCGAATTGGAAAATAAGTTTTACTATTTTCAATATTTTAAGAAATCAGCAAGTTGGATACCTGTTGGTAAAGTGGAAAATTGGAAAGAGCTAAGTAGGAAGTACCATGGAAGGAGACAAAGTCCACATCTGAGTTGTCTCGCTTGGTATCTAGAAGCTGATGACGTTAGGTATACAATTGGATGATTTAAGGCGGTATGTTGTGCATTGAGGATTTTATAAAGCTATAGTTTCATAGGGGCATACTTATGTCAAGGTACTTAACGTGCTGCATGTTGACACTTTTGAGTTAGTAGTAAGGATTACAGAGAATTACCTATTCACATACATTTGGATTAAAGATTTATGCCAGTGGTAAAGGCTGAGAAGTGCAATTGAAAAATATGGATAGGTTTATTTCATAGAGGACAAGGACTGTCAAGGTAGACAGAAAAGCAATTCTTGATAGCAAATATAAGGGTAGTTCAAGGAACTGAGTCCTCTATAGTTCGTGGAGCTGAGTTCATAATTAGAAAACAAACAAGTAAAAACTCTCCAAGGCAACATAGAATACTGCTAAATTATATAGAAGTCGTCATTAGGTATTTGTGGAAGTGCTTATGCGATGTAGTTACCAAGGTGAATCTATGTTAGTTAGGGAAGTTAAAATGAATAGGTGAGTCCCTTGTTTGCCACGCACCTACCGTTATTTTTGGGCACGGGACAAATTGAATCTATAATCAAATAATTAAAATGGTTAGAGCCCTGTAGGGAGACTATTTAATTGAGAGTACATGAGAGCTTGATGACAAAGTATGGGCTACCTATCCCAAACTCTTCTTTGGCACGTTTCCATTCTAGTAGAAGTGATATTCTGTAAATAGATTCTAGCTTAGGTGGAGACCATTGGATGGTAGAAATGTTTGTAAACATATCAGTATGACATGTTATGGATGCTAGTGGATGTATTTGGATGTATTATTTGGATTGCTTGTTATACATATTTAGGACAATACATCCACTTGGTAGTACACACACTCACATTATCCTTTATTATTGTATGGCTTAATTTATATTATACACACGAATGCTTGACAGTTGATTATCGTGCATAAGGATGGAATGAGTGCACATACATGTAGAATTAGAAGTATACTTAATTAGGTGTTGCATATATATTGGATGCATGGCATGAGCACTTGCATAATAGGAGGTCGATTAGATCGATAAATTGCCTGCGTTTTGCGTTAGCATAAGTTTACGTGCATTTCACATTATATATATATTACATTAGAAAATTTTCAAGGATAGTGATTATAGTTGATGATGGATGAGTAGATGGTTGTAGCTATTGGTTGCTGTGTGTATAAGTTACATTTTTCCATCCTTTGAAAATTTTAGTGCGAAATCCTTTTAAGGAGGGAAAATATAACACCATGGAAATTTGCGTAAAATTTAACCAAAATTCAATAAAAAATTTAAATGGAAATTTAATAAGAAAAGTAAATTTAATTATAATAAGGATTAAAAACAAAATTTGCACATACATTCTAATTTGGTTATGAAACTTGCACCATTGTGTTCATAGCGATTTTCATATTTAGTACTTCGAAATCGGAGCTAGCATGGAAATGTTATGGGCATCAGAAGATGGGAATAAAATAAACAATTAGAAGAGAAAAAAATAATAAAACATCCATAGGTCGACCATGGGTCATCTTGGGTCGATTCTAGAGAGTAAAAAAGCAGAACCTGGAGCGTTATGTGAGCGATGTATGGACGGCTGTAATCGTCCCTTCGTTGCCAAGTTATTGAAGAGCGTACCTATTGAATCTGAAGATTCTCTAGGCCAGATCCAACGTCCTAAACAAATTCCTAAATCTAATAAATTCTAGCCTAACCTAACTCTAATTCTCACATAACATTACTATAATAAGATGCTGCTAAAATCCAACCTCTCCTCTAATCCTAAATCTTCTTCAAAAATAAAAATAAAAGCAACTGAGAAGAATACAAGTAATTGAATATAGACGGAGTAGGCAAAGCTATCATACAGAGAGGCAATCCTCAAATAGGAAGAGCTTAGGCTTGAGGTGAGTGGGAACAATTCAGTAAAATGATTTTTACTGTTAGTTTAATTTATTTTAATTGGGTTAGGATGCCAGAAATCTAATTTTAATTGTATAAATCCTAAATTGGAATATGCGAACTAGGCTAGAATTAAATAACAGTAAGCTATTAACTTGAAATTGACACCACATCTCCTTTACAGTTAGATTTGGAAACCCTAAAATGAAATGCAAATCGATACTTAGACTGGAATTAGGGTTCACCAATTACTGTTACTGCTTGAATTAAATTATATAAATGATCGATGTTAAATATGTACAAAAACCCTAAATTTACTACACAAACGGTCGACCATAGAACCTTGGCGGTTGACCAATAGCAGTCGACCATCTAGAGTAAAATTTCCAAAATTGAACCTGGACCTAAGGCCCAAAGTTATTATATATATATATATATATATATATATATATATATATATATATAACATCAATTGTTGTCTATTTAAGGGAAATTAGATACATGTTAGGACTTGTAGGAAGGCTAGTTCCCTTGGAGCGAATGTTGGGTCGTCGCGGTGTTAGGTAAATATTGTTTACTCAATTTGGGATTGAATAATCGACTGGAGGCGATGTATTTTCGCAAATGACACTCATAAAAGGTTCCAACGGTGGGGGTGCAGCACAGTCACGTATGCCTGATGAAGTGGGTTTGGAACAACGGGAGGTCCATGTATGCACGATTTCTAACGCATGTGATACAGTTCATATAGAGGACCCGGAGCGTGCAATAAGAGGTCAACGCTACGATCGGGAAGTAAAAGCGGATGTACAGGATAAGATATACCAGCAATTCTGTATCCCGGGTTCTCCCTCTCCAGGCAAAGTGAAGGAAAATTGTTCCCAGTAGCCTAGTGGTGATGATGCTAGTCGATATTTAGTCCCACGGTAGCCTATTTGCGGGTTTACATAGTTAGTTCCTAAGAAAGCTGTGTTTCCACGTTTAAAGCATTATGGAAATGTTTACATGTTTTAATAACCTAGTGGCATTGTTTATTTTGAGTAGCTCTAGTAGAGTGGCCAATCGCTAGTTGTGAGGTTCGATCTATAGTTCGATGCTTGAAATGGTCTACACAAACTCTAGTATGGGAATGTATTAGACAAGAACCCTTGGGCTATAAATTTTAGGAATTCACGGACACTTGTATCACACCCTACATCATCTAGAATGGTATTAAAGTAACTGCATATGATCATCACATATTAAAATTGTACTCAATCACTAGAATTTTATCTAAACCACTCCCTCCTTTCCATTTTTCACCACCGCAGGATGACAGGTTTGAAGTTGATTAGGCATAGTGCATGGAGAAAGGAGCTTCAAGTTGGATATCTCGTATTCTTTGTTATTTATCATGTAGTTACTTCTGTATTAAAAGTTTTTAAAACATATACTGTACTTTGAAACATTTTAGATGGCCAATAAAGTATTTTGAAGAATGTTTTCTAAAATGTCTATTTTCAGTACTTATATTTTAATCGCTGTGAGATCTGAAGGTGTAGAATGTCTTAGAATTTACCATTATAATCTTGCTTTATAATGTTTTAAAACCCAATAGCTCATGTTTCTTGGCATGACGTGAGTCCAAAAGTCAACATTAGGCTTTAGATTGGCGTGTCACGAAGTGCGGGTTGTTACATGATGTATCGCTCACACCATACCGTTGTCTGACCCAAGGTTTTATGCTTTGCTTCTTATTATCTCGGATACTCTTAAATGAGCATATTAGGGATAACAAGTCTGAATAGAGAATACATTTACGGAGTATGAGCAAGAGACTAGTCTTTCATATATCTATGCAAGAGACTACGCTTACATATATCTATTCTTTTTAGCTTACTATCACTTATATTCTACTATGTTGTGTGTTGGGGCTATGTCAGTACTTGTGATAGTTATAGAATTTATTTTAGAGGCTTGGAATGTATAAACTCTTTTATTTTAGTTTTTGCATGATCTATGAATCTGATGCCCTTTAATGTTATGATTTATGGTTCTTCTGATTATATTACTGTCTCGCATGTTTTACATCTAGTTAATTGTTATATTTTGTTTATTTGTTGTGAAACGTTCTACGGGCTCTATGCTTAGGTTTTTGTTACTTTACCCCCTTGGCTACTGTCGTGCATCGACCGGGTACCTCCGTGACATATTATACAGAAATGTTGGGTACCAGAGGTGTAGAGTGTCATCATAGGGTCATTTTAGGAGCACAATTGTTGCTCCAAGTGCATTTGCACCATTTATATTCATTACTTTTAGCTGTAATATTTTCCCATGCTAATCTGATACTTAAAACACCATTTGCATGAAAGATTCAATAGTAGTAGTCCCATGATGAATTAGTATTAGGCTTTATATCTCTGATTTGATGGTGGCAAAAGGAAGTGTTCACTCTCCGTTCATGATTGCATAGGAGAGAGGAGACCTTCTGATTGTGGCCCCTACTATATACTTGGCATACGATCATAATTTTTTCACTAATGAGCATCCATTTAACCAGGGATCAAGCCATAAATTTATGACTTCTCTATTAATATTATTTTCTCAATTACTCCATTATTTCATATCTTTCTTTGATCAACGGTTCCCATGTATAAAAGCATTGTTTCCTACTTTATGGTGCAAAAAAAATTGTTATGACATTATTTGTTCTAAATCTAGGATTTCTTTAAATTGACTCTATGGAAAAAATCCTTATACTGGTTTAATTATAATTGCCTATATCAAATATTTCAATTTTACATTTCCACGTCCTCCCTCCATTTTCGTTTTGCAAACATCTCCTAAATTCATTTTATGGGCTTTATTTTACCAGAAGAAATCTTAATATATGAACACTACAAGAAAAATATCATTTTACAACATCATATAAACGTAGTTAAAGTATTATAACAACATTTATGGTTATGTTGTTACATCCACAGTTGTGAAAAATGGGGTATCTTTTCCAACTTTTATCTAAATGTTGCATAAAATGTTGTATAAAATTTAGCTATAAAAAAATATAAATATTGTGAAAACACCAAAAAGTGGTTAAAAGATCTTTTTACTACGTTTTCTGATTGTTATAAATAGTCATCTACTATATATTTCATATGTTATAACAAACTTTTGTCGACAATATGTACATGTTGTCTGCATACATTTTCAATGATTCCCATATGTTGTATTTTATTTTGACAACGTTATTCACTTATTGTAGAAATATTATCCACGTCATCTAATAAAAGTTGCGTATTGGTTTTATACAACTATTTCCAAATGTGACATTTTATGTTTCAAGCATATTTAATAAACATTGCAAATACAAGATAGAAAACATTTTTTAAATGTTGCCCTAATTTCATTTGCATCATTCGTTAAACATTGTAGAACAAAATTCCAACAACTTTTTTTACCTATTATACTATGTATGACCACCACATTTGTGAACGGTTGTAAATAATTTTTCAATAACATTGCTCTAATATAAAAAAAAAAATACATTTGATTCTTACAATAAACGTTGTGCACAAGTATTTTACAATAATTGACAAACACTGTAAATTATACCAACATTTCCCACATATTGTATTGTACATTTCAACCATATTTATATAACATCACAACAGTTCATAGAATGTTATTAAATGTCAAACCACAACTGCTCATTTCAAAAGGAATAGCTATATAGAACAATCTGTTAGATCAACACATGATTTAATGATAAAAAAACATCACTAGTTGTTGAAACCTCGTTTACGACGTTTCATACTTATTTTGACTACGACAACTATATACGTTGTTTTTCTATACTAAATTGTTTTTACAGGAATTTCTACAAGGCCGAATTCAAATGAACTTCATGCTGTATATATGTCATATTGAGTCGTTGTTTAAAATTGAAATGATGTTAAAATCTCTCCTTTGGATATATATATATATCGACACGTACACATACACATATGCACAGAGCATAACTGAATTTTTGGGTCAAATTCAGACGTCTGAAATGACCAATTCAGACATCTGAATCTGTAACTAAATTTAAAATTTCCACAATATTCAGACATCTAAATTGGAAATTTCGGACGTCTAAATCTGGTCAAAAATGACCTATTTCTTTTCTGATTTGCACGTTAACAATTTCAGAAGTCTGAATTCAAATTTTCAGATGGCTGAACTTCTACAACTGCTATATTTTTGAATGGACATTTCTCTTCCATGAAAAGTTACAACTTTTTATTAACAGATATGTCCATACTCTTTCATGATAACTATTCACAAATGATTACACGTCTTTATATTATATATAAACATGTTAGAATCATCTGTTTTAACCACCTAATCGATCTAACTCTTTCTATTCTTATACTACTCTGATTCTAACACTTTTGTGCATTCAAATTTATTCAAAATCATTCATTTTCTTCCATATTCTTCACATACACACACACACATATATATCAAAAGGAGAAGATTATAGGAAGATTGTACTATCAAGAGACAAATTCGTGTTATTGAGAACACAATGTGTCAAATACCTTTTGTATAAGTTGAAGTCCTGTTCTACGGTTCAGGCAAGTGAAGTCCTCTTCGGCTATTGAGGCATCGAAATCATGTTCTGTTGTTCAGGTGTTGTAAACCTGTTCCTTCGGGTTAAGTGGGCATTGTTGTTAGTTGAAATTCCAAAAGGAGTCTGGGAATGGACGTAGAACGGGAAGTTCGAACCAGTATAAAAATCCCTGGTGTGCTTGTTTTATTTTACTTATTTACTCTACTATAGTAACTTTGTTTATTTCTGCACTAGTTTAATATAGTTCCATATAGCATGATCCGCATAGTATTTTTTCATTTGGTATCAGAGCAAGGCATCTTATAACCATTACACAGTTATTTGATTTCTTGCTAATATGGAAAACAACACCAGCACTACCACTAATACTGTCACTAACACTAGTTTTATTGAAGTTCAATCTACTGCATGACCTCCACTATTCAATGGCACGAATTACAACTATTGGGCAACACGAATGCGTATTTATATGCAAGCCAGTAGTTTTGATGCATGGAATGTCACACAAATAGAATATACTGCACCTACAACTGAATATATTACATAGACAGCTGCACAAATACAAGATGCTTCTGCTAATGTTAAAACTATGAATATGTTGTGTTGTGCATTAGATAAAAATGAATTTAACCGAGTTAGTATATGTAACACTGCATATGAAATAGGGAGAACACTTAAAGTGACTCATGAAGGTACTAACAAGGTTAAACAGAGTAAAATATCTATGCGTAAGAATCAATTTCAAAATTTTAGGATGAAGCAAGATGAATCTATAAATGATATGTACTCCATATTCCAAGATATTCATCATTCTTTACTAGGACTAGGAGAAATATACTCCGATTTTGATATTGTTTCAAAAATCCTTAACTCTTTAATGGATGAATTGGAAAGAAAAGTCTTAGCCATTGAAGAAGCTAATTATCTTTCTACCATAAAACCAAAAGAGTTGATAGGAAATTTAATGTCCTTCGAAGTGAATTTGAAGGCTAAAAAGTACAAGCACAAGACAAAAAGAATATGGCATTTCATGTAGAAAAAGAAGAATCGGACTCGGATGAAGAAGACTTAGCATTCATTGCTAAAAACTTTTAAAACTTTTTGAAGTACAGAAAAGGAAATCGAAACAACGGGAAAAAGAACTTCAACAAACAAAGCAAATAAGCCATCTACATCTATACTAGAATGCTTTAATTGCCACAAGAAGAGGCACATGCAAAAGGATTGTCCAGAACAAAAGAAGACATATCATAATAAAAATCGAAAAGACAAGTTTAAAAGAAAAGCATTTTCAGTAACATGGGATGATTCAGATTCTTCTTCTTCAAAAAGCAATGGTGATAATGAAAACGAACAAGCAAATGTTTGTTTCATGGCTACAGAGAATGAGGTAAACAATCTTACTTTTGATGATATGATTGAAATTAATTTGAAACTTCTTGATACCTTAAAAGTATCAAAAGAAAATATAAAGAAGCTCTAGAAAATCAGAGAAAAGTAGAATTCGAGAGAGATATGCTTAATGATGAAAAGAAAATATTAGAAGAAGAACTTGGAAA
Source organism: Allium cepa (assembly GCA_030765085.1). Lineage (NCBI taxonomy): Eukaryota > Viridiplantae > Streptophyta > Magnoliopsida > Asparagales > Amaryllidaceae > Allium > Allium cepa. The sequence goes on along the minus strand of CM060929.1, from coordinate 728,576,397 downwards.
ACTTCAAGATACCTTCTCTAATGATAACTCTCAACTTACTTTATTGAGTCAAGAAATTGAAACTCAAAAAGAAAAGAATTATTCTCTTGTTTGAAAATCATGAGCTGAAAACTAAGATCAAAATGGTAGAATTAGATTATACTTGCTTGAAAACCAAGTTAGATAATATTACTAGAAATGTTTCTAACTTTAATAAAGGTCGAGAAACACTATCCAATATTTTTGAAAATTCTCAATCCACTTGTAATAAAAAGGGGACTACGATATCCTAAGAAATCAAAGATTTCATCTAAAAATGAAATTAGAAGAAATATTTTTTATCCTACAACTCGTCCAAAATAACTCAAAAACCATAAAAATATGGGTTCCTAAAACAAACAATAGTTTGATTAGGAATAAATATATAAATACCTTTTTGGAAACTGTTCATAAAAATAAAAATTATACTTTCATGGAGGATACTGAACCTACTTGGGTTTGGTTTCCTAAGACCTAACTCTTAGGACCCTATCACAAAGTGGGTACCAATGTTATTATTATTTTTTGCAGGATACACTTAAAAAGAGAGGAAAATGGATACTCGACAACGGTTGCTCAAAACACATGACTGAAGACAAAAATATGCTATCAAACATTACTTACTCAGATGGAGGCTTTGTCTCTTTTGGAGACAATTCCAAAGGATATATCATTGGAAAAGGCGACATCAGCGATGTCGCTACATCTAGTTTACCTCTTATTTCTAATGTTTTATTAGTCAAAAATTTAAAAAACAATCTTCTAAGTATCAGCCAATTATGTGACAAAGGATTCAAAATCTCTTTTTTGAAGATAAGTGCAGCATTTTTGATAAAAATCAAAATCTTATATTTGAAGGAAATAGAGACAGAAATATCTATGTTCTGAATATGAAAATCAATCATAATTCAGATATATGTTTAATAGCTAATGAAAATGATCCTTGGCTATGGCACAAAAGATTCTGTCATATCAACTTCAAAACTATAAACAAGCTTTCTAAAAATGATTTAGTCAGAAGATTACCAAAAATGAACTTCAAAGTCAATCATATTTGTGATGCATGTCAATTAGGAAAATTAACAAAATCATCTTTTAAATCTAAGAAAGTTATTTCTACTTTACAACCACCTGAATTACTCCACATGGGTTTATTTGGGCCAACCCAAGTTCAATCCTTAAACCACAATAGATATGTGTTTGTAATACTGGATGATTATTTAGATATACTTGGACCATTTTTATGAAAAATAAAAGTGATACGTTTGAGCATTTTAAATTATTTGTCAAACGAATTCAAAATTTAAAAGGTTTGAAGATAAAGAACATAAGAAGTGATCACGGTGGAGAATTTGAAAACGAAGTTTTTGATCGTTTTTGTAAGAAGAAAGGAATTTTTCATAATTTTTCATTTCCTAGAACTCCACAACAAAATGGAGTTGTAGAACGTAAAAACAGAACTTTACAAGAATGTCCACGAACCTTGTTAAATGGAAGCACTCTTCCAAAACACTTTTGGACAGAAGCTATTGCAACTACTTGTTATGTTTTGAATCGTGTTTCTATTCGACCTCTAACGAAAAACACTTCTTATGACCTTTTTACTGGAAGAAAACCAAAGATTTCTTATTTCAAAGTTTTTGGTTCAAAATGTTTTATATTAAACACAAAAGATCAGCTTGGAAAATTCGATGCGAAATCCGATGAAGGAATCTTTCTTGGATATACAGATCATAGCAAAGCTTATCGCGTATTTAATAAACGATCAAATACTGTTGAAGAAACGTTACGTGTGTCTTTCGATGAAAATTTTCAACAAAAACCAAGTATAGAAGATGATGAAGATTTTTCAGATAACATTAAAAATACGGAAACTACAAATTTTGAAAATGATGAAAACATTGTTTATAATAATAATGACGAATTAAGATCTCCACCAAAAATATTTCGGGATCATCCTGTTCAAAATATTATCGGAGAAATTAATTCAAACGTACGAACTGGAGGTCAACTAAATCAAATGGGCCACGTAGCATTCCTTTCAAATATTGAACCAAAGAATCCCAAAGAAGCTTCCACAGATGACTACTGGATAATTGCAATGCAAGAAGAGCTAAAACTGTTTAAACGCAATGAAGTTTGGGAATTAATTCCTAGACCAAGTGATCAAACTGTTATTGGAACAAAATGGGTCAGCAAGAACAAAGCAGATGAACAAGGTAACATCACTAGAAATAAAGCTAGGTTAGTTGCATAAGGATACAATCAAGAAGAAGGAATTGACTACAAAGAAACGTTTGCTTCGGTTGCAAGACTAGAAGCAATACGAATCTTAATGGCCTATGCATGTTTTCACAATTTCAAACTTTATCAAATGGACATTAAAATTGCCTTTTTGAAGGGTTATATAAAAGAAAAAGTGTATGTTGAACAACCTCCCTTATTTATTCACGAGAAATTCCCTAATCATGTTTATGAACTTAAGAAAGCTCTTTACGATTTAAAACAAGCACCACATGCTTGGTATGATCGACTAAAGACATATCTAATTTCTTTGAGATTTCAAATTGGGAAAGTTGATCAAACATTTTTTATTAAACATTCGAAAAAGGATATTTTAATAGTTCAAATTTATGTTGATGATATCATTTTTGGTTCTACTAATGACAAGTTGTGTTAGGTCTTCTCTGAAATAATGACCAAGGAATTTGAAATGTCTCATATGGGAGAATTAACATCTTTTCTTGGTTTACAAATTAAACAACTTCAAAATGGCATCTTCATTAATCAAGAAAAATACTGTGCAATTTAATCAAACGATTTGGAATGAAAAATACTTCTGCCAAACCAACTCCAATGAGTACAACAACACATCTTGAAAAAGATGACAGTGGCAAAAGTGTTGACCAGAAATTATACCGAAATATGATTGGATCATTACTATATTTAACGACAAGTCGACCTGACATAGTGATGAGTGTCTGTTTGTGTGCAAGATTTCAAGCCAATCCAAAGGAATCACATTTAAGAGCAGTGAAACATATATTATGTTATCTCACTAACACCAAGGATTTTGGTCTATTTTATCCTAAAGAATGTCCATTCGAGTTAGTTTCATATAGTGATGCTGACTTCGGTGGTTCTCGAACAGATCGAAATTGCACAAATGGTACGTGCCATTTTATTGGAAAATCACTCGTATCTCGGTTTAGTAAGAAACAAAACTGAGTTTCTCTTTCTACATGTGAAGCAGAATATATTTCCGCTGCTTTGGCTTGTACTTAAGTAATGTATATGCAACAAACACTTAAAGATTTCAATATAAACTTAACAAATTCAACTATATATTGTGACAACTCTAGTGCTATTAACTCGTCTAAAAATCCTGTCAATCATTCATGAACAAAACATATTGACATCCGTCATCATTTTCTTCGTGACAACGTTGAAAAAGGAATAATGAATTTGGATTTTGTTTCTTCTAAAAATTAGTTGGCTGATATTTTTACAAAACCTCTTTTAGAAAATGGTTTTATCAAACTCAGACGAGGGCTTGGTATCGTTTCTCTTAAAAATCTATGATATCTTTTATGAGATATTAATATTTTTGCTTATCTTTTCACTTCAAAACTCTTCTCTCTTAGGTAACTAATACTAACTTTCAATTTTCACCTCTTATTTTCTTTGCATTTCAACGTGTGTATATTACTGGTTAAAGCATTTCAGCCACAAATTGCTTTAACTAAACTTTTCTCTTCCATTTATACACACAAACTCTACTTTTCTTTTTACCAATAGAACTATTACAATGGAATTCAACATGATTTTTCTTCTTCTCTCTATGGCACGAAACAACAATTCTGATTCTGACAACTCACCTTCTTCATATTCTACATCTTCTATAGAAATTTTGGCTACTCCAACACCACGTGAATAGGATAGACCTCATCCTTCACACGAACATTCTGGTTATACTCCAGAAAAGAAGAAATCTCGACGGTTTCTTTTCTTCGGTTCTCCATCAACCAAAGAAAAAATATCCGAGATTCATCATTACCAGAAAGAATAGTTGGATTTGCAATAATAGATGTATTACGAATAGAAAGTTAATGCCAAACGACTCAATTTCATTGAACAAGTGGCATTAAAATTCTGCGGTACGTCTCCAAAGAAAGATGTGCTTCAACCTTCAACTTCGAATCCATAGGAGCTGAGTCCACATCGTCCTTCGGTTTCTCCAAACTCTTGGGAACGTCAACCATATTGGTCTCCATTGCGACCATACACGGAGATAACCAAGATCGAACCGAAAGAATGCAAGACTCCAAGTGATTCGGACAAATGATTTCATTTATCCATATCTGTTATTGAATGATCATATTTGTATACTATAATTCATTCATATATTAATGTAATCCTTTTCTTTTGTCAATATTTTTTAAAACTGTCTGAAATACATTTTCATATATATTTCAGACGTCTGAAGTAGTTATTTCAGGCGTTTGAACATTGTTGGAAAAGAATTTTTTCTATAGATTCAGACGTCTGAATCAACAATTTCAAACATCTGAATATAGCCTAAAATACACTATTTTCTTTCTGACTCGAATTACTTCAATTCAGACGTCTGAATTGCTTATTCCAGACGTCTGAAATCTGCTGCCTATTCAAATTTGAAATGCCTTTGCACGATTTTCAATGTAACTACCCCTTTATTCCACCTAAACCTTTCTTTTATCTTCATTCTTTGTGACGACCCGCCATTCATTCCATAGAATGACGCATCATCTTTAAGAAAGAAAGGGATAGAAAAGAGAAAAGAAAGAAGAGAAAGAAGAGAAAGAAGAAACAACACCAGAATCTCAATAGCGGAGCGAATAAATTATATTAATAACATAAGTATTACATAATATACAACACCAATTAGAGTTACACAGCTTATACAACACATACTAGACAGTTATACAACTCAAATACAACTCAACAAAGAGATACCAGAGAACACACAGTGGAAGTATATATCTAACGTCGAAGCCTCCTTCTCCATTGCTCCTCCACAATTCGTCAAAGCTAACCTGAATCTCTTGGCTACTCGTAAGAATTTGAGTACCCAAGAGTTTAAGAAAACAGAAGATAAACTCCGGGTCAGACATGGGTCTGGTGTGAGTAACAGGTTAAGGCTACATAACTTTAAAAACCTTTGAAAAGAAAAAAAGTATCACGTAAGACTTCCCACACATAAACATGGAAAAAAATTTACCTTACGCTGACCAAAACATTTGATAGGAAATCCGATGATATTATAATAGTGTCTAGGGTTTTCAAATAAAATACAGAAATAGCTGGAATGCTTACATCTCACGTTCCAACGTAGTTGGGCACATCTAAAACGTACAGCACTTATTGGAGATTGGATTTCATACAATGGCAGGGCTACTGGGGTACCGCCCATCACAATACGTGGCCTAGATCACCGTACCGGGGAGCCACCCTAACTCCCCTGCAACACAAGGCCGGAACCATTCCTTACTGAACAGTCCCGAATAAGATAACCCCGGAAGTTGTTGCAATCAACTGTCCCACACAGCCGAATATAAAGGGACTTCTAGACAGGGGTTCATCTCATCCTACTTGGGCATGACCCACTTAACCTTGCTGCATCTCCCCTGTTTTAGCCATTCTCGGTTGATGAGGCTTGAGGCTACGATTACCTTTAGAGAACACATCTCTTAGAATGCTCATCGTCCACCTGACGATGTTCTGAAAGCATTTAATCCATACAAGTTCGTTTCGAGTTCGAACGAAACCGAAGGCATTATCTCGTTACACTCGTTTTGGAATCACCTTCAAAGTTAACAACAATAACCCTTGCACTCTGATTCTTCATCTTCACTTGAGATTCACGACCTATCGTTAATTTGGATCGATGTGGTTTTCGGATATCCAAATCTGGAAACACGATCCCGGTCTCATCGAAATCGAAAACGCCATCTTTTAGGTCCAAGTTGTTTTAAAGTTTAAAACAATTCAATTCAATTCTCTATATACACACAGATAGATAATTCACATATCACCATAGATAATCAACATTATCATCATAAACAGATAAACCATATTATCATCACAAACAGATAATTCATAATATTATCACACTCAACCAAAGCATCCATATCACACAAAATCACTTATCTCATATCTGAGATCTCAAACCATTCAAGGAAATCAATATCAATCAACATTCATAAGCAATGACTTATTAATCACCATTCTATAATTAACTTAAAATGAATTAAATTAATTACTTCTTCCCTAATTAAATTAAAATTAATTAAATTAATTACTTCATCCATATAAATCTTGCTTACATAACCGTTAATTAATTACAAATCAGTTAATTTATTACCCTCTAACTAATCACCTTAATTAAGCACCCTTGATTAATTATTCTTTGATTACATTCAAGTAATTAGCCTTTAATTAATTTCACAAATTAATTATTCTAAACCAAATTTAGTAATTAACCTGCAATTACTTCATTAATTAATTACATTAATCCTTAATTAATTACATTAATTAATTCCTTCATTGATCACTTATTATTGATTAATTAATCTTAATTAATCAATCCTTAATTACATTATTAATTACATTATTTAACGATCCCTAATTATTTTATTTATGATTACCCTATTTAAATTACATTAAGTAATTAATCATCCATTAAACCATATTGATTAATCACTCTTGATTAATCACATTCAGTAATTAACTACCTTTAATTACTCCCTAATTAATTATCTTTATTAATCACCCTAGATTAATCTCATTAAGTAATTAATTACACTTAATTAATTACATCTCTTAATTATCTTCAAATAACTTTATTAACCAATTCTTAATCAATCACACTAAGTAATTAATTATTAATTACATTTATTAAGTAATTATTCTTCATATTAATTTCACAAAGTAATTAATTTCCAAAACTCTTCCATTCCTAATTATCGTTCAGTTTAATTACATCCAGTAATTATCTTCTTAATTACTTCACTAAGTAATTATCCTTCATTAATTACATTGAGTAATTACTTCTTAAACTATCCAGTGATTATCTTAAATTAATTAAACTTGATTAATTAACTTAAACTAATCAAAAAAAACTTAACTAATTACAATTAGTAATTAATTTCTTAATTACATCCATTTAGTAATTACTTAAACAATTCACAAATGATTATCTTTAAATTAATTAATCTAATTAATTATTAAAATTAATTACATTAATTAATTATTAAATAATCCTAAGTTAATGACCTTCATTAACCATTAACAAATCTTTAATTACTTCTCTAAAGTAATTAACTGAGATTAATCATTATTAATTACAAATTAATTTACCTATAATAACCCAATAATTAATCTCTAATTATTTAATTAATTAAGTGTTAATCTATAACTTAATTAATTTTTAATTACTTGATTAATAAATTCCAAATCATTGATTAAAAATCAAATCTTATCTAATTAATGATTCCTTAATTACAATTTAATTAATCTTAATTAACTTACTTAATCCTTAAATTTAATTGAATAAAACGCTTAATTACTTAATTAATTCACCCAAATCATTAATTAATTAAATTAATTAATTGTCCATCTTAATTACCTTAATAATTTAATGAATTATAAATCATTAAGTCCTAATTAACTTTAAGATGAACCTTAATCTTATTAATGATTTAATTATCATTAATAAAGTATAAAAACAATTCGCTTTTAAATTTACTATTAAATTCCATTTTAAATTTAAAATTTAAAATGAATGCAATTTTAACTTTAACAAAGTTTAACAATTCAAAAACTTTTTAATTACATGTTAAGGAATTACTTATCTTCTAAGGGGAATTTAAAATAGTTTTAAAACCATATTCAATTTAAATCAAATTTAAATATACTTTAAATGTTCAATGTTGTTTTAAAACATTTTAAATTCGAAAACTTTATTTTATTTCAAGATAGAATTTAAATCAAGCTTCGAATGCAGATTTAAATTTAAATTTAAAATCCTGTTTAAATCTTATTTTCATATTTTAAAACCACTTTATAAAATACTTTACCAAATTTTTAGTTGTTAAAAACATTCCATTTTTATAAAACTTATTTATTTTAAAGGCTAGAATTCAAACTCATTTGAATTCAGATTTAAACTTGTTTCAAAATCTTTGTTTTAAAAACTTGATTTGCTTCTTTTTTTTATTTAGTTTAAAATTTTAAAACAGAAATACCGTCAATTTTTAAAACAAAACCTATAACTAAATCTACTCGAGCCAGACCAAATAACTTCGAGTCAAACCCTAAATTCCTCCGAGTGAAATACTCGAACTACTCGAGACAAACTCGAGTTCATCTACACCAATCCCAAACCTACTTCACCAGAAAACAAAAGTGCACGGTGCACATGCACCGTGACTCTGATCAACTCTGGCCATTCACCAAAGCTTCATCTCATCGGCAACTACCCACACACCATCCCACGATCATCTCCATCATCTAGAAATCAAAATCTAGACTCAACCCCAAAACTTGGAACATAGAACCACCACAACCCAAAACCTGTCAACACTTCAATCGAGCTCCTCCGTCCATCAGAATACCAACACCATCGGCCACGGCTTCATCCACGATCCAGCAACCGATTCTCAAAGTTTGGTAACACTCGATCCACCAGAGGATGATTGCTGAAGAAAAACCGACCATCCACCCAAAATTAGGTTTACAGACATCAACGACCTCCCATCGTCACCGCCGACCTCTGATCGACATTCTGTTGTTTTTCCTTCAATCTCCGACCATCCTTCTTCCTTCAGACAGGAACTCGACTTCCCAATCCACTGTGATCACCAGAGTCTACTCCAAAACTAAATTTTGATCAACCCTTACTTGCTCAGTCAAACCCAAATTAAAAATTTTGATTTTACTCTTAAAATTCATGTCTTAGTTTAAGGATTTGGTTTATATACCTGAATTGCACAATTAACATGTTTGAATATTTACAAAGACTCGAGTTTCTTGTTTAATTTTATTTCCAGAGCAAATCCAGATTTAATTTAAGTTAAATAAATTTTTAAAACTTAGTTTATAATCAAACAAACAATATTTGTTTGGATCCTAAGTCCTAACAATCAATGGATCAAGAGGAAATTATTTTAAATTGAAAACTGGGGGTTGAAATTTAGAACAGAGATGTTCTATAGGCATTCACAATCATACATGCATCACACATCCACAAATACACGGGAATATTCCAACATATATATACAAATACAAACTTATTTTAGGCATAAATCAAGCAACCAGATTTATCTTTATGTTTTAAAAGGAGTTACTCACCTTATTTACATAAGAACAGAGCATATTTTCCAAATCTTGAAACTGGAATGGCTAAGCTTCTTTGATTGAAACTTAAATGCTTCTTGCCCTTTGAAATCTTGAAAACTATATGCATGCAAGCTTCCAGGTTTGAAAAGAAATGCAAGTTTGAAAATGCTTGCATGCTAATGATTTCTAGATGAAGAAATGCAGACATTTGATTTTTTGAAAATGAATAAGTTATGTTTTTGAAGAATGATTACAGATAATTTGAGTTTTGATCTAGTTTAGAGGAAGATAATTCTCAGATTTGAAGAATGATGTTTCAGGTTTTTGTGATTTACATTTTTGGTTTGAGGAGTGTTACTTACTGATTTGAATATGTTTTTAAAATGGATTTGCAGGTTAAATTTTCAGATATGTTTTTGGTTTATAGATGATTTTAGATTTGTTTTCTTAGCTTAGAAATTTGAAAAGAAAATTGAAGAGGAAGAGACAATGTTATAAAGGCTGAAATTAATTTAACAAAATAAAAGAAAAAGAAAATGGAAATTAAATGACACTTGTCATATTGTTTAATCTATCACTTAACACATGTTATTAGATAACTTAATATATTAACACATGTCTTTGTTTTATTTTCTTTTTATTTTAAATGTTAATAAAGGTTTTTTAACTTACTTTATAAATTTACAAATTCTTATCTATATATTTATAAATCAATTTTTATAGAAAATAAAATAAAACAAATTATATATACAAATAAAAGCTTGTATATATATCTTTATAATCCAAACGTTTTAAATATTTATCTTTTGAATTTCAAAACTATAAATTCAAATTCAAGTTATGTTATAAAAATAAAATTTAAGAATCAAGTTATATCTATACATATATAACTACTTATTAAATTTTACAAATAACAATCCTACTCCTATAAAATTTGTTTATCTTTATAAAAGTTAAGTATTATTATCATTTGAAAATAACAAATTTATCAATTTTAAATGATTTATAAAAGAGATTATAAATCACTTTTATTATTAAATGAATTAAGATCATATGCTATATTATATTTAAACTTCTATTTCAAATCATATATATATCAAGTAATATTTAAAGAAATGAAACAAACTTTTTATTTAAATTTAAAAATTAAGCTGAGATATAATCTTAAGTAATTTAACATTATCTTAAGTATTTACAAACCATATAGTTATTTATTAAATAACTTGGAAAAACTCAATATTAATTTAAATCATAATTTCCAAATTATTAAATATATTATTAGAATTTGAAAACAAGATTTTATTTATTTATTAAATTCCGAATCAAAGATTATCTATAATATATATACAAATATATATATACACATTATAAATAGAAACATTTTATTAGCTTTTAAAAGATAAAATCACTAATTAAATATTTATTTAATTAGATTATTAAACCCATTAATATTTTATTAATCAATATTATCAAATCAATTTAATTTTAAATAAAGATTATTAAATTGATATTGCCAAAAATTCCGGGATATCACATTCTTCATCTTCTTTTTTAAGTCATTCCTCCATTAAAAATAAAATCTTTTTTCCTCATACTCACAAATGGCTCCAAAATCAAAAAGATCAAGGCCATCCTCTTCATCATCTACCCCAAACGTCGATCAGTGGCTTTGGAATGAGCAAGCAAGACAACATTTTGCTTAAAAAAGTAGATCTAATTTCTTTCCAGGAGCTTTCATCAAATTTGAAGAATTCAAAGCTTATCGGATTCAACAAGTTGTAAGAGCAAATGGGTTAGAATCACTTGTTTCTTTTGCAGCAAATAACATCAAAATTAATCATCTTTTGGTTAAATTGTTCTATGCTAACATGACTTTGGATCATCATACTCCTCACAATCGCAACGATTGTATTTGGACATTTGTATGTGGAGTAAAAATCTATCTACCAATTGCTAGACTTGGTGAAATCCTTCATTGTCCATCAATGGGGACTGATTTGGATGAGATTGATTGTAACGACCCAGAATTTTTAGAAATTAAAATTTGAATATTTAATTAATTTTAAATATTAATAAGTGAAATTTATAAGTCGAATAAATTTTTATTTGAATTATTGGATTTAATTAGATAATTAAAACAATAATTTAATGTGTTAAATTATGGAAATAATTGAAAATTGAGTTAAATATGATTGAAAATGATTTGTAAAATTTTATTTTATCATGTTGAAGTTAGAATGATATTTTAAAACTTTTAAAATCGAATTAAAAATTAATTTGTGAAAATTGAATATTTTAATATTTAATTATCGACTGTAAAATAGCCAATTTTTGAACAGTCTCAGAATTGAACGAAACCAGTTCCATTGGATCCGTAATAGTTAGTTATTACCGGATGTCAATTTTCGTGTCAATCGGAGCTATCGTTTGATCGTGGCAGCTCGAAACGCATCGAATCATTTTTAATTTAAATTTGGCGAGTCAAAATAGCCATTTTTCAAAAAGTCTCGGATTTCGACGAAACCAGTTTCATCGGATCCGTAATGTGATATTATTGTAAGGTTTCAAATTTCAAGTCAATTGGATTTACCGTTTGTCCGGTACGAATTAAAACGCCTAGAAATCGACTTAAATCGGTTTAATTCAAATTGAGCGTTTTCAGCCATAACTCGCACATACTTCCGAATTAGCTTCCGAAACCTGTTCCATTGTGTCCGGAACGCGGGATAAACCCTAGGTACGCTGGTTACGGCGCCTAAATCGGAGTTCGGAATTCCCGGGATGAATAGTGTTTACGCTAGCTTTTTCTATAAATACACCTCTCTCCTCTTCACAAATTAAAAATAAAATAAAAAAACCTAAAACCCTAAATTAAAACTGCAGCCGCCACCTATAGATGGATGGCCAGAAATGAGTGATCTTCTCCTCTCAATCTCTCTCTATCTACAATGAATTAGCTAATGTGTTCAACATGAAAGTTGTTGAGAATCTCGAGAGCTTGAAATCCATACGGATATGATCTTGGTTGGAGTCGCGGAGAGGGAGAAAAGGGGACGTGATGACCATCAGGTCGGCACGCAAAACGAGACGCATCTTAGGGCCGAGTGCGTGCGGTCATGGGCTAGGGGTAGAGGAAGTCGAGAGCTTCGAGTTGGTGGTTGTGTGATCGAGTTTCGTTGTGTATGGATGTTGAAAAATCAAACCCTAGTTCTAATGTTTGGGTTCGGCCTTGGATTTGTGTCCTGGAGATGCAAACGTGATTTGGGAAGATGATAAAGCACGGCCCAGATTTGCTCAAGTTGGATCCAAGGGCTGGTGTGAGTTTGGGTTTAAAATATAAAAGTTATTGTTGAAATTATGTATATAAAACGTGTTCAAACTTCATAAATTCATATCTTTTTCATACGAGGTCGAAAAAATGCAAACTTAGTTGCGTTGGAATCGTATGGACGAGAACTACGCGATGGAGTTGGTTTGGAGTCGTTTGGAGTTAGTGAGAATTTCGGGTAAAATTAAATGCGCGTTTAATTTTATTCGAAATAAAAGCTAAAACGGAATTTAAAACCAAGGTGAGAATTTCTCACTCAATCGAATCGGTTTCGATTTTATTTTAAATAGTTAGATTTAAAATATTTGAATGCATGTTTGAATGATGACTGTAAATTATTGATTGTTAAAATAGACATTATGCGCCGTTAGTAAGCGGATGTTATTTATTAAAAACATATACCGCGAATATTTCATAAACAGTGAAATTGGTATTATATATAATATCAATATATATATATTGGCATATGTATATATTGCAGTTGATTGATTTCCCGCATTTTTTGTTTAGCGGATGAGACCCTATTACGCCGTTAGTAAGCGGATAATATTTAATAAGAACATATACCGCGATAATTTCGTACTGGAGCGGAATTGGTATTGTGCTAATGTTTTAGGATGCAGGGAAACAGGTTGGAGGGATCCAACTGGATTCCTCAACAGTATTTATTTGATTTTCAGATATTTTGATATTTGATGGATTATCATATTGATATATGATATCGTTGTTGTCGTGATTGACTATTTGGTGTGTAGCATCATTGGACCCAAATTTTGGGATTTTAAAATAATTTTTAAAGTGATTTTTTGAAAATATACTATATTTTTGGAATTGATCCATTATAAATAAATAAACGTTATAATTTTTAAAGTTATAGAAATTATGGTTTTTGTGAAATATAGTTAAAAAGCTGATTTTTAGAAATACGATTAAAAGTCGATTTTTGAGAAATATGAACTAATGATTTTATAAAATAATTTAGATTGGATTTTTGAATATATGATAAAAGTTTAAATATAGGATTTATTAAATTTGATTATTTTATAAATCGAAATGATGAAATTATAAAGGAATTTAAAGACGTTTTAGAATAATAATATAAACTGATTTATATTAAGAGATTTATAAATGGATATTTATAAATTGGAATATAGACATTATAAAACAAGTTTTTATAAATGTTTGAATGATGTGAGAATGAATTTCATAATAGAATGAAATTTATGGAATTATAAACTGTGAAGTTATAAATGAAATTTTATAAGCAATAGGTTTATAAAATTTATAAAGTTATCGAAAAAATGAATTTTGGATAAATAAACAATCTTATAAGTTAAGATTAATAATTTGGGAAGTTAAATGAACGATTTTGTAAAATAATCGTTTTATAAGTAATTAACTTATAATATGAACTTGTAGTTTATAATTGAGTTATAAACTGGAATAGGTTAATAAAGGAATTTATAAAAAGGAAGTTTTTATAAATAAATAGAAACGGAATTTATAAACGTTGTTTTATAAATCCGCAAATGACTTATTTTGATAAGTTAATTGTTATAACTTAGAGATAGAGTTATATTCACATTTTGAATAGTGAATAATCCTTTAAAAATAAAGAGTATAGAAAGAATGAAATTTGTTAGCATAGTATATTCACGTTTTTGAATTGTGAATAATACGTTAAAGAAATTATTTTGAAAGTGATGTCTTAAATAGAATTAAAACGATCTAATGATGTTTTAAAATGTGTTGAGATTCGAAACCATAGATTTCAATGTTAATTGTTGAAATAGACGTTTTCGAGAAATGAAAAGGAAATAGTGGACTGTAACACTGTTGTTATAGTAAATGATTTCCGAAAAGGAATGTTTTGTATAGTATTGGGATTTATATATCTATTTTAATTCCGAATCCCTATACTAGTGATTTTGGGTTGTCGTAACGATGTTTTACGCAACATTCGTTTTGGCCCAAATAAATACGTTTAAGAGAATGATTTCCTTAAAGAATGAAATACATGCTTAATTCGATTTAAGTATATTGAATATTTTCTAAGTGTTGAAAATAAAAAGATTTGTGAATTACTTATTTTTAATAAGTATGGAATTGTTTCCAATATGAAGTGAATAATTAGAATTTATCTTTTTGAAGATAAATTGAAAATGGATAATTGAAATCGTATATTCATGAATATTTTGAAATATAAATTCATTATGGAATTTATAAATGAAAAGAAGAATTTGTTTAAAAATAAATGTTGATTTATTTTTGAGGTATTGAAATTTAATATCTAGTAAAGATATTTTGGAAAATAAATAATTTGGAAAATTATTTGGAATCTGGTGATGTGTGCATATCCAGTGATAGTTCAATAACCGACTATCAGTATTTCCCTTTGAATGGGTATTTGATGTGAATTGATTGAATTTGAATGCACACTTATTTTTGAATAAGCGCTCACTATTCGGGTTAACCGGGAAAGGACCATGGGGTCGTATAACCCACTCCGAATATGTGATACGTCGTTGTGAATCGCATTTGAAGATCGGTGTTGAAGACCGGTATTTGCGAGAGTGATAGGATGAACTATCGATTGACTCTGCACCGAGTAGCTACGGTATTGAGTTCTCCATATGTGATGTTAAATCCGATCAGGATTGTGAATATCCGGATTGCAAGGACTTCTTTGTAAGTGCCTTCGGTTTTGTTCGAGCCTAGAACAGACTTGTATGGATTGTATGTCTGACATTACAAGTTGAGATATAAAGCCGATTTCTTTCAAATATATTTCTGTTGGTGGCGGAGAATTTATTCTTTGCTTAACACCCTTCTTTGAGACGTACGAGCTCAAAGGTTATATAGTTGAAGTTATCAGCGATATATTCCCAGTTTGGTAATGTGACATGCTGAGTGATGCTGAAATGATCATTGTGTTGATTATTTGTGATAGGATCATTTGTTTGATCGTCTATCTTAGTGATCATTGTGTTGATCATTTGTTGACTCAAAGCATGGCTTTTGTATAAAGTATGTTTTTGTGGACGTGAATTCGTCGAGCCTCACACACCGTGAATGGTCAAAACAGGAAAGAAGCAGCAAGGTTATGAGGGGTAGCACCCTTTAGGATGTGTCCATTTCCTTCTGGAAAAGGGTAGTGTCATGGTATGGAGCCCAGATACTTACTCATGTTGAAAACACTTTGTTATGATTGTGTGAATTGATTACGAGCGCTCGGTTGATAAAGGTCCCAAAGGACCGGGGGATGGCATATTCGGTCAGTTGTTACTCAGTTAGGAGTAACCCGGCCTTGTGTTGGTAGAGATCCGGTTTGGTTCTCGGGGATGTCCATCCAGAGGCATTCTCATGTGGCAATGGGAAGTTCCTTGGCCTGATCATTCGTTGGAAATCCAAAGAAACAATACGTGATTTGTACGGTTTTAGTTGTAGAACCTGCTTCCTCAGGAGGTAGCTATAGTAGGCATAATATAATGGTACCTATGCTGGCTATGATTTATATCTTTACTTTCGAAATGATTTGTTCTACACTATGCACTAGTAATAATATCAAATGTTATTTTAAATGCGTATCAAGCATCTTTGACTCACATAAGAAGAAATCTCCTCCAAGTCTGCGTTTGCATTGTGTGTGTGGTGGGAGGTCTTATGGTAGTCTCATTTTTAAAAGCATTGCGAATTGAATTTAAAAATATTCCTCTATTTTGATTTTAAAGTTAAATAAACTGTTTTGAGTTCTCACACCAGTCACATGACTGACTCGGAGTTTATTGTTTTCCTTCCTAAACTCTGGGTGCCCACCAATTTTCCACACGGGCAGTTAAGAGTTAGGTTTATCAGGATATTCTGGATATTCAGGAATTGCTGGAGGCAAGATGGATAGCATGGCGTATTACTAGTTTATATAGTATTTCTTTTTCCGCTGCACTGTTGTTGTTGTTGTTGTTGTACACTCTGATGATTTGATGTAATGTAATATAATGTAATGTAATAACTGATATAGTTCTTTGTTTAAAGATTATTCATTTATTATTATATGTTGTTCCGCTGCGAATTGTGAGATTCTGATGTTGTTCTGTTGTTTTCTGTTCCGTTCTATTTTTAAAAATTTTCTATCTTCTGTTTTTCTAATTCTCTGTTTTCTTTCTCTGTTTTCTAAAATTTTTCTATCTTCTTTTCCCTCTATTTTCTAATCTTCCATTTCTTTCTACCTTCTTTTCTACTTTTTCTTTTCTTAAAATCTTTTTAAAACCCCTAGGGGTTCGTATTTTCGTTCATCTTGAATTAAACAAAGGAGATTAGTGTCTATTCAAGGAGTACGGACTTACGGGTCTTTACATTGATGTTCCTTTGAACTTGGATGATAGAGACGGTAACGACCCGACTTCCTACGCCCAGGAAGACGTATCGTTTTTAAGAAAGAAAAGGGTGAGAAAATAGAAAAGATAGAGAAGAAAGAACAACAACATCAGAATCTCACAGCGGAACGAATAAAATATATTAATCACATAAGTATTTACGTAGTATATAACATCAATCAGAGTGATACATATAGTACATCACATACTAGACAGTTATAAACACCTGTCTAGTTAATACACCTCAATACAATATGACTCGGAGATATCAACACAGCGGAACTATATATATATATATATATATATATATATATATATATATATATATATATATCTACAATGCTGAAGCATCCTGCTCCATTGCTCCTCCAGAAATTCGTCAAAGCTAAACCTGAATCCCTTGGCTACCCGTAAAAATTTGGGTACCCGAGAGTTTATGAAAAACAAAAATAAACTCCGGGTCAGACATGGGTCTAGTATGAGTAACATGTTAAAGTTGCTTAATTTTGAAAAATCCTTTGAAAACAAAGGTATCACGTAAGACTTCCCACACATAAACATGGAAAAGTTTTTACCTTACGCTAACCAAAACATTTGATAGGAAATCCAGTGATATTATAATAGGTCTAGGGTTTTCAAGTAAATAGAAAATAGCCGAAATTGTTACATTCATTAAATTCCAGCTACTAGCCACAAAAGTGGGTAATACAATCAAAACCGTTGGCACTTATTGGATTGTGGATTCCATACAATGGCAGGGCTACTGGGGTACCGCCCGTCACAGTACGTGGCCTAGATCAACGTACCGAGGATCACTCCCGACCCCCTGCAACACAAGGCCGGAACCATTCCTTACTGAATAGTCCGGAACAAGATAAACCCCGCAGTTGGCTGCAGACCAACTGCCCACACAGCCGAATAAAAAGGGACATCTAGACAGGGGAATATCCTTGTCCTGCTTGGGCATGACCCACCTAACCTTGCTGCACCTCCCCTGTTTTAGCCATTCCCGGTTGATGAGGCTTGAGGTTACGATTACCTTTATAGAACATATCTCTTAGAATGCTCATCGCCCGCCTGACGATGTGTTGAAAGCATTCAATCTATACAAGTTCGTTCCGGGTTCGAACGAAATCGAAGGCATCATCTCGTTACACTCGTTTTGGAATCACCCTCAGAGTTAACGACGATAACCCTTGCATTCTGAATCTTCGTCTTCTCTTCAGATTCACGACCTATCGTTAATTTGGAATCGATGTGGTTTTCGGATGTTCCAAATAAGGAAAACCGATCCCGGTCTCATCGAAATCCAAAACGTGTCTTTTAAGGCCAAGTTGTCTATTTAGTCTTAACAGTCAATTCAACATTATCAATATGCACAGATAGATAATTCACATCTCATAATAGATAATCAAATCATCATAAACAGTTAATTAATATCATCATCCAAACAGATAATTAAATATTATCATACTTAAACCATACATCCATATCACATAGATATTATCCATCTCATATCTGAGATCACAATCAATCAATGAAATATCAATACCATCCATAAGCAATGATTTATGAATCACAATCTATAATTAATTTAAAATGAATTAAATTAACTACTTCCATCTTTAATTAATTTAAAATAAATTAAATTAATTACTCATTCCATAAATCCTGCTCTCACAATCATTAATTGATTATAAATAAAATTAATTAATTATTCTCTACTTCCGATAAGTAATTTAGTCTAAATTAATTTCTTAAATGAATTATTCTAAATCATTCATAGCAGGTTAGCATTTGATTACTTCCTATTAATTATTCCTTAATTAACAATTTTTAATTACATCATTAATTATATTAATTAATGATCTTCAATTTATATAAAATTACTTTATTTAAATTAATTACATTATGTGGTTAATCTTTAAATTAAACACAATTATTAATCATCCTCGATTAATAACAAACCAGTAATTGTCTACCCTTAATTACTTATTAATCATCCCATGATTAATTAATTCAACAAATTAATCCTTTGATTAATTACAAAAGTAATACCCAAATTACTCCACTTACAAATCATCTTGTATGAATTTCATCAAGTAATTATCATCTAATTACTTTTCTAAGTAATTATACTCCATTACTTACACTAAGTAATTACACACACCAAATCATCAAATGATTTCTAAAATTAATTAATTAACTTAATTTAAATCTTATTATCAATTACCTATATATATACAAATTAATCATCTTTGATTTAAGTATCCTTTGCTACATTCCAGTAGTTTTCCTTAATTAATTTATAGAAATTAATCTTGAATAAATCCATTAATTAATTTCATTTATATAGATTTATTACCGTGTAATTATCCTATTGATTTATTATTCTCAAATAAATCAATTTCTAATCCCATCATTAATTATATTAATTAATGATTTCTAATTACATTTTCATTTGTTATTAATTATATCAAGAATACAAATCTTCAAATCACACATATTAACCCTCTTGATTAATTCATACAGTAATTAATCGTTCTTAATTAATTACTTCTCAATAACACTCTTAATTAATCGCTTGATTAATTTTCAAGTAATTATACTCCAGTTACTTCCATTAACAACATCACCCAATTAATTACATCCCGTAATTATCCCTCAATTACTTCTCTAAGTAATTTACTTCCAAAATATCAGTTAATTAAACTAAATTAATTAACTCAAATTAAATCAATTTACTCAATTAATAAGTAATTAATTTCTTAATTACTTTTCAAATAAATAATTTACATTTAAACTATTACAATGATTATTATTGAATTAATTAATCCAATTAATTTATTAAACATTAAATACATTAATTAATTATAAAATAATCTAGTTAATGATCTTCATAAATACTTATTTAATTATTTCTTCTAAAATTATTAACTTATATTAATCATTATTAATTATAAGTTTGATTAACCATTAAAATTTATTAATTTAAATAAACATCTAATTTATGGTTCTTGATCACATATTAGTTAATTAATTCATTATTTACACTTTGATTAATACATTTAAACTTATAATTACAGATTTAATTAATATAAATCATTAATTATTCTTACTTAATTAACTTAAGAGTTAATTCATATAAATTCTAAGTCTTCATTACTTAAAGTAACTATTCTTATTATGGATTAAATTTTCACTTTCAAAATGTTCTAAAAACATTTATTTCAAATTACTTCGTAAATAAATTCCAATTTTATCCTTAATAAAGTTAAAACTAATTTTCCCAAAACCCCTTTAAACTCACATATTTAATAACATTAAAACTTATTTGAATCAATTTAAATTATAAAACTTTATTTTAGTTCCAAATCTAGAATTTCAAATCTAAGTTCTGGTTTTAAATTTTGGAGTAACTTGTTTAAATCTTTTCTTAACAATTTGTATTTCATTTTTGAAATTCACTCTTTTTGAATACACCTAATCATTAAGCACTGTTAAGTTAATAAAATAATTTAAATTATGGAACTTTATTATTTTCAACTCTATTTCAAAACTAACTTGAATTCACTGTTAAACTTTGATTTAAAACTAGGTTTAAATTTGATTTTAAATTTTAAAACAAAAGTTTTAAATGCTGTTAAAACTGTTACAGGTTTAAACCTGAACATCTACAACCCGAGCACCCCCTGTGTTTACTTCGAGTAACATACGAAGTTCCCCGAGAAAACCCGTAACCTGCTTCGAGTTTCCCCTGTGCGAAAAATGAATTTGAGAAAAAACAAATCAAAACCTGGAAACACAACTCGCACTTCCATCCAAACCTGTCATCGCCGCGCGCGCGGTGCTCCGACCCCCAGCAGAAACTCGACCCTCTAGATCAACTTGATCGCCTACGGCGACTCGAAATGCTCCAAACAGTAAAACTCAAGCTGCACCCATTCTACACCATTAAAAATTCTCACACCCACCTTAAAAATCATATTTTTGTATACGAATTCAATTTATATTCATGAATTTGTAATTTAATAAACTTGAATTTTAACATGTTTGAAGATGGTTCTGTCTTTTATCTCTTTCCAGTGACAACACAAGTTTATTTACTTAAAACAAATTTTTAAACAAAAGTCTATAGTGTAACAAATATATTTCATTCAAGGCTTAAGGCTTAACATGGATTGGAACAAGATCAAATGGAATTTTGAACCAGGTTTGGACTTGAAAACTAAACAGGGTTTTCTCAAATTTACAGCAGTGCACAATATATGTATATCTACATTCAAATGATTCACAGCAGCATATACTTGTATGTTTATCCTACATATCATCACAGAAAACATATACAACCCTTTTTAACTTAAGTTATATTGAATAATGATAAATAAGAAAATGTTACTCACTTGCATTTGTGAAAGAACAGAGGCTGTCAATGCCCAAATACACAATCCAAGCATGCATGTTTACAGATATTTTTAATACTGAGTTATCACTATATATGCATAAACAAGTATCATCCATCACAGAACTTTACAAGCAACAGAAATCTATTTATTTAGTTTTGATTTAAAAAGTTACTCACCAGAAGAAAAGAGCAGAGACACTTTTTTGTTGAAGCAGGCTTTGATTTGTTTGTTGAAACATTTCTTAAATTCTCTTGAATCCTCTGATTAGTTGGGTAGCCTTGTTAATGTTGAGTGGTTTACTCAAGTTTTTAGATGAAGTTTATTTTATATTTTGCTCAGCTCTAACTAAACAAGGTGATGCTGATTTATAGAAAAGAAAGAAGACAGTGTTATATAATTATGTTTCATATAGCTGTAACAATATTTGTACAATAAAACATAAAAATCTTGTTTGTACAGATTTTTACCAGAGATATTTGTTAGGTTGGAGGCTAATATGCAGTGTACTGTGCTAGAAAGATTTTTCATTAATGACTTTTGTTTGTTTGTTTAAGAATACATAACAATGTCTTCCTTAGCAAGCTTCATACATACATTTGTTTTTATTTATTTGGCCTGCACACATTTGATTTGTTCCTCTATGTCTTAAGTCAGTTTTCCACTTGAAGATTCTTTGTTACTGTCATTTGCTTCATGTTCTTCTTTTGTTCTTGTTTGCTTCAAATCAGCCTACTCATTTAAACAAATATTGTTTGTACAATAGATATTTGTCTTGATGCTTTAAATTTATATATATATATATATATACACATATGCTGCAGTTCTTCTTTGATAGTTTACAAACTTAAAAATTTATTTGTTTCTAGTTTATTTGTTGTCTTGTTATTATAATTTGAAATGTTTGTGAATGTTTTATTTTTGTTTTGTTGTTTGAAAACTAAATGAACTTTATAGTTGTTATGTTATTATAATGTAACCAATGTACTTATATTTCTTTCCAATTTATCTTGTAGTCTTGTATTTTTATTTATTAACATTATTTAAAAGTAACTCATTTATCAATTTGAAATGATAAATAAAATAAATCATCTTTTTATTATAAACTACATATTTTATAATATATATTAGAGTATCGTTTGACAAAATTATATTAAAACTCATATATACTTTTAAATCGATATTTTAATCAAGCTATCCTAAAAAGAAAAGAAAACAAATCATTTTGTTAATAAAATTTAAATTTAAACTTAAGTTAAAATAAGTTTTAAACTATTTAAGCATTTATCTTATGTATTTAAAACCCTATATTTATTTATTTATTTAGCTTTGAAAAGTTTATATTAAATAAAACATAATTTCCAATTCACTAAAATGTATATTAGAATCTGAAACATAATTTATTAGTTAAACTTTTTAAAACAAAGCTCATCTATTTACAATGTATACAAATATATACATATATAAATAGAAAACAAACAATTAATTTTAACAAATATCATTTACCAATTAGATATTTATTAAAAGAAAAGTATCAATTCATGTCTAATTAATAAAGATATATCAAATCAATTTAATTTTTAATACAGATTATTAAATTGATATTGCTAGAAAATTCCGGGTTGTCACATTCCTTCCCCCTTAAAAGAATTTCGTCCCCGAAATTTTAAAAGCAAAGGTAATTTATTAATATATTTAAGATTTTAATTAATTTTAAATCACAAGCATATATCAATCATATGCTAACAACCATCACAACCAATCAACTCAATCAACAAAGCTAACTATCCATACAAAATTCTGGATAGAGCACCGTAGAGTTTCCAAGTATAATACCGGAATACTCGATCTATAGAATCCAAACAGTCTATACTACTAATCTATAGAACTCCTTTAAGTCAGAGAAAATTCACCCTAATCAAATTTACGACTCCGAAATCCAAATTCCTTCGTCTCTTGTTTACCATCTTCCTTTGATGATCCAGAGCTGTCTTCATCTTAACTAATCAGCTCATCTTTTGCTGATGACTCCTAAAACAATCTGAATCCAAAAACAATCCAGTAGAATGATCTTCTCAAAATCAACCAAAACCAAGAACACAATCTTTATTATCCTCAGTAGAAAACAACTTCTCTTTTCCAGAAAAGAAAAACAAATGCACTCCCAACTGCTTCCGCTGCACAACTCTGATCTGGGTAGATGAAAATGCTGATGATGCACATAAGCATAAACTGGACAACACATTATAAAAATATGGTTCAACACATCCAAAATAAATTCAGAAGTTCCTCAAAAACTTGAGTCGCTTTACCAATTCCTCTCTCTAGAAACCATTCTATTACTAAGCTGAACCATCGGCACTACTTCTGAAATCCGGTCGATACCAAACTCAACTCCTCAGATGCTAAGGCAAACCACTGACTTCTTCAAAGATATCCAGAAAAAGATTTTTGATAAACCAAGAGAATGCCCAATTATCGCAAGTCGCTTTTGCGATCAACCTAAGCTAATATCCAATAAAACTGTTCTCTCCTTACAAATCTGAATAGCTTAAGCTTATCTAACCAATCCATTGAAGAAATGGATTCACGAAACTGCCTCTGAACTTCACCTCTAAAGAACTGCTGACAAATAACCTCCTCGCGTGTCGGTAGAACAATCTGAGCTGCAACACTGCTGCTGATGCCCAAAAATTTCTTAATCCAAAATTCCTCGAAAAACTCGGGCCTCAAAGCCAAACACAACATTCAGCTGAACTCAACCTCAAAACTAATGCAGACACACTTCCTTATCCATAGATCCTTGAGAACTTCTTCGAAAATAATCCATCGCTACTGCATCTCAACACTCAACTACTACTTCATGAGTTACCAGGATAATATTTCTAGCTTCTGCTCAACTGACAAAAATCCTAATTCTACTCATCCCAACTTATACAACCAAAAATGGACTCCAAATCTGAACAGGTTTCCTCCAGAGATTTTGGTGAAATCCTTATACCATGAATCTACTCTAGACGGTATTTGGTCTACAGTCTCGTCAAATATACTTCCAACCACAGGTAGTCGTGTTACACACACCATTACTCAATCTACCCTTATACTTATATTGAAAAACCCGAACAGGCAATCCAACAAATAGTTAGAAATGAATATATGTATATATATATATATATCAAAATTACAAATACGCTCTCTCAGGAAAGAAATCACTCAAGAGCCTATGTATTCACTCAACCTAGCGCTCTGACACCACAGTAACGACCCCACTTCCTACGTCCAGGAAGACGTATCGTTTTTAAGAAAGAAAAGGGTGAGAAAATAGAAAAGATAGAGAAGAAAGAACAACAACATCAGAATCTCACAGCGGAACGAATAAAATATATTAATCACATAAGTATTTACATAGTATATAACATCAATCAGAGTGATACATATAGTACATCACATACTAGACAGTTATAAACACCTGTCTAGTTAATACACCTCAATACAATATGACTGAGAGATATCAACACAGCGGAACTATATATATATATATATATATATATATATATATATATATATATATCTACAATGCTGAAGCCTCCTGCTCCATTGCTCCTCCAGAAATTCGTCAAAGCTAAACCTGAATCCCTTGGCTACCCGTAAAAATTTGGGTACCCGAGTGTTTATGAAAAACAAAAATAAACTCCGGGTCAGACATGGGTCTGGTATGAGTAACAGGTTAAAGTTGCTTAATTTTGAAAAATCCTTTGAAAACAAAGGTATCACGTAAGACTTCCCACACATAAACATGGAAAAGTTTTTACCTTACACTAACCAAAACATTTGATAGGAAATCCAGTGATATTATAATAGGTCTAGGGTTTTCAAGTAAATAGAAAATAGCCGAAATTGTTACATTCATTAAATTCCAGCTACTAGCCACAAAAGTGGGTAATACAATCAAAACCGTTGGCACTTATTGGATTGTGGATTCCATACAATGGCAGGGCTACTGGGGTACCGCCCGTCACAATACGTGGCCTAGATCAACGTACCGAGGATCACTCCCGACCCCCTGCAACACAAGGCCGGAACCATTCCTTACTGAACAGTCCGGAACAAGATAAACCCCGCAGTTGGCTGCAGACCAACTGCCCACACAGCCGAATAAAAAGGGACATCTAGACAGGGGAATATCCTTATCCTGCTTGGGCATGACCCACCTAACCTTGCTGCACCTCCCCTGTTTTAGCCATTCCCGGTTGATGAGGCTTGAGGTTACGATTACCTTTATAGAACATATCTCTTAGAATGCTCATCGCCCGCCTGACGATGTGTTGAAAGCATTCAATCCATACAAGTTCGTTCTGGGTTCGAACGAAACCGAAGGCATCATCTCGTTACGCTCGTTTTGGAATCACCCTCAGAGTTAACGACGATAACCCTTGCATTATGAATCTTCATCTTCTCTTCAGATTCACGACCTATCGTTAATTTGGAATCGATGTGGTTTTCGGATGTTCCAAATAAGGAAAACCGATCCCGGTCTCATCGAAATCCAAAACGTGTCTTTTAAGGCCAAGTTGTCTATTTAGTCTTAACAGTCAATTCAACATTATCAATATGCACAGATAGATAATTCACATCTCATAATAGATAATCACATCATCATAAACAGTTAATTAATATCATCATCCAAACAGATAATTAAATATTATCATACTTAAACCATACATCCATATCACATAGATATTATCCATCTCATATCTGAGATCACAATCAATCAATGAAATATCAATACGATCCATAAGCAATGATTTATGAATCACAATCTATAATTAATTTAAAATGAATTAAATTAACTACTTCCATCTTTAATTAATTTAAAATAAATTAAATTAATTACTCATTCCATAAATCCTGCTCTCACAATCATTAATTAATTATAAATCAAATTAATTAATCATTCTCTACTTCCGATAAGTAATTTAGTCTAAATTAATTTCTTAAATGAATTATTCTAAATCATTCATAGCAGATTAGCATTTGATTACTTCCTATTAGTTATTCCTTAATAACAATTTTTAATTACATCATTAATTACATTAATTAACGATCTTCAATTTATATAAAATTGCTTTATTTAAATTAATTACATTATGTGGTTAATCTTTAAATTAAACACAATTATTAATCATCTTCGATTAATAACAAACCAGTAATTATCTACCCTTAATTACTTATCAATCATCCCATGATTGATTAATTCCATAAATTAATCCTTTGATTAATTACAAAAGAAATACCCAAATTACTCCACTTACACATCATCTTGTATGAATTTCATCAAGTAATTATCATCTAATTACTTTTCTAAGTAATTATACTCCATTAATTACACTAAGTAATTACACACACCAAATCATCAAATGATTTCTAAAATTAATTAATTAACTTAATTTAAATCTTATTATCAATTACTTATATATACAAATTAATCATCTTTAATTTAAGTATCCTTTGCTACATTCCATTAGTTTTCCTTAATTTATTTACAGAAATTAATCTTGAATAAATCCATTAACTAATTTCATTTATATAGATTTATTACCGTGTAATTATCCTGTTGATTTATTATTCTCAAATAAATCAATTTCTAATCCCATCATTAATTATATTAATTAATGATTTCTAATTACATTTTCATTTGTTATTAATTATATCAAGAATACAAATCTTTAAATCACACATATTAACCCTCTTGATTAATTCATACAGTAATTAATCGTTCTTAATTAATTACTTCTCAATAACACTCTTAATTAATCCCTTGATTAATTTTAAAGTAATTATACTAAAGTTACTTCCATTAACAACATCACCCAATTAATTACATCCCGTAATTATCCCTCAATTACTTCTCTAAGTAATTTACTTCCAAAATATCGGTTAATTAAACTAAATTAATTAACTTGAATTAAATCAATTTACTCAATTAATAAGTAATTAATTTCTTAATTACTTTTCAAATAAATAATTTACATTTAAACTATTACAATGATTATTATTGAATTAATTAATCCAATTAGTTTATTAAACATCAAATACATTAATTAATTATAAAATAATCTAGTTAATGATCTTCATAAATACTTATTTAATTATTTCTTCTAAAATAATTAACTTATATTAATCATTATTAATTATAAGTTTGATTAACCATTAAAATTTATTAGTTTAAATAAACATCTAATTTATGGTTCTTAATCACATATTAGTTAATTAATTCATTATTTACACTTTGATTAATACATTTAAACTTATAATTACAGATTTAATTAATATAAATCATTAATTATTCTTACTTAATTAACTTAAGAGTTAATGCATATAAATTCTATGTCTTCATTACTTAAAGTAACTATTCTTATTATGGATTAATTTTCACTTTCAAAATGTTCTAAAATCATTTATTTCAAATTACTTCGTAAATAAATTCCAATTTTATCCTTAATAAAGTTAAAACTAATTTTCCCAAAACCCCTTTAAACTCACATATTTAATAACATTAAAACTTATTTGAATCAATTTAAATTATAAAACTTTATTTTAGTTTCAAATCTAGAATTTCAAATCTAAGTTCTGGTTTTAAATTTTGGAGTAACTTGTTTAAATCTTTTCTTAACAATTTGTATTTCATTTTTGAAATTCACTCTTTTTGAATACACCTAATCATTAAGCACTGTTAAGTTAATAAAATAATTTAAATTATGGAACTTTATTATTTTCAACTCTATTTCAAAACTAACTTAAATTCACTGTTAAACTTTGATTTAAAACTAGGTTTAACTTTGATTTTAAATTTTAAAACAAAAGTTTTAAATGCTGTTAAAACTGTTACAGGTTTAAACCTGAACATCTACAACCCGAGCACCCCCTGTGTTTACTTCGAGTAACATAGGAAGTTCCCCGAGAAAACCCATAACCTGCTTCGAGTTTCCCCTGTGCGAAAAATGAATTTGAGAAAAAACAAATCAAAACCTGGAAACACAACTCGCTCTTCCATCCAAACCTGTCATCGCCGCGCGCGCGGTGCTCCGACCCCCAGACAGAAACTCGACCCTCCAGATCAACTTGATCGCCTACAGCAACTCGAAATGCTCCAAACAGTATAACTCAAGCTGCACCCATTCTACACCATTAAAAATTCTCACACCCACCTTAAAATTCATATTTTTGTATACGAATTCAATTTATATTCATGAATTTGTAATTTAATAAACTTGAATTTTAACATGTTTGAAGATGGTTCTGTGTTTTATCTCTTTCCAGTGACAACACAAGTTTATTTACTTAAAACAAATTTTTAAACAAAAGTTTATAGTGTAACAAATATATTTCATTCAAGGCTTAAGGCTTAACATGGATTGGAACAAGATCAAATGGAATTTTGAACCAGGTTTGGACTTGAAAACTAAACAGGGTTTTCTCAAATTTACAGCAGTGCACAATATATGTATATCTACATTCAAATGATTCACAGCAGCATATACTTGTATGTTTATCCTACATATCATCACAGAAAACATATACAACCCTTTTTAACTTAAGTTATATTGAATAATGATAAATAAGAAAATGTTACTCACTTGCATTTGTGAAAGAACAGAGGCTGTCAATGCCCAAATACACAATCCAAGCATGCATGTTTACAGATATTTTTAATACTGAGTTATCACTATATATGCATAAACAAGTATCATCCATCACAGAACTTTACAAGCAACAGAAATCTATTTATTTAGTTTTGATTTTAAAAAGTTACTCACCAGAAGAAAAGAGCAGAGACACTTTTTTGTTGAAGCAGGCTTTGATTTGTTTGTTGAAACATTTCTTAAATTCTCTTGAATCCTCTGATTAGTTGGGTAGCCTTGTTAATGTTGAGTGGTTTACTCAAGTTTTTAAATGAAGTTTATTTTATATTTTTGCTCAGCTCGAACTAAACAAGGTGAAGCTGATTTATAGAAAAGAAAGAAGACAGGGTTATATAATTATGTTTCATATAGCTGTAACAATATTTGTATAATAAAACATAAAAATCTTGTTTGTACAGATTTTTACCAGAGATATTTGTTAGGTTGGAGGCTAATATGCAGTGTACTGTGCTAGAAAGATTTTTCATTAATGACTTTTGTTTGTTTGTTTAAGAATACATAACAATGTCTTCCTTAGCAAGCTTCATACATACATTTGTTTTTATTTATTTGGCCTGCACACATTTGATTTGTTCCTCTATGTCTTAAGTCAGTTTTCCACTTGAAGATTCTTTGTTACTGTCATTTGCTTCATGTTCTTCTTTTGTTCTTGTTTGCTTCAAATCAGCCTACTCATTTAAACAAATATTGTTTGTACAATAGATATTTGTCTTGATGCTTTAAACTTATATATATATATATATGCTGCAGTTCTTCTTTGATAGTTTACAAACTTAAAAATTTATTTGTTTCTAGTTTATTTGTTGTCTTCTTATTATAATTTGAAATGTTTGTGAATGTTATTATTTTTGTTTTGTTGTTTGAAAACTAAGTGAACTTTATAGTTGTTATGTTATTATAATGTAACCAATGTACTTACTTATATTTCTTTCCAATTTATCTTGTAGTCTTGTATTTTTATTTATTAACATTATTTAAAAGTAACTCATTTATCAATTTGAAATGATAAATAAAATAAATCATCTTTTTATTATAAACTACATATTTTATAATATATATTAGAGTATCGTTTGACAAAATTATATTAAAACTCATATATACTATTAAATCCATATTTTAATCAAGCTATCCTAAAAAGAAAAGAAAACAAATCATTTTGTTAATAAAATTTAAATTTAAACTTAAGTTAAAATAAGTTTTAAACTATTTAAGCATTTATCTTATGTATTTAAAACCCTATATTTATTTATTTATTTAGCTTTGAAAAGTTTATATTAAATAAAACATAATTTCCAATTCACTAAAATGTATATTAGAATCTGAAACATAATTTATTAGTTAAACTTTTTAAAACAAAGCTCATCTATTTACAATGTATACAAATATATACATATATAAATAGAAAACAAACAATTAATTTTAACAGATATCATTTACCAATTAGATATTTATTAAAAGAAAAGTATCAATTCATGTCTAATTAATAAAGATATATCAAATCAATTTAATTTTTAATACAGATTATTAAATTGATATTGCTAGAAAATTCTGGGTTGTCACAGACGAGGTCTCACATCAATTCTTGAATGATGATATTACTAGACTTACTTCAATACAACTCCGTCCACAAGCTCGTATACTCCATAGAGCTTTGATTTGATCCGTCATTCCACGGACAGGAAGTTACGAAGTAGTTAGTAAAAGAAACTTCCAAGCCCTATATTCTATCTACTCTGGTTAACCAATCAATTGGGCTCAAGTGATTTTGGAAGAATTTATTGATGTTAATCATCGAAGACGATACAAGACTTTTCATTATGGTGCTTATATAATGAAGATTCTTCAAAATTTTAACATTCCTTTTCCTGATTCCGAATTCACATCAATCAAAGAACTAGGGTCAAATACGTTAGGTCTTATAGGTTTGCCAAAACAACCGGAGAGTTTGGCATATATCTCTCTTCAAGAATGGGTTGCCAACATAGATCAAAACCGGCTCCAACCTCGTCATCATGTTCCACATGCTCAACCAATTGCTCCTCCCTCAGAAGAGGAAGACAATGATGATATAGTGATTCTTTCTCCCAACTCGAGCTCAAGGAATGCTTTAGTCACTCTTTCCCAAACCCAAGCAAAGCTTCAAACCCGAATGGTAAAACTTGAAAATAAAACTAAAAAATGTTTTAACTCCATTCGCAGCTTTGTAAACAAAATTTAGGAACGTTTTGGTTGCTCCGCCTCATCATCTACCGAAGTTTTCAACCCCGCTCCATTCCAATGGTCATCCAGCTCGGGGAACAACATGGTGAAGATGATGATGATGTGGGAAGTGACTCAAGTCCTAGATTTTGATCTTCTTTGATGTTATTCAGTTTATTTTTGAACTATTTCGCTATTTGTTATTCTCTATCATGAACTCCTTAATTTGTTGCCGATTTGTAATTTTTTTAATTCAAGTTCAATTTGCTTTATCTGTTGATCATTTGATTACCTTTTTGCGATGTCAAAGGGGGAGAAGGTGTTGATATTGTCTATCTATTCTATCTTGCTTTTTGGCGGGGGAGCTTTTAAATAGGGGGAGTATACGTGTATATTTATATTTCTCGTATTATATAGTTTTCATCGTCAAAAATTGGGAGAATGTTGAAACCTCGTTTACGACGTTTCATACTTATTTTGACTACGACAACTATATATGTTGTTTTTCTATACTAATTTGTTTTTGCAGGAATTTCTACAAGACCGGATTCAAATGAACTTCATGCTGTATATATGTTATATTGATTCATTGTTTAGAATTGAAATGATGTTAAAATCTCTCCTTTGGATATATATATATATATATCGACACGTACACATACGCATATGCACAGAGCATAACTGAATTTTCAGGTCAAATTCAGACGTCTGAATTGACCAATTCAGACGTCTGAATCTGTAACTAAATTTAAAATTTCCATAATATTCAGACGTCTGAATTGGAAATTTCAGACGTCTGAATCTGGTCAAAAATGGCCTATTTCTTTTCTGGTTTGCACGTCAACAACTTCAGAAGTCTGAATTCAAATTTTCAGACAGCTGAACTTCTACAACTGCTATATTTTTGAATGGACATTTCTCTTCCATGAAGAGTTACAACTTTTTATTAACAGATATGTCCATACTCTTTCATGATAACTATTCACGAATCATTACACCTCTTTATATTATATATAAACATATTAGAATCATATGTTTTAACACCTAATCGATCTAACTCTTTCTATTCTTATACTACTCTGATTCTAACAATTTTGTGCATTCAAATTTATTCAAAATCATTCATTTACTTCCATATTCTTCACACACACATACACACACACACATATATATCAAAAGGAGAAGATTATAGGAAGATTGTACTATCAAGAGACAAATTCGTGTTATTGAGAACACTTGTGTCAAATACCTTCTGTATAAGTTGAAGTCCTGTTCTGCGGTTCAGGCAAGTTAAGTCTTCTTCGGTTATTGAGGCATCGAAATCCTATTCTATTGTTCAGGTGTTGTAAACCTATTCCTCCGGGTTAAGTGAGGATTGTTGTTAGTTGAAATTTCAGAAGGAGTCTGGGACTGGACGTAGAACAGGAAGTTCGAACCAGTATAAAAATTCCTGGTGTGCTTGATTTATTTTACTTATTTACTCTACTATAGTAACTTTTTTTATTTCTGCACTAGTTTAATATAGTTCCATATAGCACGATCCGCACAGTATTTTTTCACTAGTCACATCTGAAAGTATTTTGACAGCGACATGTATCAACGCAAGCTATGGTATGAAATACAAATACACTGCAAACATAAGCCTAAAAACTAGAACAGAAATGCAACTTGTTTGAAGTATCCAAAAAAGATTTTAATTGGTAGAGCAAGCTTTCTAAATAACAATTTAGCAGCTGCAATAACCTTCTTTATAAGAGCGCCTTTAATTCCTGCAGCATGGGTAACATATATTTTAATTAAAACTAGTTACTGTAATGTACTATGATACATAAGAAAGGAGATAAACTTGTATTAAAACCTAGACCTATCAAAATGTAACCCGAACCTCTAACCTAACCCATTTAAAATAATTCTAACAATGTCGGGTCTATCCAAATAAAAATTTCTTTTTTAATGGGTTAGAACACGTGCATTTATAATAAATTCCTGTTGACCCTATTTACCTAGCTATCATTTCAATGTCCCTGTAAGAAAATCCATGTTGACCCTGTTTTATTGCTTTGTAGCATATAGGACTGGGAATAGAGGATCGAGCCTTTACTTGAGTTAAAATGATATGACCCCACTAAGATGTAAATAGTTTCTCTGCTTTCATCATGTGGACAGTATATGTCATAATTTTTTTGCATATGTTTCTACATAAAATTACATGATTTTACTGTGGCAACCAACAACCAGAATAAATTGAAAGAAAATACAAAATTTGGAATGCTTTGTTTAGGTCCAAACCTTAAATGGCTCATTATTAGTTCTAGAGACGGTTCTAGAGACAACGCAACCAAATAGGAACCCCTTTGAATTTTCAAAACGAACCAAAAACATAAAAAACAATCGAAGTTAACTTTACAGACAGAAGTAATATAAGCATACTGATTGGAACAAATTCAAGTAATCTATAATTTAACAAAGAGAGAGATTTAACTAGGGTTTTGTAAGGAGAGAAATGTTGAGGGCTCCTTCATAGCAATTGGAACAAATTAGAATAATCTGTAATTTATTTGCTTTATTTATTTTAAAAGGTAAAATATCTGATTGTTGAAGGCCGTTGAAAACAAGAGAATGATTGTGGTAGAAAAACAAGAACTTAATTTAGAAGGTATATGATGCCACAAACAAGACAATATGTGGCATTATATATCGATTTAGGATCTGTCTATACCTGTCTATAGTGCTCACAATTTAAAAGGTGACATGAACTTGGTGGTATAAAATTGAGAACTTACGCTGAGGTGAACAATTTTATTCTATTATTTTCAGATTTTAATTTCTGATTAGGGTTTAATGTTATGTCTTTGAAGTTGGGATGATGATTTGTTTCTGTTGACTGTTATTTTCATTAGGTAGATATAATTTGGAATCTGTAAGTTAATGAACCTTTTAAATTGAGATTTAAAATAGCAATGCAAACAATTCCTTTCTTCTTACATTGTGTGTGTATGTTTTTATATGCATGTGTATTCCGTAAATCAAGATTATAAGGTTAATAAATATAGTTGCAATTGCAACCAAAATTTACATTTTATTTTCCTTTTTCCACCTACTCGGTTGACTATTTTTAGTATAATTTCACATTCAAAGATGAGTGATACAATTCTGCTGGATAATCATTGAAACAATTATCCATGTTTATAGATGCAATCATGCCTTTATTTGAACAAGTGGCAACCTAATCTAAATATCTCTTTGAACCATTTTAAACATATTCTAGAATTCATCTATGTTTACTTTATCTAAAATAAATACTTAAAAGAAGAAAAATAGGATTAAACACTAAATAGCTTACATAGCTACAAATGACACCAAAATATGTATGCTCTTTATTATGATTTGGATCTACATGTACATTGACATATAGATCGTATTATTTCTACAACAATACAAATCAGCATCTAATTTATGTTGAATAAAAATCTATACTATTATGTGGCTTAGAATTTAATATGAAGAGTAATTTTGGCAAGGAATATAGACTCTTATCAATATTTAAAAATGTTGTGAGCATAATTGTTTAACAAAGGGTTGACATCTCTTTTTTCTTTGTTAATCTACCAAGGTTGGATTTCAATAGCATGGAATGATGTTTTAATTTTGTTCATGATTTGGTGTGCACATTGTTCTTTGGCTATATGATCGGTTTTGTAAGGATCATGAATGTGATCATAGATCAACAGAAGGTGCAGACATGATAAATGGGAGCAGAGTCTGTAACGCTATAACCATTTCTATTTATAGTTCTATTTGATTGTATTTTTGTAATGGGAAATGACTACAGATAGTTATATTTAAATCGCTAAGTTAATATAAATTAACAAAATTATGTATTCTTTGAAAGTTGTGGGATATTTGAGTATCAAATTTTGATGCGACTTACACAATGATGTATAAAATGGCAACAGTTTTGAACTGAACTTTAGTTTATTGGTTTTCAAAAGTCATATCCTTATGGTTATTTGATTAAAAGTTTTGGTAAACTCACCTGCCATGTTTTAAATCTATCCATTGTTCCCTTAGGCTCTGTTTGTTTGATGCAAAAAGGGCTGATTGCTTAATCAAATAAGTGGTAAGAGGCAGTTGGCTTGTTTGTTTTCAAATAAATGCTTTTATTAAGCTTTTTAATTCATTCAATTGAATAAGCAAAATTTTAGTGTTTATTAAGTGTTAATTAATTATGGATTACATGGATATATAGCATCCCACAAAATCCTACTATACATTGCTCGAAAAATGAATAAGGTAGAGCTGGTTTATATTAACTACAACGTCAAATTATTTCATGTTCTACGAACTCTCATAACATTTTCGTCAACTCTTTTTTGTGGAAATTTCATACTTTTTTTAAACTCGGCTAAAAGTTTGGGTTTAAAAGTTATGCCAAAGAACTTTAGTTTTTGTATACACACATCTATGCGCTTGTTACATATTTATAATTTTAATTGTTACAGTCGAATGCAACACTGAGGTTATAGCAAGAATAGATTTTAAAGCAAATGGGCGCAACTGTGAGAAATGCTTGAGCTTATATGGAAGGGCTAATGATGAGAAAAAAGTGAGAGAAAATGGTTAAGGTGGTTATGGAAAAAAATTACTTCTGAGTATCCATCAGAACTACTATCCTTCTATCATACAAGAGGCATGCACATATGATGTGAACTACGAAGGGTAAATTGGGAATTTCAAAAAGGCATAGTTGAACGCAGTGGAGTGAATTTACATTATTAGTAGTAGAGAAGTGTGTTTAAAATATTCCTATATAATAAATTGTACAACATATTAAACATAAACGACGTAGAACTTAAAAGATGAATCTCATAAGAGGATAATTGTTATCAATGGAACAAAAATAGGTTGGAGGAAAAATATTTTTATGTGAATTAATTAGTAGATTGGTGGTTGTAAGAACTTACAAAAAGAGGTCTATAGTTTGTATCGATATCTAGTTTTCCAGCCGTCCTCACATTGAGATATAGTGAGCCTACAAACGTGAAATAAGAAACGCATTAGTACAAATAATAATAGCTATTATTGCTACACCGGTACCTAGGCAATAACATAAGCTGCAAGTATGTGATTGAGAATGAAGTGTAAGCCATATTATTTTCATTGCCACTCAAAAACTATAATCAAAAATTAGTATACATTGATGATTTGATATGACAAAGGTTACATAAAATTTACTTAATTTTTTGCCAAAAAGAACACGAGGAACTAAATGTATAACGAATAAACAAATTTCTCATGCATATCATGACAATTTAATTTGATAAATAAAACATTATCATGTCAATGCATAATGATATTGGATTATTTAGTTTTGAAATTGCTAAGATAAACCATTACCTATACAATGGAAATAAGAGAAGCTATACTAACATGCTTTTATGACCCTTTCTTTCGAAGCCATCGTTATACTCCAAAACTTCATAAAGTTGTGAAATATCCAAAGGTTGACCGTTGATATAGATATCTTCGTAGCACATTTCTAATTCAAGAAAACCTCTAAATGGTGGTTTCAATACAACATACTAGTTAAAGACATTAGAATCTCTTGAATAGAAAACCTATCGAGCTTGTGAAGCTAAAAATAAAAGGATCATTCTTGAATTGATTCTGGAATTGGTGTAGATTAGCTAATATAAAACCATCTTCCATATTAATACCACGATCGATATTAGCCCAAATACATTTAAATATAGGAATTTTCATAATATGATAATCTAGCACAATAATTTCCCGAAGAACACCAAAGTATGCCTTTGAAGTTGCACAATTATTTAAACATGAATCGCTCATGCTATTTGCTTCAATCATAATACCACTGTTTTGAGTCGATCTTTCGACATATTGGGTATGAAATCTACATCCATTTATAATATAACCAGTATATGTAACAGCTTGCTTTTCAGTTTCAAATGATAATCACTTTATCTTCTCAAGAACATGATTTTTTTACTTAATTTCCATTTCAACCTACATAGTAAGTTAAAATAAGCTACAACAATCATGTACGTACATGTTCTTTTTTTAAGTAAGGTACATAGACACAAAAATAATTGAAACCAAACTCATGTCATCGTATATAGAATACCTTTTTTTGAAACTAATCACAAAAATTGGTAGAATGTTGATTCCAAGCAAAGTTTCATTTTTGATGAAGCGAAGATCTGAATGCTTCAGCTCCTCCATGTGTAGTCTAAAGTATAACAATATGATATATATCACAAGTATTACCCTTTTTTAGCTATAATTATAGCTTGGAAGATCTTATTATACTTACGTTTCATAAGACTGAATATCTGCCATATTAAAAAGCACATAACGATGTGCAATTTTCAGCATTTTATTGGACATGGTAACATGTTTCTCTTTATTGATTGGACGCCTGATGTGAGAAGCATTATTTTCAAACTCTTCATTTCCACCATGCTTCTCACATATTTCAACATTTTGTTTCATATAACTAGCACAATAAATCATGCACTATTCAGCAAGATAACTTTCTATTATGCATCCTACGGGATATGAGGGATTTTTAACATAGCCTTTTAGTATTTTCATATATCTACCAAAAAATAAAAAAAAACTACATGTGAATGTTGTTCCAGTATATTATGTACATAAATTTATTCATTCAACTAAAAATTATCTTTCCATATGAACTGCATCTCTTGCTTTCTCTTTTGTAGATGTAATTTAAAAAACTTCACATGACCTAAAATTGATATACCATTTAACTTATATAAAAAACGAGGTTCAAATAGTAAAGTAGTTCTCAAGTTTAGCTTCATATGACAAAGTTCATTAATAAATGATTTTTCGTAACTTAATACGATAAAATTCAGTAATAATTATGCTCTACAAATCTTTGGCAATAGTATAGCTTATTCATATTTTTAAACTATATGATCATGCACCCAATTATGGAAATTAGATATTTTTCTCATTTTTATGGACTAAAAAAGAAATTAATTAAAATATGAATCACAAAAAGTAGCTAAGAAAAAAAGTGCTAATATGTCACCTTTCAAGCGGATACATCCAATGATACTGTACTGGGCCACACAGTCTTACTTCTCCCGTCAAGTGAATAGTCAGGTGCATCATAATATCAAAAAATATGGAGGGAAAAACCTTTCAAAAATGCATAATATCTCAGCAACTTCATTTTCAAGATGTTCCAACCTCTTTCGATCTATTATTCTTTGGCACAGTTCATTAAAAAAAATATAGAGCTGAAATATTGCATTTCTCAGCCCCTTTGGTAAGAGCCCTCTCAAAGCCACAGGTAATAATTGTTGCATTAAAACATGGCAATCATGAGATTTCAGTACTATTATATTATAATCCTTTGGAAAACATTGTCGAATATTAGAACTATAATTATCGGGCACCTTGAATTTTCTATGTCGATTGTAGAAAATTTGTTTTCTTGTTTTGTTAATGTGTGTTGTGCTATAGGAAGGTATGTCTTTCCGCCTACATCTTGCGGATGCAACTCTTTTCTTATTCCAATATGTTGTAGATCCTTATGAGAATTTAGCCCATCTTTGGATTTTTCATTTATGTTCAATATTGTTCCAACTAGACTTTCACATACATTTTTTTCAATGTGCATTACATCCAAGTTGTGACGTAACAGCAATTCCTAAAAGTTATAACATAAAATTTCAGCATTCACTATTGTATGAGAGAATTAAATCAAAAAAAATCAAAAATAAAAAATACATATAACATTAACTAATATTTTGTACCTTTCAATACGGCAGCTCGAAGAAGATTGACTTCCTTTTCCACATATTAGTGTTTTATCATATGCAGCTTTTCTCTTCTTTTGGTTTTGTCTCTTTCTCCTAGCAACTCTAATAGTTGTTCCTTTCTCTTCTTTTGTTTTCTTTCCTCAGTCATTTTGAATATTACTTATATATTTTAGCACATTTATACCACTCATTACTATTGGTTTACCTCGTTCTTCATTTTTACCATCAAACCAACTTTTTCTTTTTCGAAAAGGGTGATATGGAGATAGAAACCTTCTATGGTGCAAATATACACACTTACAACTAAAAGGTAACCAATCCGATAATGTACTAACCCCACAAATTGGGCATCCTGTCTTTCCTTTTGTTGTGCAACCAGCTAGATTACCATAAGCCTAAAAATCATTTATAGTCCATAGTAAAACAGCATTTAACTTGAAATTGGGATTACTAAACGCATCATATACCTCCACATCGTTATTCCATAACTCTTTCAAATCATCTATGACTGGCTCTAAGTAAACATCAATGTCGTTTCCATCTCACAAAATAAATAATTTTTAGTAAGCTTATATCATTTGAATAACAAGTGAAAAATAATATATGCACAAATTTTATACTTCAAAATCTATACTTCTTGATCAGAATACAGTAAAGGATACGATGTGTATAGCAAACAATACTGACCTTAAGTGTTAGAAATTAGAATACATCTAAACGATTCTACTTTTTTTATTATTATGGTATATATAGAAATATGATATTTCCTAGGTCCTTAAGTTGCACGATAAATATGTGTTATGAATCATGAAAGCAACATATAACCTTTGTTTACGCTTAAAAATGAGAGCTACATGCAATTAATTAGAAAATGAGGAAGTTGACATTCATGGGATATAATTAAGATTTTGAAAGGATATTTGTATCAAATGAGTACAACATTTTTAAAACAGTGATTGATTATGAATACGAAAATTTTCGATAAATGTAATGACTAGCAACTGTACTATTGCCCCAAAATATAAATGCAAAAGGAAGTCGATTCAGATGTTGTTATGAATTTCCATGATACATGCCGTTGAAAATGTCGTACGATGAAAATATGCAATTCTAGTTCTCAAATTACCAAAGATATGATCAGGTCTCATGACCATATGTTGATGAAAAAGTATGAACCTTAGACGTAAAAAAATGAGGTTAAAATAAAAAAATTCTTTGAAATATTTGTGTAACACTGTTAATGAAAAATTAGGGAATCTTAAAAGTAATATAAAAATATGTAGCATAAATTTGAAAGAAATTAATATATACACGAACTATAACAATCCATGAGAATAATACGAAAATATAATTACGAATACCTGGTTGCCTGGGGCCTGGAATCAACGTCAAATACAACAATAGATTTTACTTTTCCATACACAACCATGGAGGAAGGTTGTATGTAACAAGTAGTACGGGCCAACAACTGTAAGTCGATCTAGGATCGGTAAAAGGACTAAATCCATCCGTCACAAGTCCGAATCTCAAATTTCTTAGATCAGAAGCAAAACCAGGCCATTTTTTGTCGATTTTCTTCCAAGCTAAAGAATCAAACGGATGTCGTAATTTTCCATCTTCGCTTTTATTCGTATCATGCTATCTCAATTGCTCTGATGTTTCTTGGGATTTAAACATTCTTTTAAGTCTAGGAATATTTTGAAAATATCTAAGTACCTTAACAGGAATATTTTTCTTCCTCTCAATGTCACCTTTTTGTACCTAGAAAAACCACACCTCGAACGTTTATCTACATTTGCATTCTCTTTTCAAAAAAGATAGCAAACATTCTCACGTGCATGTATTTTCTCATAATTGAGACTAAAACACTTGAGAAATTTTTTTACCTCATAGTTGCTTTTAGGACGCAAATTTCATCTAGTAGCATGTGCTCACTACTTCCTTTAACAGTTCATTAAAACTTTTAGTTGACAATCCATTCTCGGTTTTGATTTGGTATAAAGCTTACATAGCAGAAATCTTTGTAGACATTTCAAATCCAAGGTATAAAGGAAGTAAAAAATCTCCTACCATATCATCTTCTATCACGCTTGTATCATTCATAATCACTTGATCATCAAAAGCATCAGCATACATTCTATATGTATTAAAAAATTCATTATCTTCATTTAAATTTTCTACACCAGTATGTCGTTCTCATGGCAAAATCTAGGTAGTGTAAGTAGGATCTATACCATTACATACTAGGTGCTCAAATACAGCAAAACCAGATAGATAAGCACCCAAGTTACAACATATTGAGCACGAACAACTGATTTTATTAAGTTGTTCAATGGTTTTAGAATCAGCTTTTGCATTCATTTTCTTAACTATTTGTTCATTATACTTTAATGCTTTGTTTATGAAATTCCATGCCCCTTCTCTATATTCCTTTGTGACTTTGAATACATAAATTATTATTTCTAAGACGTGAAACGGTTTGGAAAATGTTCAAAATTCATCAATATAATGAATTTGTATAGCACAGACCTTGGTAGATAAACCCATGATTTATCTAATCCATGGTAAATCGGTGGCATACTTTCTTCTGCTGTAGAAATGGTCGAGAAATTATTTAGATGTTATGTGATATTATAACCTACAAAACATAAACAGACATGGAAGCTATTCAAAGAACGAGCATAACTTTAGAGTTTTATCAAATGTTATTAAAGTTAGTATAGTTGCACGCAAAATGTGCATATTATAGCAGTTATAAACGAACTTCAATAATCAACATTTAGAAGTTGTTGTATAATCAATCAATAGTTCCTATGATTTAATGCTTCTCTATCAATTTTTGATAAATTCCAACGTCAAATATTATGGGCCATTGTACTACTATATTGCAAGTGGTTTTTGAGGTTTTATTACTTTTAAACACTTGACACTGGATCATTTAGTATCTTGAGTTCTTTATTTTAATTAGGTTTTTGTATTTGCAAAGGATTATTCAAATTTTTATAAAATATGCAACATTAACAGACCGAAAATCATCTCTTAATTTTTAATAATTAGACCAGTTGGTTGGTATAAATTAATAACCATGGCAATTTACCAAAAAACTTGTGTATTAGAAAAATTACAGCAATAAAGCCACTGGATGTCAAAATTTCGTATATACATGAAATAATAAAATACTGAGAGAATATTCATCTAATTATATCTTGTAGCATAATCCATGACAAATACATATGCAGATTGATCACAGACCATGTCATCATCGGTACTATACATGACGTGTCATAAATTGGGTAGTTGTAAGCATTATTCCATATCGCTCATCCTGTTTCATCGATATTCCATTAATATTGATAATTAAAAGGGTTGAAGTACAAAGCTAGTTCGGTTTTGAGCATTATTACCCTTTATTTGACTGGGAGTTGCAAGATTATTATGGGGCTATATTATCACTTTACATACATAACACAGCTAACGCAGTTAACCATTGGACAAACTCCTAATTTAACCAACATATATTAATAATACCCAAAAAAGAGCAAAGGGCATGAATATTGAGAGGGATTATAAGAGCATAGTTCAACTGAAGCTAACGGTAAATAATAGTAATTGTAGAACAATTAAATAGTTATAAAAAAGTAGAATAGTGATATTGGTTGCTGCAATATTGATTGCTGCAGAGTAAGTTTACATTTTTTGATTTCATAAATTACCATATATTTATCATTCATATTAAAACTAAATTACATATAATAAGGAAGTTCACAAAAGGAGATGTATTTTGTAAACAATTAACTTTGGCAAAATAATAAATTTGTAGTTCACTGTTTAAATGTACTATTGCAATACCCATGGGTTTGTTTATAAAATCATAAAGTTACCAAATTTTGAGGACTAAATATATCAAAGATGAAACATATTATGAGAAATTGTAATTAAATTTGATAACTATTTACCTAGGGAGTCTGGTACCTGGGGATATCACTGTGTACGGATGGACAATCTGATTTAAGATTGATCAAATAGACCTGACTAAACATGGAACATTGATTTCAGATTCCTTATTCTGGAGCATTAAGGGTGTTTGATTATGAAATATAGTATCATAAAATATGGGAGAAGGGAGAAAAATGTAATAAAAACAACTTCATCAAAAGTTTGGAGATGTTAATATATAAAGAAATAAAAATGAGCATTCATTATAACTGTATAAAATTATTCCATGAAGCAATGCGTTAGCATATTTCAATTTTGGACTGAAAAAGAAATATGCAAACCACTTTTTTTTCCCTTTTCAAGCCTGTGTGTGTGAACTATCTGCACATTTAAGTTTAATGTGCAAACTAAAAAGAGAACACATTAAATTATGCTGCAACATGACAAGAAATAGGATCATCCTTATTTGGATTTTGAAAAGAACTAAAAATAATCATTTACATAAAAAATAGTACTTAGGGTAAAGGAGGAAAGGGCAGTGCCTAACAAATCAATCATAATTTTTGGCTATCGAGTACATTTTTTTAGCTTTTTAATTTTTATTTTTTCCACTATTCCTTCGTATCTTCTTCTAAGTTTGCCCATCATTATCATAAATTTTAAATATCATCTTAATAATGCATCAGTCATGATAAACTTTTATGACCTGCACCTCCAACCTAACCATATTCTTCGTAGAAGATATTTCAAGTTAGTAAAATTTCCCTTTCTATTATTAGGTGTCTCCTTTGCATTATTTTGAACAAATCAGGAATGGACAATATTTTAACTTTGCAACCGATGATGACTTCATAAGCTTATCCAGCAGATATTTTTTAAGTGTTTTTTTGTAGTGTGCCTCGTCATATCCATTATTTTTAACTAACATAATTAACCATATATTCTATTTTTTAGTCAAAAAAAGTGAACAACTATTTTTACTAGCATGCTTTCATAATTACTGACATAATTACTAACAATTCGACCTTTGCAATTGATAAAACTATACCTTGGTCGCCGACATCCTTATCCAGCCTATGACCATGACCAAACATTTGTCAAAAAGTTACATGTTCTAGTGTGTGAACTTTTTAGTCTTACGAAATCAAATATTTATGTTTTAAAAACCTATA
Source organism: Allium cepa (assembly GCA_030765085.1). Classification (NCBI taxonomy): domain Eukaryota; kingdom Viridiplantae; phylum Streptophyta; class Magnoliopsida; order Asparagales; family Amaryllidaceae; genus Allium; species Allium cepa. Next base: position 728,532,073 of record CM060929.1, on the reverse strand, counting down.
TATAAAGCCATATATCGTTTCTATGGAAGCAAACTTATATATATATATATATATATATATATATATATATAAACATAGTGCAAACTGCAAAATAAAAATGGATAGTATGGAATTTATGATCAAAACTGTACACGTAGTTATGTGGAAATCATGGTTTTTTACCCTCGTGAATGCTGCTGCACTTGTTCTACTACTATGTTATTTTACTCATTTGAGTTTTTTGATTATCGACTGTATGTTAGGTGGTATCAGCCCAACTAATTTCTTCATACATATGCATGCATGTTTTCTACGTTTGATTATCCTTATAATGAAAACAAACCACTCCAACAAGCCATGCTAAAAAATATATAAAAACCCACTAAAATTGAATAAAATAAACCCTCTGGCAAACCAATAGACTGAGACAATGAACAAGCATCCATCAAAGTAGCAAACCGATATACAGTTTAAATTTTTTTAATAGATTTATGTAAGAAAGTGAGATATGAATATTAAAATTGCAAGCTACCTTCAACTAAAGTTGCAACAAAATCGAGATGTCGGAATTGCAGTGGACTCGAGATGCGAAGCGGAGCTTAAGCAGCGGAGTTTGAATGGTCACGCGGCAGCGATGCAATGCAGCTGAGCTAATCATTGTTCACCTTGATTTGAGCTGCTGATGTAGCGTCGATGGTTTTTAAGGCAGTGCAGCCGAGCTAATCGTCGCTCGGATCGATTTGAGCTGCTGATGGTAGCATCGATGATTTTTGGGGCAATAGGTTTACATAGAAAAAATTAGGTCAAAATTTAGGAAGTAGCAATTGATTTGGTATGAGAAGCGGCAATTGAAAGATAAAATGCTTCATTTTAACATTTATGATAATAAGTGGTGTAAATGACTCCTGTAATTGTCTCCGTAAAAAAATAAAATTTGGCATCGGTTTAGGATTTAGTAGGTTTTTTTACCCATAATTTGTGTCAGTAAAATTTTGCTTCGAGTCGAGCATGTGAAAATTCAGTGCACACTTCGAGTCACTCTGCTACTTACTCGAAGCACACACTTGGATGCAGTTGCTTCGAGTCACACATTGAAAAACTTGAAACGCGCTTCGGGCTATCGGCAACTTTCTCGAAGCAAGCCCGAAAAAGTCTCTGCTTCGAGTCGAGCATGTGAAAACTGCTAGCATGCTTTGGGTCATGTGACAACATACCCGAAGCTTGTCCTAGACAATATTGCTTTGACAAAACTCGAAACATGCTTTGCTTCGAGCATTCGAAAATTTGAAGCTGGGTCAGGAACAACATACGAACATTTGAAGCGTACTTCGAGTCGGGCCAAAAGTCGAGCCAAGAAATATGTCCGCTATCATCCATAACCATGCACTTGACCGTGAGCTCGGAAAATCGATCGCTTTAGGGAAACGCTCAAGTTGGCAATAATCTGGCGCTCGCCCCGGTCCAACCCGATGTTTAGCCGAAGGGAGCATCGAGGTCGAAGCGCAACTTACACGAAGCATGCCCGACGACGGCCTTGCTACCAGTCGAACACATAGAAACTCGGAGCACGCTTCGGGTCACTTGGCAACTTTCTCGAAGAAAGCCCGAGAAAGTCCTTGCTTCTAGTCGAGCATGTGAACACTACTAGCGTGCTTCGGGTCATGCGGCATCATACCCGTAGCTCGCCCCAGACAATATTGCTCCAAAAAAACACAAAATTTACTTTGGTTCGAGCATTTGGAAATTTGAAGCTGGGTCACTATCGGCATACGAACATATGAAGCGTTCTCCGAGTCGAGCCGAAAGTTGAGTCAAGAAATAACAATGCACTCGATCGTGCGTTGGGAAAATCGATATGCTTTTAGGAACCATTCAAGTTGAAAATCGTTCGGCGCTTATCCCGATCCGGCCCGATGTTTGGTCGAAGGGCGCGTCGGAGTCGGAGCGCAACTTGCATGAAGCATGCCTGACGATGGCTATGCTTCGAGTCGAGCATGTGGAAACTTGGTTCATGCTCCGGGTCACTCTACTACTTACTCGAAGCACGCATTTAGATGCGGTTGCTTCGAGTCGCACATAAGAAAACACGGTGCATGCTTATGGTCACTCGGCAACTTTCCCAAAGCAATCTCAAAGAAGTCCCTACTTCGAGTCGAGCATGTAAAAACTGCTAGCATGCTTCGGGTCATGCGGCTACATACTCCAAAGCTTGCCCCGGACAATATTTCTCAAACAAAACTCGAAACAAGGGTTAGGAATGAGCATACAAATATTTAAAGTGTGCTTCGAGTCGAGACAAAAGTCTAGTCGAGAAATATGTCTACTATCATCCATAACTGTGCACTTTGTTGTGCGTTTGAAAAATCGATATGCTTTTGGAAACCGTTCGAGTTTCAAATGACTCGGTGCTTGCCTAGGTCCAACCCAATGTTTAGCCGAAGGGAGCATCGGGGTCGGAGCGCAACTTACACGAAGCATGCCCGACGACAGCCGTACTTCGAATCGAGCATGTGGAAAGTCGTTGCATGCTTTGGGTCACTCTGATACTTACCCGAAGCACACACTTGGATGCAGTTGCTTCGAGTCGCATGTTGGAAAACATGGAGCACGCTTCGGGTCACTCGGCAGCTTTCCTAAAGTAAGCCCGAAGAAGTCCATGCTTCGGGTCGAGCGTGTGAAAACTGCTAGCATGCTTCGGGTCATGCGGCAACATACCCGATGCTTTCCTTGGACAATATTGCTCTGACAAAACTCATAACTTGCTTTGGTTCGAGCATTCAAAAATTTGAAGCTTGGTCAGGAATGAGCATACGAATCGAGCTTATGAACATTTGAAACGTGCTTCGAGTCGAGCCAAAAGTCAAGTCGAGAAATATGTCTGCTATCATCCATAATCGCACACTCGGTCGTGCATTCGAAAAATCAATACGCTTTTGGGAACCGTTCGAGTTGGCGATGAATCGGTGCTTTCCCCGGTCCGACCCGATGTTTAACCCAAGGGCGCATTGGGGTCGGAGCACAACTAACACGAAGCACGCCTGACGACGGCAGTGCTTCGAGTCGAGAATGTGGAAAATTGGTGCACGTTCGGGTCACTCTGCTACTTACCCGAAGCACGCACTTGGATGCAGTTGCTTTGAGTCACACGTTGGAAAACACGGTGCACGCTTTGGGTCACTCAACAACTTTCCCAAAGTAGGCCCGAAGATGTCCCTGCTTCGAGTCGAGCGTATGAAAACTACAAGCATACTTCGGGTCATGCGGCTACATACTCCAAAGCTTGCCCTGGACAATTTTTCTTAAATAAAACTCGAAATTTAGGTCAGGAACGAGCATACGAATTGAGTGTACATACGAACATTTGAATAGTGCTTCGAGTTGAGCCGAACGTCGAGTTGAGAAATATGTCCGCTATCATCCATAACTGTTCACTTAGTCGTGCGTTCGGAAAATATGTATGCTTTTGAGAACCGTTCAAGTTGGCAATGACCCGATGCTTAACCTCGTCTGACCCAATGTTTAGTTGAAGGCGCATCGGGGTCGGAGCGCAACTTACACGAAGCACGCCCGACGACGACCGTGCTTCGAGTCGAGCATATGGAAAATCGGTGCACGCTTTGGCTCACACTACTCCTTACCCGAAGCACGCACTTGGTTGCAGTTGCTTCGAGTTACACGTAGGAAAGCAAGGAGCACGCTTTAGGTCAATCTACAACTTTCCCAAAGCAAGTCCGAAGAGGTCCATGCTTCGAGTCGAGCATGTGAAAATTGTTGGCATGCTTCAGGTCATGCGGCTACATATCCGAAGCTAGGCCTGGACAATATTGCTCAGACAAAACTCGAAACTTGGGTCAGGAATGAGCATACGAATCAAGCATACGAACATTTGAATTTGAAAGTTCAAATTTAGGAAATTTTAAAATTTAAACTTTAAAAACGTTTATTTTAAATATCGAAAATTTTAAATCAGAGAATTTCAAATGTGAAATTTGAGATTGAGTCTTAGTTTAAATATTTAATCAACTATTCTATAGTATAATTCCATAATTAAAGTTATGTACCAGTTCAGTGATATAAATGTATATTATTATTTTTTATTTCTAGGCATGCTCGTTAATGTCAGTAACTGATTTTTATTTTTCGTGGCAAACGCTTCAGTAAAAATTCAATAACTTCGTGAAGAACATCACAACAAAATTAAAGGTGGAATATTTTGGCACGTTGCTGATGCATAAACAACGCTTAATTCGACCACTCAATCATGTTCTTTATTGCAATAAAGTTTGCTTCCCCAAAATGAACGCCGCTAATTTTCTCGAAAGCCTACTTGATCTCTCATCAAACTCTAGCGCAAACTTGGTAAATTTGATTATTCTTTCTTCTTTGACAAGGTTTATAGGTTAATCTTGATATTAACTTCCAACAGTATTAATTGATGTTTACTTATTTAAAAGGTTTATGATTGACTTGTTCTGCTTTTCTTAGAAGTTTATGGCAAAGTTTAGAAAATTTATTTTCTCCCACTAAACTCCTGTGTCACTAATTCGTTGTTTTCCATCACGGTTTCCTTAGATTTTGAGTTAGGGAAATGGAATATTTTTCTTATTTTGCACTTATATCATTCAGTATTTGTTAATTTCCAATTCAGTATTCTATAAAGTGTTATGTACATGTTGTGTCTTAGTACTTTAGATATATCTGGATTTAAGAGACAAAATATGATCCTGTTTTTTTTTTTTTGAAGTTATCCAACCTGGAATAGGAAATATTTTATATGAAGCGCCAATTGGTAATTTCAAATTATTATTCAACTCACACGTAACTTTAATATGATTTTGTTATATGATGCAGATTGTTAATGAGTTATAGGTTCGTATGTGATAATCGTTTAGTACTGATATTGTTTAATGGTTGTTATATCAGATATTCAATTCTTTGAGAAACTTTCTGTTATTATGAATTCTTGAGATACTTTTTTGATAAGCAATTTCTGATGAAATTTTTGTTAACATGGAAAGCCTATTTCAGGGAGTGATTACTTTTAATTTGGATTAAGGACCGTATTTTTCATGCAGAAGCATATGGAGGTACGTACAATTTTAATATGTTAATTTATATTTATATTTATCTAACTTATTACGGATACAAAAATTATAATGTTTTAAGCTCTCGAAAAAGATAACTCGTTCATCAAAAAGATTACAACCATCACCTCTAGACAATATTGGAGTCTAGGATGGCAGCAACCAAGATTTGTGCTTAGAAGCTCACTTGAAGTAAAATACAAAAATGCCAAACAACACTTCAGTTTGTTACTGTTTTTTTTATTCAAAGTTTATTCAATATCTATTTTTGCAGAAATCGAAAAGTACCGGAAAGCGGACAAAAAGACCACAGCCTTTGCATTCATATTCTGCTTTGCTTGATGATGATGATATTCAAGAGTCCTGTTTGAATGATTCACCGTTGCCATATGACACAATGGAAAAAAATGACCATAACAACAAAGACAACAACCCTGAAGTCAAAAGGAAGAAACGTGGCATAACAAAACTCAAGAGTTTGGGAATTCGAGATGCATGCTATGTAGACATAGACGTGGATTTCAATGAAAAGGTGCAGCCAATAGGTGATAACTCTATTAAGTTAGCCTCTTTCATAGGTGCACTAGTTCTTGATAAAGTTTCGATACTTTATGATGTTTGGAGAAAGGTTCCTTTATATCATAAAGACAATCTTTGGGCACTTGTGTTGGTAAGCTTAAAACTATCTCTCACCTTTTTTCCCTATGGAATGCATGTTCATCTTGGTAGCCTGTACTACACCCATATCCTGTAATATATGCAAAACCAAAATTGATAAGTTGAACATATGATAACCACCAAGTTAGATCATATCATTAATTTTCATTATTGTTTGGTAATACATCATTAACTAATAAAAAGGTACTTAGTATGACATATATATATAATTATACTCTAAATATGTGCATATAATGTGTTTGCTCTGTTATTAGCTTTACAAGATAAAATGTAAAACTTGCACAAGTTTTTTGATTGGAAAGATCTAACCTAGTAAATATATGTATGTTTACAAATATGCATATACATATACTCACATGGGTGTGCGAACATGCTTAATATTATATTTTGTATTGATTTTATACTTGATGTTTGTTACAGTTAAGGTACAACTTGGATGAAACGCACAAGGAAGACATATTGCAGAAAATGTCAAATTCTTTGAGAGAGCATAGATGCAAAGTAGGGAATGGTGTGGCAAAAGCTCAACTGCTGGGCGAGGAAGAAAAATCCAAAAAACTTGCTGAGTTAAAGCCTTTAAACTTGGCTGATAATGAATGAAGCGAATTCATAAAGAATAGAACATCGATGAAATTTCAAGTAAGTTGCAACCATTCATAAATTTATACTAAAACAAATGTTTTTATTAGGCATGAACATTTATAGTATAAAGCTGTCAAGTATAAGCAATAGTAGTCAAATGGGAAATTATCTCAAAAGAATTTGGAGAAAAAGTATACAATAATTTCTTTTGATATAGGCCAAAAGTGTTTTGATGAAGAAAGTAAGGGAAAAACATACTCAACCACACATAATGAGTCGGAAAGATTACGCAAGATTAGAGCAAAAATTGGTAAATAAGCATTATACTTTCGCAGTTAATATTGTATGATTAATACATACATTTGGCAAAAGATCACTAAATAATATTGCCAATTAAATGTTGGAGAAGAAAGAAAAGCCAGATCACGAAATAACTAGGGCCCTCTTATGGACTAAAGGGCGGTTAACCAAGGATCGAAATCCTACAAATAAAGCTGTTGAAAAATCGATGGTAGGAAAAACACATACATTTATAACATAAAGCAAGATAAACGTAAAATTAGTTCAAAATAGTATGTTGATATTTTTTTACATAAGCTAAAAGAAATAATGTAAATATTAGTTAAACTATTCATGTAGCACCCTTCATGTTTTACATGCATAACAATCACTTGATATTCTCTAGAAAAAAATACAGCAATTTTACAACTTACAATCCAAAATCCAAGACTGCCACTCAAAGATGATGCCCTTTCAAATATTCTTAGTAAAAACCGACCTGGTAAAGTAACAGGGCTTGGTTTTGGAGTTACAATGTCAAAATTAAAAGCTCAAGTGCATACCAATAAAATGATGCTTACACTAGAAGAAAACATTAGGGAACTTCAGAATATAGTAGATATACTATTGCAAGTAAGCGCTATTAGATTTTTTCCACACTTTTTGCATAATATATTAAAATCCGTGGTCTAATTTGTTATGTTTACCATGCTCATGATAGTCAAACATTCAAGCTGATAATGTACACTCTCATGAGTTTGACAATTCCATGGTAAATGTGAAAAGTTGCAAATATATTCTACTCTACTTTAAATTGTTGTCATTTGGTTAACTAGTTTAATTTGTTTTATAGTCCAAGTAGTCAAACGATGCTGAAAACCATGTCAGCTATGAAAAATTTGGAACTGCTGTTTCACATGATCCAGCGATTGGAACTAAATGCAAATTGATGAGCTGGTATAAGAAAGGGGAAGTGGTGGTTGAAGGTGTAATTTTTTCCACAAATCCTTATGATTTGGTTCACTTCAAACCTCTATGACCGGATGCTTGTAAAGTATCTGTCGAGTATGCTATGGATGAAGAAGCCTACTTGTGGCAAAGTACAGATGAATTTAAAGTTATTGGAGATGATATAGGCTCTACAGTTGCTAAGAGCAAGGAGTTCATCAACTTAGATCTTTCTTAATAATCAAATAGTAGTATAGTTTTCGTTATAAAGTATTTTGAATTAGGATGTTTGATTTAGTTTTTCACTTTAAAATGTTTGTACGTTTTGAAGTTTTAGATGTTTAGTCGACTATTTGAATAATTTTCTTTCTTGGGTTTTTCACCTATTTGTTTACGGCCTGTCTATTTTGAGTAATTCATCTCATAAAGGTCTTATTGAATAGCATCAGTTCCTTTTGTTTGCATATTCAAATATTTACCCAATGAACTGGAATTTTGGTGGAAGTCTTATCCAATTGTTACCCGATTATTAGGAAATACTGAAAGACGGTAGACAAGACATCATGGAGAAGGTAATTCACCATTTCTTTTACTTTGGATAAAAATTTAACTTTTATCCATATATCAAATCCGATGGTGAAATTTTATTTCTGTATGCTTTAATATCAAATACATATAACTAGGAACCAAACTTACCACGATGCAAATTCCTAAGTTTTTTTGTTGAATTATTTTCAATGAAACTATGTGAAAAGTTCCTTAGATATTGTAACGACCTTAAATTTTGGACAATTTAAATTGAAAATATTTAATTAATTTTAAATATTTGAATGATGGTTTAGCTTGAATTCTCAATATAACTTTGAATTTGGCGATTAAATTTTAAAATTTATCTATTGAAAGTTGAATAAAAATTTGAATCTTCAGTTTTAAAGCTGATTAAAAATATTTCAAAGGCTTATTAAATTCATTTTGATAATACTGAAGATAATAGAAGCTTCGGAATTGAATTTGAAAGTGATTTGTTCAGTTTTGAAATTATATCGTCTGAATCGATATTTAAAAATAGCCTTCCGAGGCACAGTCTCGGAATTCGACGAAACCAGTTCAATTGGGTCCGTAATATTGAATTATTACCGGATTTCAAATTTCGTATTGATCGGAGTTGTTATGCAAGCGTACGATATATAAACGCGTTGAAAAAAATTACATCGAAAATTCTATTTAATTTTTTTTAATATATGTTCACGTCCAAACTCTCCCTCCCTTAAATCACGCAGAAAATCACGAAGATATCGTGTAAACAATGCCTTTACCAATTTTTAAATAACCCTTTCCCTCTTCAGTTTTCAAAAGCAGAATCAAACGAAAAAATAGAACGGTCGAGCTTCCCTTTTCTCTTCAACTAAAAAAATCAAATTAAAGAATTTCGTTCAACTCAAATTCATTCAAAAAAGAAATATATATATGGCCGCGAAAAAATCAAATAGCCGAAGCCCAAAAATCAAAGACGAAAAAAGGGGGCCGCCTTCATTTTTTTTCCCATTGAATCGCGAAGCCTGCAAGGTCGCGAGAGGAGAAGGCGGCGACTGGGATGGAGTTTCGAGCATTCGTTGGTAGCGATTGGGGTTTCATGAGTGGGAGATTCTGTTGGGTTTCTCGAAGCCGAGGTGATGGCGATTTAGGGCTTCAACATGGCGACGGCGGCAAGGAGAACTCGGGTTCGATGAAGCTGGAAGCTCACAACCGGAGGAAGACTCGCGAGCTAGTCGCAGTGGCTCGAGCAAGCAAGGGGAGGCAGTGGTCGATGCGTGCACGCATGGAGGCTCGTGCTAGGGCGCGACTGCATCAGCAAGCTAGTGATGGTGGTGACCTGTTATTATGCAGTAAGGTATAAAATATTGTTTTAATTTGGATTAAATTAGTAGGTATATAAACAAAAATATACGTGTATTAAATTTTGATTTACAGTAAGACAAAAAAACTGATGGACACATATTTTTATTTTATTTTAAAACAGTAAGGTATAAATTGTGTTGTTAATTTTAATTTAAAATATATGCCTGTAGAATTTTTTTACAGTAAAGTATGAAAAATATTTCTGTTTTAATATCTACCTATACAAGTTAAATATGGAATTTTATATATAATTATAGAAAGAGAATATAATAAAATATAAATGCAGTTTATATATATATATATATATATATATATATATTCAAAAGTAAGATGAATTTGTTTAATTTACTTATTTAATTTATTTATTTTAGAAAATGATTAAAGAAGAAAATTTAGTTTTAAACTAAAAAATTTAGTTAAACAAATTTATTAAAAGAAATTGATTTAAAATAAAGATATTAATTTAAAATAAAATAATTAGTTAAATAAATTTAATTAAAGGAGAAAATTGATTTAAAAAGAATTATCAGCCAATCAAAACTATTAAACGGAAATTAGTTGTTCGGTTGATTCGAATATTAAAAATTGTGTAAATATTTATACAAGGTATAAATCAAGAAAATCGAGTCAGGATGGAAATGGATTGCAAAATAAAAAGCAAAGGTGAGAACTTCTCACTCAATCGAATTAGTTTCGATTCAAATTTTAAATAGTTATATTTAAAAATTGCTTGATTGTATGATTGAATGATGATTGTTATTGATTGTTAAAATAGACATTATACGCCGTTATTAAGCGGAGGTTATTTACTAAAAACATATACCGCGATAATTCCAACTTATATGGAATTGGTATTATATATGTACTTGGAGTTGATTTTCCCGCATTATATAGCAGATGAGACCCTATTGCACCGCATAATAGCGGATAGTATTTTATAAATCCCATATACCGCGATATTTCGTCTTGAAGCGAAATTGGTATTGTGCTAACATTTTTGGATGCAGGGAAACAGGTTGGAGGGATCCAACTGGATTCCTCAAGTAATTGAATTGATTTCAATGTTATGTGTTGATCTATTTAATGATCTATTTATAATGTGCGTGATTATCTTTGTGACTGAAATCATTAAAGGCTAAATTTTAGCCGAATTTTTTTTTTGTATCGTTAGATGCCGAAATTAAATAAAATTGGATTTTTGAAAACTTAAGTTGAGAATTCAGAATAAAATTTAATTTTGGAATTTATTCATTTTAAATAAATAAACGTTATAATTTTTATTATTATAAAAGTGATATTTTTGGAAAATAATACTTAAGTATGATTTTGGAGTTATATAATCTTTAATAACGATTTGTAAATTATTAAAAGGATTGGTTTATTTAAATAGGGATTTTTGAATTATTATAAATGATTTATATAAAATATTTATAAAATTGATATTATAAATTAAAAATATTGGAATTATAAAACAAGTTTTTATAAGTGTTAAAATGGAATATAAATGGATTTTATAAGTGAATGAAATCTATATATTTATAAATTGTGGAATTATAAAATGAATAGATTTTAATAAAATAAAAGATTTATAAGTGATTAACTTATAAATTGGATTTTTGCGTGTAAATGGAATATGAATAGAATTTGTTAATTAAGTGATTTTATAAGTTGAAGTAGCCATAAAATATAAATGGAATTTATAAACGTTGTTTTATAAATCCGAAAACGACTTATTTTGATAAGTTAATTATTATAGCTTATTAAAGGAAATATATTCACGATTTTGGACAATGGATAATCCTTTAAATAAAATATGTAGAAATGTTGAATTTGGATGAGGAAATATATTCATGATTTTGGGACGGTGAATAGTACTTTAAATAAAATATGTTGAAATTGAATTTGATTAGCGAAGTATATTCCCGATTTTGGACGGAGAACAATATATTAAAGGATTATTTTGGGAAAGTGATATTTTAAATAGAATTAAAACTATTTAAATATGTTTTAAAAAGTATTAAGTATCGAAACCATAGATTTCAACATTTATTGTTGAAATAGATGTTTCGAGAAATAGAAGGAAATGGTGGACTATGACACTGTTGTTATAGTAAATGATTTCCGAAAGGCAAAGTTTTGTATAGTATTGGGATTTATATATCCATCTTAATTTTGAATCCCCATACTAGTAATTTTGGGTTGTCGTAACGATGTTTTACGTAACATTCGTTTTGACCTAAATAAAATGTTTTTAAGTGAACGTTTTCCTTAAAGAATAAAATATATACTTAATTTGAATTTAAGTATATTGAATATTTTCAAAAGGTTGAAAATAAATAGATTGGTGAATTACTTATTATTAAATAAGTATGGAAATGTTTTTCCAATATGAAGTGAATGTTTGAGATTTTATCTTTTAAAGATAAATTGAAAATGAATACTAGAAATCGATTCGAAAATCGTATACCAGTAGATATTTGGGAAATATAAAATTTTTGAAAATTGTTGAAAAAATTTAGTTAGCGACAAACGATTTCAAATTTGAAAATTGAAGTAAGTTAGGGAATGAAACTAATTTAAATTAATATGAATCAGTTATAATTGAAAGGTAAAATTCAATATTCAGAATAGAAGATAAATTGAATTCAAATAGAATTGAAATTGTGAATTGAATTCAAATGAAATTGAAATACAAAATTGAATGAAAATGGATATATAACTTCAATAGTAAACTAAAGATGATATAAGAAGTAAGTATCGAAATTTTGTAATGGAATTGGCAAAATGGTTTGAATATTGTAACTGGATATCAGGATATACAGGTGTATTAAAGGAAATAAAATGGGAATTTTGATTTCGAAGATAAATTTGAATTGCTTGAAAAAGGTATGTATTTAAAGTTTCTATATGAAATTTGATGATTTTCTTGTCTAAGCCGCTTGGCTTTTTCTTTTCTTTTTGAAATTGGGGGCCCGATGTGGCATTTTGTAGTCGTACCGAGCTAGCCGTGCAAAAGAGACGCGGGCGAAATTTTTCGAAAATTTGGAGTGTTAGAAAATATTTTGAGAAAATTTTGAAAGTTTAAAATTTGAATTTAAATTTTAATTGTGAAGTAAACAATGTTGTTTGAAACTTATAATTGAAGTTGGAAAGCTAGTTGAAATGATAATGTATCTTTAATAAAAAGATTTTGGTTGACAAGTTGATAAACCTATTTGGATTGTGAAAAATAATAGACGGGTTAAGAATTGTTCTTCTTAACTTGTAATTCGGGACGAAATTCTTTTAAGGGGGGAAGTCTGTAACGACCTTAAATTTTGGACAATTTAAATTGAAAATATTTAATTAATTTTAAATATTTGAATGATGGTTTAGCTTGAATTCTCAATATAACTTTGAATTTGTCGATTAAAATTTAAAATTTAATCTATTGAAAGTTGAATAAAAATTTGAATCTTCAGTTTTAAAGCTGATTAAAAATATTTCAAAGGCTTATTAAATTCATTTTGATAATACTGAAGATAATAGAAGTTTCGGAATTGAATTTGAAAGTGATTTGTTCAGTTTTGAAATTATATCGTCTGAATAGATATTTAAAAATAGCCTTCCGAGGCACAGTCTCGGAATTCGACGAAACCAGTTCTATTGGGTCCGTAATATTGAATTATTACCGGATTTCAAATTTCGTATTGACCGGAGTTGTATGCAAGCGTACGATATATAAACGCGTTGAAAAAAATTACATCGAAAATTCTATTTAATTTTTTTTTAATATATGTTCACGTCCAAACTCTCCCTCCCTTAAATCACGCAGAAAATCACGAAGAGATCGTGTAAACAATGCCTCTACCAATTTTTAAATAACCCTCTCCCTCTTCAGTTTTCAAAAGCAGAATCAAACGAAACGGCCGAGCTTCCCTTTTCTCTTCAACTAAAAAAATCAAATTAAAGAATTTCGTTCAACTCAAATTCATTCAAAAAATATATATATATGGCCGCGACAAAATCAAATAGCCGAAGCCCAGAAATCAAAGACAAAAAAAGGGGGCCGCCTTCCTTTTTTTTTCTCTTCCCACTAAATCGCGAAGCCTGCAAGGTCGCAAGAGGATAAGGCGGCGACTGGGATGAGTTTCGAGCATTCGTTGGTGGCGATTGGGGTTTCGTGAGTGGGAGATTCTGTTGGGCTTCTCGAAGCCGAGGCGATGGCGATTTAGGGCTTCAACACGGCGACGGCGGCAAGGAGAACTCGGGTTCGATGAAGCTGGAAGCTCGCAACCGGAGGAAGACTCGCGAGCTAGTCGTGGTGGCTCGAGCAAGCAAGGGAAGGCAGTGGTCGATGCGTGCGCGCATGGTGGCTCGTGCTAAGACGCGACTGCATCGGCAAGCTGATGATGGTGGTGACCTGTTATTATGCAGTAAGGTATAAAATATTGTTTTAAATTGGATTAAATTAGTAGGTATATAAACAAAAATATACGTGTATTAAATTTTGATTTACAGTAAAACAAAAAACTGATGGACACATATTTTTATTTTATTTTAAAACAGTAAGGTATAAATTGTGTTGTTAATTTTAATTTAAAATATATGCCTGTAGAATTTTTTTTACAGTAAAGTATGAAAAATATTTCTGTTTTAATATCTACCTATACAAGTTAAATATGGAATTTTATATATAGTTACAGAAAGAGAATACAATAAAATATAAATGCAGTTTATATATATATATATATATATATATATTCAAAAGGAAGATGAATTTGTTTAATTTACTTATTTAATTTATTTATTTTAGAAAATGATTAAATAAGAAAATTTAGTTTTAAACTAAAAAATTTAGTTAAACAAATTTATTAAAAGAAATTGATTTAAAATAAAGATATCAATTTAAAATAAAATAATTAGTTAAATAAATTTAGTTAAAGGAGAAAATTGATTAAAAAAGAATTATCAGCCAATCAAAACTATTAAACGGAAATTAATTGTTCGGTTGATTCGAATATTAAAAATTGTGTAAATATTTATACAAGGTATAAATCAAGAAAATCGAGTCAGGATGGAAATGGATTGCAAAATAAAAGGCAAAGGTGAGAACTTCTCGCTCAATCGAATTAGTTTCGATTCAAATTTTAAATAGTTATATTTAAAAATTATTTGATTGTATAATTGAATGATGATTGTTATTGATTGTTAAAATAGACATTATACGCCGTTATTAAGCGGAGGTTATTTACTAAAAACATATACCGCGATAATTCCAACTAATATGGAACTGGTATTATATATGTACTTGGAGTTGATTTTCCCGCATTATGTAGCGGATGAGACCCTATTGCGCCGCATAATAGCGGATAGTATTTTATAAATCCCATATACCGCGATATTTCATCTTGAAGCAAATTTGGCATTGTGCTAACATCTTTGGATGCAGGGAAACAGGTTGGAGGGATCCAACTGGATTCCTCAAATAACTGAATTGATTTCAATGTTGTGTGTTGATCTATTTATTGATCTATTTATAATCTGCGTGATTATCTTTCTGATTGAAATCGTTAAAGGCTAAATTTTAGCCGAATATTTTTTTTGGTATCGTTAGATGCCGAAATTAAATAAAATTGGATTTTTGAAAACTTAAGTTGAGAATTCAGAATAAAAATTAATTTTTGAACTTATTCATTTTAAATAAATAAGCGTTATAATTTTTATTATTATAAAAGTGATATTTTTGGAAAATAATACTTAAGTATGATTTTGGAGTTCTATAAGCTTTCATAACGATTTGTAAATTATTAAAAGAATTGGTTTATTTAAATTGGGATTTGAATTATTATAAATGATTTATATAAAAATTTATAAAATTGATATTATAAACTAAAAATATTGGAATTATAAAACAAGTTTTTATAAGTGTTAAAATGGAATATAAATGGATTTTATAAGTGAATGAAATCTATATATTTATAAATTGTGGAATTATAAAATGAATATATTTTAATAAACTAAAAGATTTATAAGTGATTAACTTATAAATTGGATTTTTGCGTGTAAATGGAATATGGATAGAATTTGTTAATTAAGTGATTTTATAAGTTGAAGTGGCCATAAAATATAAATGGAATTTATAAACGTTGTTTTATAAATCCGAAAACGACTTATTTTGATAAGTTAATTATTATAGCTTATTAAAGGAAATATATTCACGATTTTGGACAGTGGATAATCCTTTAAATAAAATATGTAGAAATGTTGAATTTGGATGAGGAAATATATTCACAATTTTGGGACGGTGAATAGTACTTTAAATAAAATATGTTGAAATTGAATTTGGTTAGCGAAGTATATTCCCGATTTTGGACGGAGAATAATATATTAAAGGAATATTTTGGGAAAGTGATATTTTAAATAGAATTAAAACTATTCAACGATGTTTTAAAAAGTATTAAGTATCGAAACCATAGATTTCAACATTTAATGTTGAAATAGATGTTTCGAGAAATAGAAGGAAATGGTGGACTATGACACTGTTGTTATAGTAAATGATTTGCGAAAGGCAAAGTTTTGTATAGTATTGGGATTTATATATCCATCTTAATTTTGAATCCTCATACTAGTAATTTTGGGTTGTCCTAACGATGTTTACGTAACATTTGTTTTGATCCAAATAAAATGTGTTTAAGTGAACGTTTTCCTTAAAGAATAAAATATATACTTAATTTGAATTTAAGTATATTGAATATTTCAAAAGGTTGAAAATAAATAGATTGGTGAATTAATTATTATTAAATAAGTATGGAAATGTTTTTCCAATATGAAGTGAATGTTTGAGATTTTATCTTTTAAAGATAAATTGAAAATGAATACTAGAAGTCGATTCGAAAATCGTATACCACTAGATATTTAGGAAATATAAATTCACTATGGAATTTATAAAAGGGGGAATTTGTTTAAAAATGAACATTGATTTATTTTTGAAGTATTGAAATTATATATCTTGTAAAGATATTTTTGGGAAATAAATAATATGGAAAATTATTTGGAATCTGGTGACGTTGTGCATACCTTTTGATAGTTAAATAACCGGTTATCAATATTTGCCTTTAAATATGTATTGGTTGTGATTTGCTTGAATTTAAATGCCACACTTATTTTAAAAATAAGCGCTCATTATTCGGGTTAGCTGGGAAAGGACTTTGGAGTCGTATAACCCATTCCGAATAATGATACGTCGTAATGGATAGCATTTGAAGACCGGTGTTGAAGACCGGGTATTTATGAAAACGATAGGAAGACCTATCGATTGTCTCTGCACCGTTAGCTACGGTATGGAGATTTCCTTTGTGATGGGAATACGATCAGGATTGTGAATACCCGGATTGCAAGGGCTTCTTTTGAAGCTCCTTCGGTTCTGTTCGAACCCGAAACAGACTTGTATGGTTACGTGTCTGACATTACATTTTGAGATATAAAGCAGATTTCTTTCAAATATATTTCCGTTGGTGGCGGAGAATTTATTCTTTTAGCTTAACACCCTTAGAGGTTATGTAGTTGAAGGTTAGCAGCGATATATTCCCAATTTGGTAATGTGGCATGCTTAGTGTTGCTGTGTGATGATTATTTATTGATCATTTGTTGATCAAAGCGTGGCTTTGTGCCTAGCTTTATGGACGAGACTTCGTAAGACCTCACTCCCCGGAAATGGTCAAAACAGGAATATGCAGCAAGGTTATGAGGGTCGCGCCCTTTAGGGTATGTCATTTCCTTCTGGAAAGGGTGGTATCTTGGTATGGAACTCAGATACTTACTCATGTTGACACACTATATTTATTACTGTGTGACGTTGGTTATCGAGCGCTCGGATAAAGGTCCAAAAGGCCCGGGGGATGGCATAGTCGTGTAGTTGTTACCTAGTGATAAAGGTAACCCGGCCTTGTGTTGGCACAAAGCTGGATAAGTTCTCGGGACGTCCCGCCAGAGGCGATCCCATATGGCAGTAGGAAGTTCCTTAGCCTGACCATTTGTTGAAAATCCAAACAAAACAATACGATCCTTATACGGTTTTAGTTGTATAACTTGCCATGGAATGTGGCGGTAACCTGCTATTGAACATGGTAGCTATAGTAGGCATAAGTGCGAAATGCCTATGCTGGCTAAGATTTATATCTTTACTTTCGAAATTTTTTCCTACACTATGCACTAGTAATAATATCAAATGTTTCTTTTTAATGCATATCAAGCATCTTTGACTATCATAAGGAGAAATCTCCTCCGCTTCTGCGTTTGCATTGTGTGTGTGCGGGAGGCCTTATGGTAGTCTCATTTTCTAAAAAGCACGGCGAATCTATTTTAAAATCATCCTATTCTTTGTTTTAAAGATAAACTGTTTTAAGTTCTCACACCAGTCCCATGACTGACTCGGAGTTTATTGTTTTCCTTCCTAAACTTTGGGTGCCCACCAATTTCCACATGGGGCAGTTAAGAGTCAGGTTTATCAGGATATTCTGGAATTCAGGAGTTGTTGGAGGCAAGCTGAATGGCATGGCCTATTCACTAGTATATAGTACTTCTTTCCCACTGTTTATTGTTATTTTGTTGTTTTACACTCTCATGATGTGATGCGATGTAATGTAATAACTGATATAGTTCTTGGTTTAAAGATTTTTATTTATTTATTATATGTTGTTCCGCTGCGATATGTGAGATTTTGATATTTTTTCTGTTCTGTTTCCTTATTTCTTCTATCTTTTTCTTCTACCTCTTCTTCTTTAACCCTAACAATTCGGTTTTCCGGCATTCGTTTGCGCGGCAGTTGATACAGTGGACGTATTGATGTCGGTTTTCGTGGACGAAAAGTCGTTTCGTTATAGATATTCAATCATCATGAAATGTCATATTTAGATCGACCTTTGATTAAACTAGCCTTCATTTAATAAGGGTGAAAGCTTTCGAAGGTTGTTCCTGATAATTTTATATTTGTAGGAGATGTCACAGACTCAATGTCTCAAGGCACTTTCATCAATTAAATTCAACTAGCCAAAGAAATTAAAATAGTCATTAATTCATATGTTGCGTGATCCAAAGGTTATGCGACTTGTCGGACTTAGAGCTGATAATGAAAAAGCATAAGCAACGGGTGTTTTCAATGGTTTCTCTGAATCCCAATGTAGCAGAACTATGTGTATTTGTGTTGCAATTCCAAGAAACTCAGGTACGATAACTGTAATTGAATTGTACATGTAAATGTTGCATGGTATCCCTGAATCCTGAATTGTACATGTACTATTGCCTTTAAGTGTATAGGCTTTTAATCTAATTTAAGACTAAACTATTATACTAAGTTTTATGTTTTTACATAATCGGTTATGTGTTATTTACAAATAGATTGAAACTTCATTCACAAAATTTAATGACCCATATTGATTCACTGGTTCATTCATTGTTTAATTCACTGTTTTTTGAATACTCTTTCGTACGTATATATGAGTTTATAGTATGTAGAAATAAAACTCATTATTGAGGTAGTTTTCTTCATAAGAAAAGGATTTGTTTGTTAGGTCAGCAAGCATTTTTGTTTGAACTGTTATATGTCTGGTGTACTAAAAGAGATAGCACGCTACAATAAACTCGTCGCACAAGTTTATCAATTAGAATTCCACTGCGCTGGACTTCTGTATTAGATAATTTTAACTATATGTTACGTTGTAAATAAATTACAACAACAGCGTTATACTATTTTGAATAAATAGTATAACCAGAATAATAGATAGAATATAGAATAATGTATATAAATATACAATCAGACTAGAATTCTAACCGGATTATGTCTGAGGCTCGTCGTAACGATTTCCTTAAGAATTTTATTTCAAAATTCTCCCAAGATACAACAGACGTATTCTGCTCGAGATTGCAATGAGTATATCACTCTGTGATTTTGATTATAAGAACAACAGTTATTAGAAGAGAAGGGATAAGAGAATTCAGTGAGAAAAATGATCAGTCTTCCTCTTTATTTATAGTTGGTTCGTACCCCTTCGAACGGTCGCGTCTGTCCAAACGGTCGCGCCTGTTGCTTTTCATAGCACCTGCCTGCTGTTCGGCCGCGTCTCCACAGTCGGGCCGCACCTGTTCGTTTGCGCGTGCTTCAAAAGTCGTGTCTCTTCAGTCCCCGCGTCCATTTTTACCCGTCCGCTGCTTCTCTTCATATTCCAGGCCCAGCCCAGTTCCCGTACCCGTACCCGGTTCGGTCGGACGGGTCATTTTAGACTCATTGCTTTTGATTAAAGAATGGTCATTTTAGACCCGTACCCGGCCCGGTTCGGTCGGACGGACGGTGGCGGCGCGCACGCGCGTGTGTGGTGGTGATGCATGATCTCCCTCCTCACCACGAAGCATACATTTGGGAGCTCCAGGCCCCCAACCTCCTCATGAGAAAGCTATATATAAACCACTATAGCTTTCAATAGTTTGGAGATGTGGGACTTTTGTATATTTCATTCATCTTATTAAGGAATTCCAACATGAACAGCTGCAACTTCCGTCTAATGTCTTTATATTTATTCATTCCTCTACAATAAATGTCTTTACTCCATGCTTTGAGACTGTGCTTGAGCGCTTTTAGTTTTGTTAAAGTTTGAACATGGTATTCCCATAGCAATAATGTGACCATGAGTTCTGCAATATAGAGAGAGATTCAACATGTTGCTCCTTTTTTTCTAAAACATCCCATTAAATTATGATAGGGTTGTGGTAGGAGAGGTTAGAGGGTTCGATGTGGGTAGAAAAAGTAGGCTAGAGAGTCGGGGCAGCACAGTTAAGGAACGAGTGATAGAGCTTATAGAAAGTTCATGGTCGATCGTTGGCTTTGTTGTTCCATGTATACAGTGGACCAATTGTGTTCATCGGAATAAGGTTGGCATTATAAATGTAATGATAAAGTAGGGTTGTCTGGGTGAGGGTAAGGGGGAAACCCTTAGTTTCTGAGTGGAGGGATGCATGCAGTTGAAATCGCTGACACATAGCCAAGAGTTAGAAGTATTTAGTGAAGGGAGCATATCTAGAAGAGGTTGTCTTAGATAGTAGGTGCTGAGAGCATAAGTGGAAGTAAGGTGGAAAAAAAGTAGGCATGTGGTAGGTATTAAAGTGTTTGCTAAGTTTGCACAGTTTATTCCATTTGAAAGTGCTAACGTCCCAAAGATGAGGATGCAACCATAAGGTGAATCAGAGAGGTTGTTTTCAGACTTCCAAGAAGGAGCAATTCTTTTACGAGCAATGGAGATTTTTTTCCTCGTCATGCTTGATTCCCAATATAGCTAAAATGCCAAGCTGATGATCACTAATGATTCTCTTAAGTTCATCTTGTTTTATAAGTGTGTTAACACCCCTTATATTTCAGCACATATATTATTGATTATCATATTCAGGGGCGAGGAGAAGCAAGCGCCTTGTACATCTTTTGGATGGTGGAGTGTTGATAGGCTCGTCATAAAGGCTGGATTTCAATGCAGTTTGAGTAATGTTGAAATTGCTATTTTCATCTTAGCCTTGATGTAACTGATGTTTGTAACTACAGTTGTTCTTCGTTTGTTTCTTGTTTCTCTATTTTTTCTTATTTGTATCAGGATGTAAGGAAGCGGTAGGAGAGAGTGAGTTGGAAGGTGTGTCAGTAGGTGATGAGTAAGTATGAGCGGAGAAAAGTGTCAGGTGGCCAGGCAGTTGAAGATGGATATGAGGGCTAGTTTGGCAAGGCAGTAACATGGCAAGGGGAGAGTTGGAGAGTGGTTCAGAATTATTTGCACTGTCAGGAACATTTAGCTGGTGGGAAGGGGATACAGCAACATGCTTGGTAGTGGTATACAAATGCTTCTCAGAGTAAAGGGGTACAGTTTGATTTATGAATTATTCTTTTATTTATATGCGAACATTGTAAAATTTTAACTTTCAAACTATAAAAAACCTTGATTTCTTTCACATTGTTATTTTAGTTTTTCTGCTTTCTTTGTCTCCCTTACACAGTCATACTAATTACTGGTTTCAATTTTTTGACCTTACTATTTTGATAATCACAGAAGAAAAGAAATCTTTGTCTGTTGGCTACGATTTTGAAACCGTTAATTGGATGATATCTAATATTTCAATAATTGTTAAATCTCGATTAATGCATACCTTTTTTATTAGATGAATTTTCTGTAATATATACTTTGATATATCAATCTACTTCACAAAATTGAAACAAAACTGAACGTAAGCTTGAAAAGAGGTTGTCAACATATAGGTACAGTATTTTCCATATATAACATTGCAAAAATAAAATAAAATGTGTCATTAACCATAATATACTTGAAAAACACAACACTTAGTTGAAAGAACTATATGTATGTTATATAGCATCACTTATCATTGAAGAATGATATGATGCTTTGATGCTAATCAACTGTGTTTGTTATACAGGTATAGGTTTTGCCAATAGTAGTATACTGGAAGTGGAAACTGACTGAGCTGAATAATTAATTCTACATATCTTAGTGCAGAATTTCTCTTTTGTAGTTTGATTCTTTTTTTGAGAACTTTGTTATTTTCCCAAATTCTTGAGTTACATTCTGTTACTTTTATATTTGGTTATCTTATGCATCCTAAAATTTTAACCCCTTTTTAACTCCGCTATTGTCTATTTCACATTGCCGGTCCCCAAGCTCGGATAAAGGGGGGGGAAAGGAGAATCTTTGAGTTTATACCTTTCCTACCCTAACATTTTTAAGCTCCGTTTTGTGCCCTTTCTAAATCTTCAGAAACATTATGTTGAAAAGCTTGAGTATCCTTATATTGGAGATCCTGACAATTTTCAATGCTATTAACCTTTTATGTATAATTTCAATTTATAAGCAACATTTTGTTACATGATACTTTCATATTTCAAGTGGAATCCATGTGAGCATTTCAATTAAATTTCACATTATGAGATCACTGAATTGAAAAATCCACCTTGCTTTGTTTTTTCCATTTTGTCTGTTCTCATGTAATAGATGGTAATCTTTCTATTTTATTATCTTCTACAATAAATGCTGTTTTATTTATTTATTTATAGACATATATTTCAAATTTGTACTGTAACTTTCGTTTTCTCTGTGCAACTTGTAATCATGTTATTTACACCAATTATACCATACAATGTCAATAAATTATTATAAATAGTTTTCATATTTTTTGCTTTCTTGATCCATAACAAGATTGTAAAAGCTCTTAGGCTCATCAATCTTGTTAACTACGATACACGGGCCACTTAGATATTTTGGTTTTAAGGTATGTAATTTTGAGTTTATCAATTTTATTCATCATATTACTAGCGATCAGGGAATTTAACCTTCGCTTTACTTTCAACTTTTTCAAATATTGATGTCTTTTTTTCCTCTGAAATTTTGTTTATTTTTTATTCAATCCTTGAGTTTTGCATTGATTTGAGTAAGTGGGTGACATTATAATATTAGTGTTATTGCTTTGAATCTTCTGTTCATCATTTTGTTTTCTCAGACTTCATATGAGTGTATTGTCAAATTGCGTCAACACTAGCGCAATCAGGATCGCTATTTACCTTTTGAACATTTTGTAAAGTGCTGAAATAAAGAAAGGCATGTAGACCGGTAGGCATGAAAAAGCTGGACTCTAACGAAAGAACATTGATTGTAAACTTATATAGGTGTTGGAATGTTGTAGATGGCGGAAGTATTTCTGGTGCTGAAATGCTAGAATGTTTTTAGTGCTGAAATCAGTATACATGCTGAAGTGTTTGCAATGCCGAGATGAATACACATGATGTACTGTTTCTTATGTTGTATATCGCCGGCACAATAGTAAGTTGTATTGGACCGTGTCAAATGACTAAAATCGGAGTTGCTGGTTGAAATTCACTCGAGGAATAAGTAGGTAACAAGCAGTCTAAAGAGAATGAAAAAAAAGAGTTGCAGCTTGGAAGAACGTGATTAAGAAGTCTATGCAAAAGGAGATGAAAATTATTGTCTTATAGAGGCAAGCTATAGCTTTATGACAGTAACGTTAACATAGGATGCAACTGCAGTATGAACGACATGCGAGCTGCTGAACTGAGTTTGAAAAAGCATTGTGATTGAGATGAAGCATGGCTGAAAATGGAATATCACAACAGATGCAAGGACATGATAAGCTGAGTAGCAGGCTAATGTAGCATAAGATGAAGTAGGCCTACATGTGTGTTCTTTGCAATAGAAGCCCTAGTGGATGGTGGTGTGGCTACTGATCCAACTCGTGATCTTGCTCTTGGTCATGCATCTCAAACGGTAATCTTATATATATATATATATATATATATATATATATATATATATATATATATTAAGAGTATTCTGAAATTGAAGTTTTCAAAATAAATAAAATTAGCATTCATTTACTTTTGTATATTGTTATGTTGGTTTTAAGTGCAGCATCTATGGTACCAAATACAAGAAAGCATCCAGGTCAATTGAAAGATGTTATAACATCAGCAGTTGGCTAATCTGGTTGAAATGATGAGTAGACTGACGCTGGTACTTAGAGCCAAACAAGCACCGAGGGACCGGTGAAAAGCTGAAATGGTTGATTGCATGTGGACTGGATGAGCTGACTAAAATGAAAATGTAGCTAGGCATATGCTTTGAATGGTGCCTGAAATGAAATAAGCATACCAAAGGACAAGGTGAGTTGAATGAAGAAGGCATGTGATAGTGTTCCTAGCTAGATGCACGCTACATGCTAAATTTTCTTTGAGTTGATTGGAAGGGTGGGTGCCCAAAGGCAATGCTAAAGTGAGGGGACAGTCAGAGCTAGAACACACCAAGTATGCGTACCAAAAATTGTGGACAGGTAAGCTAGTATGCAGCAAGTGTTATGAAGGCTGCACGAGTAATAAAGTTGTTCTGACATGTAGATTGGCATGGGGTAAGTGTGCTGCAGAGAAAAAATGGAATTCTATAGCGAGTGACATGCGTTCAAGGCAGGGTACTAAAGAAGAGGTGAGCTAAATTCACATAAGCAACTTCTGATCAGAAAAGAGAACAACATAAAAATATCAAAGCCTATAATCGTGATCGATGGGGCATTAACAAGTAGGTTCTAAGTTGCGGCAATAAGCAAGCACTATAACATTGCTAAATGAGAAAGCCAATCAAGAATTATATATGTATGTATTTATCACTTAAGTCTATTCAGGGTTTATTTAATATTACACCTTTAATTAAAACATTCATATTATATAAGTTTTAGTATTATATAACTTTTATAATTTAACTTACTTATATAATAGTCTTATGTGTAATATTATATCAACGAGCAAGGCATGTAATTACATTATAACACTTTATGTAAGTATCATTTAATGAGGTAATATTATACTTGACCACTAATCTATACCATAAGCTGAAACTTTTGTGTGTTTGACTGCTAGAGTGATGGGGAAACTATTGAAATATGTTCAAATGACTCTCCAGCCAGTGAAATCTGTGAGCAAAAATTTACCAGTCATGGTATGGCAAAATATTATAAGGTTAATATTAATTTTGGCTTAGCACATCACATAAATATCAGGATGGTGATAAGTGAACAAAACAAGATATATATGCATTTTACAAACTCTTTGTTATTTCCATGTTTAATATAGTTCAATAATATTTCCTTATTCATAATGCAAATGTCAACAAAGCAATTTTCTATCCGAAGTTTTTGATTGTTTGTGATACAAGTGCTCGTGCATGGTGGTTTATCGGTGGCATGTAGAGCTGTAGAAAAGCTATTCCCTCAATTGGTAAGAATGAATATGATACAAACTCATAACTTGCATATTCAAGGCAATCAAAGGTCACATTAGTTTGATTTACACGGTATCTATATTGTTTCAAGATTATTCTATGCAACCACCAAATCAAGAGCTAATTGTCAAAGACGTACACCTGGACGTTTCGGCACATCTGTAGATGTTTCTGCAGTACAATTGACTTGTTATTCCAACTTTTTCTGTCATGCTTGAACCTTGTTTTCTTTGTTCAGAATGTTTCCTCTCAAGCGTAATGCCCTTATCTCGTAGTTCAGAATGTAAGCTCTCGGTGTCTCTAGATGTCGCAATTAGTCACACTACTCGCATCAACCGGCTCATTTATAAACTTTGATATTCCCGATCATTAGTACTACATTGGTTGCTCCATACTAGAAGAGTATGCTCGGGTTGCACTGGCGACTGTGGTTCATAATCATCTTATTTTAATGGGCAAAGGAAAGACAAATTAGAGAATACTTTATAATAATGCTTTAATGTGGTTTTTTGCATCACTATCAGGGTCGGCTAGTAAGGAAACAGCAAACAAATCAACATTTTGATCAGAATCTGGATCAGCTCAATACTTGTGGATAATTCCAGGTTTTTCTCTAAACATTGCTACTTTATTCGCACTATGAAATTTCACTCCCAGTATACTGAGACAAAAAGTAGAGTTTTTACTGAGGTATTGAATAATAGCCATGAATTTATGTACTTTTGCATGAATTACTGTCGTAGGAACTGTAACGTTGCGACTTTTCGATGCTTGAAAACCGACATCAATACGTCCACTGTATCAATTGCTGAGCAATCGAATGCCGGAAAACCGTACCGTTATGGTTTAAGAAGAAGAAAAAGATAGAAGAAGAGAGAAAAGGATAGAACAGAACAGAAAGAAACAACAGAACAATATCAGAATCTCACAATCGCAGCGGAACAACATATAATAGATAAATGATTAATTTTTAAACAAAGAACTATATCAGCTATTACATTACATCATAATTACATTACATCATCAGAGTATACAATAACAAACAACGGAAAAGAAATACTATATACTAGTGAATACGCTATGCCATCCAGCTTGCCTCCAGCAACTCCTAAATTCCAGAATATCCTGATAACCTGACTCTAGACTGCCCGTGTGGAAATTGGTGGGTACCTAGAGTTTATGAAGGAAAACAATAAACTCCAGGTCAGTCATGGGACTGGTGTGAGAACTTAAAATAGTTTATCTTTAAAACAAACAACAAGAATATTTTTTTATTTTAAATAGATTCGCAATGCTTTTTGGAAAATGAAACTACCATAAGGCCTCCCGCACACACACACAATGCAAACGAAGAATCAGAGGAGATTTCTCCTTATGATAGTCAAAGATGCTTGATACGCATTAAAAAGAAACATTTGATATTATTACTAGTGCATAGTGTAGGAAAAATCATTTCGAAAATAAAGATATAAATCTTAGCCAACATACGACCATTATCGTATGCCTACTATAACTACCATCTAAACAGTGGTGACCACCATAAGTAAATGGCAGGTTCTACAACTAAAACCGTACAAGGTGCGTATTGAAGTCTGGATTTCCAACAAATGGTCAGGCCAAGGAACTTCCCATTGCCACATGGGTACGCCTCTGGAAAGACAACCAAAGAACCTAACCGGATTCTGCCAATACAAGGCCGAGTTACCCTTCTAACTGAGTAACTACTGACACGAATATGTCATTCCCCGATCGTAACCGATCTATATCCGAGGATCCTTGATTTCCAACAACCACAAAGTAATAAATTTACAGCAACAACATAGGTTAAGTATCTGGGCTCCATACCATGATACCATCTCTATCCAGAAGAAATGACATATACTAAAGGGGCGCTACCCCCAAATAACCTTGCCCCATCCTTCCTGTTTTGACCATTTCCGGGGTGTGAGGTCCGACGAAGTCTCGTCCACAAAGTCACGCTTTATACAAAAGCTGTGCTTTGATCATCAAATGCTCAACAGCACTTCGTATGCCACATTACTAATTTGGGAATGTATCACTAGTAACCATCAACTACATAACCTCTAAGGGTGTTAAGGTAAGAGAATAAATTCTCCGCCACCAACGGGAACATATTTGATAGAAACCAGCTTTACATCTCAAATTGTAACGTCAGACACACATCCATACAAGTCCATTCCGGGATCGAACGGAACCTAAGGCACTTCCAAAGAAGTCCTTGCAATCCGGATATTCACTAATCACGATCGGACTTCCCATCACAAAGGGTAATAAATTTCTATATCGGGGATCAGCCGATGTAGAAACATTCGACGGTAATCCTTCCGTTTTCATAAATATCCGGTCTTCAATACCGGTCATCCAATGCAATCCATAACGACATATCACATATTCGGAATGGGTTATACGACCCCAAGGTCCTTTCCCGGCTAACCCGAATGGTGAGCGCTTATTTTGAAAATAAGTGTGGCATTCAAATTCAAGCAAATCACAACAAATACCCATTCAAAGGTAAATATTAATAGTCGGTTATTTAACTATCAATAGGTATGCTCAACATGACTAGATTCCAAATAATTTTTCAAATTATTTACTTTCCAAAATATCTTTACAAGATATATAATTTCCACACTTCAACCATTTGAAAACAATTTTCAAATCACTTTTCACCTTTACCACTTTTGAAAACAAATTTCAAATCATTTCCCTATACGGGATATATTCACAAATCTTTATTCATTTTCACTTCAAAATGGTTCATTTAAACCAATTAAATAAATCCTTACCGATTTACTTTATATTTATGTTCCAAATCTATAAATTTATTCCAACACTTCAAAAATAAATCAACGTTTATTTTTTAACAAATTTCCCTTTCTTTTATAAATTCCATAGTGAATTTACAATTCCCAAAATATCTATGAATATACGATTTCCAATCGATTTCTAATATTCATTTTCAATTTATTTTTAAAAGATAAAATCTCAAAATATTCACTTCATATTGGAAAACATTTCCATACTTATTTAATAATAAGTAATTTACAAATCCATTTATTTTAAACACTTGGAAAATATTCAATATACTTAAATCGAAATTAAGTATATATTTCATTCTTTAATAAATCATTCTCTTAAACACATTTGTTTGGACCAAAACGAATGTTGCGTAAAACATCGTTACGACAACCGAAAATCACTAGTATAGGGATTCGAAATTTAGATAGATATATAAATCCCAATACTATACAAAAAAACTTTTTCTTTTGAAAATCATTTACTATAACAACAGTGTTATAGTCCATCTTTTCCTTGTTTCTCGAAAACGTCTATTTCAACAATGAATGTTGAAATATATGGTTTTGATGTTTAACACAATTTAATACATCGTTAAAACAATTAACTTCATTTGATAATATTCCTTTTCCCAAAACATATCCATTTTATTTAATAATATATTCACTGTCCAAAATCGTGAATATACTTCACTAACCAAATTCAATATTTTCTACACATTTTATTTCAAGGATAATTCACTATCCGAAATCGCGAATATATCTCCTTTAATAACCTTCCATATTAAATTTATCAAATTCGATTGATTTCGGATTTATAAACAATGTTTATAAATTCCATTTCTCTTTATAAAAACTTCAATTATAAAATCCCTTTTATATAAATCAATTCAATATATAACTCAACTTTATACCCAAAATCCAATTTATAAGTTAATTATTTATAAATCTATAAATTTTATTCACTTGTGAAATCCATTTATACTTCATTTTAACACTTAATAAAAATCGTTTCACAATTCTTATATTTTTAATTTATAAATATTAATCTTAGAAATCTTTTATATAAACTGTTTATAATAATTCAAAAATCTCAATTTAAATAAACCAATCCTTTTAATAATTTACAAAACGTTATTTAAAACTTATATAACTCCAAAATCATACTTAAGTACTATTTTCCAAAAATATAACTTTTATAACAATAAAATTATAATGTTTATTTATTTTAACAATTCAAAATCCAGTAAAACGTATACTTTCAAAAATCACTTTAAAAATTCTTTTAAAAATAAAAATCATTATTTTAAAACTTCAAAAATGGATCCGATGATGCAACAGCACCAAATAGTCAATCACGACAACAAAGACATCATATATCAGTATATAACAATCAACAAATATCACAATATCTGTAATCAAATAATTACTGGTGACGAATCCAGTTGGATCCCTCCAACCCGTTTTCCTGCATCCATAGATGTTAGCACAATACCAATTCCGTTCCAATACGGAATATCGCGGTATATAGGATTTATAAAATATTATCCGCTATTATACGGCGCAATAGGGTCTCATCCGCTATATAATGCAGGAAATCAACTCCAAGTACATAAATAATACCAATTTCACTTTGCAGCGAAATATTCATGGTATATGTTTTTAATAAATAACCTCCGCTTAATAACGGCATATAATGTCTATTTTAACAATCAATAGATAACAATCAACATTCAAACATACAATCAAGCAGTTTTAAATCTAACTATTTAAAATATAAATCGAAACAGATTCGATTGAGTGAGAAGTTCTCACCTTGGTTTCAATACAGTTTCAGCGTTTTATTTCGAATAAAATTAAACGTGCGTTTAATTTTACCCGAAATTTTCACTAGCTCCAAACGACTCCAATCCAGTTCCATAGCGTAGTGCTCGACAAAACGAACCCGATGCGACTTGTTTCGTCAAAATCCAACCTCGTATGACAAAGTTAGAGTATTTTAAACATTTTACAAATTTATATTATATAAATTTTACAACTTATATTTATTTTTATACCCTAGTTTAAATCTCGGCCGTTGATTCTCGTTTCCAGATCTAGCGCACGCGCACGCGCGTTTCTTCTCTTCTTCCCATCAAGTAAAGTCGCGAACGAAACCCATATACACGTTAAAAAAAATCGAACGTCGCTCCTCCTCGACGCAACCGGAGGTCGATCAACCACCCCCGTACGACGCGCCACGCCAAGCCTCACCATCGGCCGGTGACCGCTCGGGTCCGGTGCCATCTCGGCCATGAAAAACGTGCTTGAACGTTGCACGTTCAAACGCAAATTGCCGATGAAGCGTTCAATAAAAATCGATCACAGCCGTTGATCTTCAAGATCTTGGAGTGCTCTACACTTTTCATGTTGAGAGTTTCTTGGATTGCTTTGTGGATTTGAAGAAATTTGAGGGAGAATGGAAATGAATTTCCGCCATTAATATATGAAGGTGGCGGCCGGCTATTAGCTAGGGTTTTTGTTTTTCTTTTTGCAAATGAAAACATGTAGGTGCTTTTATAGAAAATTCAACGAACACTACTCATCCGAATTTTTCCGAACTCCAAACGAAGCGTGCCGGTTGGCGTTTTTAAGGTTTACCCCGCGTTCCAAACACAATGGAACATGTTTCGGAGGCTAATTCGATCATATGTGCGAGTTACGGCAATAAACGATCAATTTAAATTAAATCGATTTAAACCAAATTCTATGCGTTTTAACTTGCCCCGGACAAACGATAAATCCGATTGACACGAAATTGGAAATCTTACAATAATATGACATTACAGATCCGATGAAACTGGTTTCGTCGAAATCGGAGACTATTTGAAAAATGGCTATTTTAACTCGTCAATTAAATATTAAAATATTCAATTTTCACAAATTAACTTTTAATTCGATTTTAAAAGTTATTTAACATCATTATAATTCCAATATGATATAATAATATTTTAAAAATCATTTTTAATCATATTTAACCCAATTTTCAATTATTTCTGTAATTTCAACTATTAAATTATCGATTTAATTATCCAATTAAATCCAGATATTCGAAATAAAATTCATTTGACTTATAAATCTCACTTATTAATATTTAAAATCAATTAAATATACAAATTTTAACTGACAGAAATTCTGGGTCGTTACAGGAACCTTTGGATTATCACAGGCTCCTTTTGTATTTTACTTTCTACCATCAAAATCGGATGATGTATTCTTTTACTTTTAAGACTAGTTAATTCATTGTTGTTTATATGGTGTTTGATGATGCTCAACTTGGATTAGTAGTTGAAATGTATGATTCAATTTTATCAAAGTTAGACATTTGATGTTTGTCAACTGCAATAGGTAAATGAAAAGTTGCAATTTCATATAAATATATGAGCAAATTGTTAGAGTATAGTTTAATGTAATGCTCATGCTATAATACATTCAAGTAAGCTTAAATATAGTTTAATATAACGTCCTTCAACTTCTGAATAATGGTATCTTGATATGGATTGAAGGGGTTAGCACTAGCCTACTTAAATTGCAATATTCATTTTGTCCTAGTTTAAAAATTGAGATTTAAACAATGTTAAAGCATCAAAATGCATAATGAACTATACAAATCAGTAATAAAACATCCTTAGTAAAATATTTTACAATATCAATTAACTTCATTATATGTGTTGTATTTTACGATATCAAACAAACATCATTAAATGCAAAACTTTTTTAAATTTTACCAAAACCTTTTTCTTCGAAACATGAAATTACAACGTCAAGTTGAAGTTAGTACACTTTTTTAAACATAATATTCACAGTTTGTTGTCCTTATTTAGGCCTTTAACATTGGCATATAAAAGTTATAAAGCATGCTTATGACAGTGTTACTAGAATAATGATGAAATTGGAGAATTAATAACATCAATCATATGTTGTTAAATATAATGTCAGTAACAATGAAAATTAAAAATTGCCCTAAATATGAATTGTGATGACAATATGCAGATGTTGTAAAATAAAAAATAAATACAGTTTACAACTATTTTTTTGTTGTTGTTTTTCTTCGAGTTTACAACATTTGATAAATATTGCTTAATACTATAAACTTACAATGTTTAAAAAACGTTTTTTTATTCGAATGTTTCAATAACATTACATATATGTTATGAAAAAGTAATCATACTACAATGTAAGAAAGTCATTGTTAAAAGTTGTTTTTTATGACAGTTTAAACAAAAGTTGTAGATAGTTTTTGTTTTACAACATTTGTACATAAAATGTTGTTTAGAAAAATCTATTGCAACATTTTCCTTAACAGATGTTGTGAAAAGTCTACCTTTTTGACAACACTTTAGTTGAACCATTGCAGAATTTGTGTTGCAAAATGATATTTTTGTTATAGTGGAAGTTATTTTAATGATATTATTAGTGGCAATTTGGAAAAACTACATCCAAAAATTCACAATTAGATATATAACTGATTTAATTAGCTCAATTATTCTAGTGGAATTTGGTAATCTGTTGTTCTAATGCCTATTATTTATTTTTGTCTAACAGAAGTCCAAAATCTTTTGAATTCATTTTATTATTTGATTAGGAAATAATCAGATATATTATTGGTAAACAGGCAATTTGAACATTATTAATAATATTGGAAATGTGCTCATTATTTGTAGACCATTTACTAGAAGTCGAAGTTGATTTTGCTCATTTGGTCATAAATCATGTATCACTCTCTATGATAGACATAATTTTTTGGATTGTTTCTACATTTTCTTCAGTTGCTCTTGCTATCAGCATATAATCAATGAGGATCTACTGGATCTATGGCATATATTGGCATAAGATTCCCACTATAATATTCCAAATGAAAATTTATTGTAAGTTATTCCATTACTGAAACGATCCTGAATCGACCTTCGAGAATCGGCACCGAATACATCACTCGTATTCAAATGCCGCAGATCCAAACGTCGAATCTGGTTCGTCGGAGCTTATAACACATTAAGTATAACAACACAACGGAAGAAAACAATATCATTATACAACAATGAATACAATATCTGATACAATATGGATATCAACACTATCAGAGACAATATACACAGCGGAAAAGATAACACCAACAACAAAGGATTCAAAGAGATCCAACTACCATACGGCAACTCCATATCTAATGCTCCAAAACCAAATAGCTCATCCCAAAGCTTCGAAGACTCTAATTCAATAAGCTCGAATCACCATCAAGTTGTATTAAGCAAGATCAGTCATGAATGCGATTGCTAACATCCAAAGACTGAAGAAGGTTTCCAAAAGCTACCAAACCCGAGACCTGTGCAGTTAATACGCTTGGTAGATTCAAAGCGGTGGAGGTGCAAAAAGTCATAGCGGGGATACAGCGAGGATATAGCGAATGGCTCTAAAATAGCATATAACACTCGTACTTAATGTTTTTAAAAATATGTAAATGGTAATTAAATGAAA
Organism: Allium cepa; assembly: GCA_030765085.1. Lineage (NCBI taxonomy): Eukaryota > Viridiplantae > Streptophyta > Magnoliopsida > Asparagales > Amaryllidaceae > Allium > Allium cepa. Next base: position 728,498,491 of record CM060929.1, on the reverse strand, counting down.
AATTATCATTCAATTGAATTATAAATAATACATAAATTATTTTAAATAAAAACATGTGCGAATATACTTTAAATAAATGAAAAACTATTATATAACATAATTGAATTTGGTAGAATATTAGAGTATCTTCATTTATGAAAATATATTATAAATTAAATCAAATAAATTAGTTTCATAATTTTATAATGTATAAATGCAATTTTCCAGTTCATTTTATTAAAAAAGATATAGCGGAAATAGCGGAATATAGCGGAAATAACGGGATATAGCGGAAATAGCGGGGATTAAAGTGGAAAGGCTATATTTTGGGGATATATGGAAAAATCGTAGCAGAAGAAATCCGCTATGAGATATAGCGCGGTCGTAGCGAGGTAATAGCGGGGCATTAACTACACAGCCCGAGACTGAAAGCTACCGAATCTACATCTACAAGCTGATTTTTGAAAATCTATCTCTAGACTGCCAATGTGGAAAATTATGGATACCCAGAGTTTAGAAAGGAAACAATAAACTACAGGTCAGTCATGGGACTGATATGAGCAAACAAAAACAGTTTTAAATAAAAACAAACAACAAAAGAATTTAAGATTTAAATCCACAATGCTTTTTGGAAAATGAAACTGCTATAAGGCCTCCCGCCACGCACAAAATGCAAGCGCACACTCAGAGGAGATTTCTCCTTATGACAGTCAAAAATGCTTGATACGCGAAAACCATTTGATATTAGTATTAGTGCATAGTGCAGAAAATATTTGCAAGTATAATATTAATCTTAGCCAGTATACGTACCATTATAGTATGCCTACTATAGCTACCATGTTAAATGGAAGGTTATACAACTAAAACCGTGCAGGGCGCGTATTGCATGATTGGATTTTCAACAAATGGTCAAGCTAAGGAACTTCCTGGACCACATGGGTATGCCTCTGGAGGGACGCCCCGAGAACTTAACCATCTCTCTGCCAACACAAGATCGGATTACCTCTATAACTAAGTAACTACTACACGAGCATGTCATTCCCCAGTCATTTGCGACCTTTATCCGAGATCTCTCAACCACGAAGCAACCACAAAGCAATAAATTGCAGTGACCACATGAGTTAAGCATCTGGGCTCCATACCATGATATCACCCTTTTCCAGAAGGGAATGGACATACCCTAAAGGGTGCGACCCTCATAACCTTGCCGCATCTTTCCTATTTCGACCATTTCCGGGGTGTGAGGTCCTGATGCAGTCTCGTCCACAGAGCTACGCTTTATACAAAATCCATGTTTTGATCAATAAATGATCAGCAGCACTTCGTATGCCACATTACCGAATTGGGAATGTATCACTAGTAACTATCAACTACATAACCTCTGAGCTCGTACGTCTCAGAGAATGGTGGTAAGCTAAGAGAATAATTTCTCCGCCACCAAACAGAAATGTATTTGATAGGAACCATCTTTACATCTCAAAGTACAACGTCAGACACACATCCATACAAGTCAGTTTCGGGTTCGAACAGAACCGAAGGCACTTCAAAGAAGCTCTAGCAATCCGGGTATTCACAATCCCGATCGCACTCCCCATCACATATGGAGATCATTATACCGGCGAGACTCAGTGCAAAGTCATTCGTCGGGTAATCCTTTCATTTTCGAAAATACCCGGTCTTCACCACCGGTCTTCAAATGCTATCCATTTACGTCGTATCATTATTCCGAATGGGTTATATGACACAAAGTCCTCTCCCGGCTAAACTGAATAATGAACGCAATATTTTAAAACCATATGGACAATGGGATCTCAGTTAAGTCACAACTTACTACCCAAAACTTTTCTTTCAAATGGTTTAAAAAATTATCATTTTCAAATCTTTAAACAAAAAGATTCACTGTACAAAGTTCACCAATCTGTCACAAAGATTAATTCATAGTTTTAAAAACTATTTACAATTCCAAATCTTTTATATAAAAGACACACCTTCAAGATCCTCTTCAATTTGGAAACAAAGTTCACAAGTCTTTCACAAAGATTCAATTATAGCTTTCAAAAACAATCCCTTTTAAAATTTGAAACCCCTTTTTAACAAAACAGGAAATCCTCTCTTTCTTTGAAAGCTATTATCATTTGAAAACTAAGAGTTTTCGTTTCGGGAAAATCCAATTACATTTGCTCTAAAGCCTTTCAAGTATAAACTTGGGTTGAATTTAAATTGTCAAAATAATATATTCAACATACTTTAAAGATGGTTTTAATATCCATATATATATATATATATATATATATATATATATATTACATAACCTGTATAATCCTTTTAAACCCAATTTCCAAAAAAATTTCAAGATTGAACAAGATATAGTCTTATTCAAACTATGTTTTAGTTTCAAACTTCCTTTCAAAAAGCTTTCCATATTCAACCAAATTACATTTCCAAAACCATTTGTACTCAAAATTCAATTTTAAAACCATTTCATTAAATTCAAATATCTGTGACTTAACCAATTTCCTAGTGCAATCCATATACTTGTGTGTATAGTGTAGTCCAGGGGTTTTACACAATAGTGCAACATCATCAATCATTACAGATTCAATCATAGCAATATCGATAAGTGGTTTAATCCTATAACGCTTATCTTCATTCACAGATTCACTAATAAACAATATAAATTAATCATAGATATATAAATTACATTCATCACAGCTCAAATCAAAATAGAGCATCACATATCAAGGATACCAAACGATTCAACATTCAGTAGAATCCAAACATCCATAAGTAAGGTCAACTAATTATTTGGTTAAATTAAATCAGATTAATAAATTACCAATCCTGGTTAATTAACATTAATTAATTACAAAATATTTTAATTAATTATCCTTTAATAATAAATTAATTAACCTTTAATTATTAATTAATTAACCTTAATTAATAAATCAATTAACCTTTAATTATTAAATAATTATCCTTTAATTATTTAATTATCCATTAGTTAGTTATCCTTAATTACATTAATTAATTAACCCTTAGTTAATTACCATTTAATTAATTATCCTTAATTAATTGCCATAAAAAAATCATTCTTAAGTTAATTGCATAATTGATTTACCCTTAATTTATTTATTACTTAACCTTAAATTAGTTAATTATCCTTAAATTAATTACCTTAATTAATTACATTAATTAATTATCCTTAATTAATTACATTTAATTATCCTTTAATCACTTGATTAATCCACTTTAATCATTAATCAATTACTTTTAATTAAGTAATTATCTTTAAGTAATTTATTACCTTTTTTTACTTATTATAATTTAATTAACCTTTAATTTCTTCAATAAGTCAACCTTAATTTATTTTCTTTCACCCAATAATTAAGCTTTAAATAATGCTATTTGCTTACACAAAATAATTAGCTTTTAAATCAATTACCCAAATAATTATTCATCAATTAACTTTAAAAAATTTAATCTTTAAACCTTCATTCCTTGAGACGAATTAACAAAATCATACAATTTAACTTAAAACCCTTTTCAAGTTATTTGATAATAAAAACCATTATTTCGAGATAAACCATTTTATCTTTTAAATAAATTTCTTAATTTAAACTATTCAATTTAAATTTCAAAATAACTTAAGAAAACAAAACTTAATTAATTTTAAGTTAAATAAACTATACAACTTTCATTGACCCAAAATTTAAATAAACTTTTATTATATAAAAGAAATTTATTTAAGAATAAGATTTTAAACCGTATTTTATTCAAATTTCAAATTTGGTTTGTTTAAATTCTTCAGACCCGAGACACTAACGGGTAAAACCTGATAAAGCACTTGAGCTACCCCCTACTTCATTGCTTCGAGCCAATTCACAAAATACATGAGATCAGCCCTGAGACACTCTTCCTCTCCCCCAAACCCTGAACATCACTCGATACTATATTCACATGCGCACACGCACCAGTGAATTCATGCCCTCCGACCATTGCCAAGACCGTTGCCAAGTCGCAAATGAACTTACCGACAACCCCGACCAACCAATACCCTCAAGCTCGCCGTGGCTCAAAATCGAGCACGACAACACCAACTGGAACAAAACTTCGGTCACAAAATTAGACTCGCCTCGCCGACCAAGACCACCTAAAGTCTTGCCATCTCATCCACAGCTTCACCATACGACGACGCAACAATCCCCCAAGGTCCGATCCATTCCGGTTCCACGATGACGATTATCTATCCCATGAAACTATGACGAGCAAAACTAGGTTTGAAACCCTAAAATGGCCTCCTCTGATCGCTCCGATAATCAAAAAGACTTCGCACTATTTTTCCTCCGCTTCCCATTCTTCATTCTACCTCCGACATCAACCCTGAGCCTCCACTCCACATTGATCATCAGAATTTGACGAAAAACAGTTTCCTGATCAACTCGAGAATCGGCACTATTTTTAAATCTAAATATCTTAATCTTAACATTAAAATTCCTCATTTTACAACTCGAATCAGTTTATCAATTCAAAAAAATATTTGTGAGCATTGATTTTTGATTTATTTTGATTTATTTTGATTTCCTACTGTTTTCTTCCCATTCTTGAAATAAATTCTCAATATAAAAACTTGAATTTATTTTTAACATTGATATTATGCTATTTCAATCATCTTTTCTTCAGATGCCATAATTTAAAAACAATTAAATAAGGAGCAATTTAATTCTATTTTAAGGGTTGGAATCTGAAGATTAATATAGCACATGTATATGTACATATACCCAGACATGCATAAACACATATATCATTCTACATACATAAGCATGCAGGCACATCAAACATTTTCACAACAACTTAAATTCTCAATATATACATCAAGATTTATATATATACTTTAAGGTTATAAATAAAAAGATTTGCTCACCTGGGTACAATAGAGAAGCAGAGAAGAAAGCCTGAACGATATTTGTTTTTAAACTTGAAAACTAAGTTGATATGATCTTGCATGCCTGATTTGCATTGAATTGTATTTGAATCTGAAACTGATCTTGCTTTCTAGATTTGCTTTGTTCCAATTTCAAAGCTTCCAAGTTTTGAAATTTGAGAGGTGCTTTGGTGTTGAATCTTTACTTTTTTTAATTCTTCTTTGGTTATTGCATCCAGATTGATTCCTGAGATGATTATTGTTTTGATTCAACTTGAATCTGATTTTAATTTCCAAGTTGAAAATTGGTTTTGAACTTTGCTGAGTTGATTTTGTTTCCAATTGCTTCAGTTTTGAACTTGAATTTTGGATTTTATTTTTAGTTTCCAGTTTGAGTTTGAAAATGAGAGAAATTAATTGAGAAGGGAGAGTTTGGAAAAGAATGGCCAGGTTTCTTCTTTAAATATATTATTTTATATTTCTTATTTCAAATTAAAAAAATAAAAGCTATGCCACTTGTTAATCTCAAATAATACCATCCCTACACTTGTTAATTCATAGTGCTAATATTTTACAACTGTCAAAACAACCATTTTTTATGTTTAAATCCCTTCTTTAAATAAGTTTATAAATTTTTGTTTTAAACCCTTTAATTAATCTTACTTAAGTTTTAACCTTAAGAAAAAATATCTTTAATAAATCCAATTTCCTTTTACATATTTATATAATTCTTTAAAGAAATTGATTCCAAAGTTAAATTGCACTTTAATAAATAAACACACACATATATATATAAGTCTTAAAAATATAAATTTAACTTTAAACAGCTTTTGAAAGTTATTTATATTCATTTCAAAATACAACTTCCTGATCACAATAAAGAATTAGAAAATATATTTTCATAAATCTTAATGTATGGAAATTTAAATTCCAATTTATTTTCAAAATATTTAAATTTTGAACTTCAAATCAAATTTTAAATTTATAATCTATATTTATATACATATATAAAAATAACAAACACATATCTTTATTTTTTTTGGAAAAATTCAATTTAATTCACAATAAATTGATAATTAAATATTAATCATCAATTTAAATTTTGACTCAAAAATCGGGATCGTTACAGATTCCCTCCTTAAGAAAATTTTGTCCCCGAAATTTGCTAGGGAGACAACAAAGAACAGATAGACACACAAAGATAGAGAAACAGATTTTCAGGTCAAACTGAATATCTATTCTGCATTTGGCTTACCAAATCAGAATGTCATCAATAAATATGAGAACAAACTCATTCATTAATTTACAAGATACTCGGGTTACGAGATCTACGAAATATACAGGGGCATTGGTTAGTCTGAAGTATAACTAACCAATCGTAGAATATATCTGGACCCAACAGCACAAATAATGGATACTCAATCCAGGTTGGAATATCCCAAAGTATACACTAACTTGTCCCTCTTCAGACTTTGATCCACTGAAGAAATTACAATAAACTTTTCTCAAATTTGGTTTTAATCGATATCGTTTTATCGATACAGATCTTCATATTTTAATCATCAATTTATTTTAAATAGAATTTTAGATTCATTAAAGTTTAAAAACGAAAAATTGATAGAAAACCGATGAAGAGAATGCGAATTCAGAACTTATCTACAACGATTCGCAGTGCCACCACCACATCAAAGCTTCTTCATGTAGTTGTCATAAAGCCATCAGAGAATTGAAATTGGATCAAAGGAAATTGATAGAGAAATTTGTTTCCGTTGTTCCAGGGCATTGACCAATTATAGTGGTACTCCCCTATACCCTACCTCGCCCTTTTCTTGCACTCATACTCACTATCGGTGGATAGTAAGAGATTTTACTGAGGCATACAGATGAATATCTTAGGGAATACTCATTCTAAGGTATACTTCACCCTATCTCTAATGAGCTACCTAATATGTGTTATACTCCTAAGCTAAAGTTCAACCTTCAGCTCTGATACCAAATGAAACGACCCTAACTCGACCATCAAAAATCAGCACCGAATACATCACTCGTATTCAAATGCCACAGATCCAAATGTCGAATTAGGTTCGTCGGAGCTTGTAACACATTAAGTATAACAACATAGTGGAAGAAAACAATATCATTGATACAACAATGAATACAATATCTGATACAATATGGATATCAACACTATCAGAGACAATATGCACAGCGGAAAAGATAACACCAACAACAAAGGCTTCAAAGAGATCCAACTCCCATACTGCAACTACATCTCTAATGCTCCAAAACAAAATAGCTCATCCCAAAGCTTCAAAGACTCCAATTCAATAAGCTCGAATCACCATCAAGTTGTATTAAGCAAGATCAGTCATGAATGCGATTGCGAACATCCAAAGACTAAAGAAGATTTCCAAAAGCTACCAAATGCGGGACTGAAAGCTACCGAATCTACATCTACTAGCTGATTTTGTTAAAATCTATCTCTAGACAGCCCGTGTGGAAAATTTTAGGCATCCAAAGTTTAGAAAGGGAACAATAAACTCTAGGTCAGTCATGAGACTGGTATAAGCAAATTAAAACAGTTTTAAATAAAAACAAACAACAAAAGAATTAAAGATTGAAATCCGCAATGTTTTTTGAAAAAATGAAACTGCCATAATGCTACCCGCCACACACACAATGCAAGCACACACTTGGAGGACATTTCTCCTTATGACAGTCAAAAATGCTTGATTGCAAAAACCATTTGATATGATTACTAGTGCATAGTGCAGAAAACATTTGCAAGTATAATATTAATCTTAACCAGCATACGTACCATTATAGCATGCCAACTATAGCTACCATGTTAAATGGCAGGTTATAGAACTAAAATCGTATAGGGTGCGTATTGGATGATTGGATTTCCAACAAATGGTCAGGCTAAGGAACTTCCTGGGACACATAGGTACGTCTCTGGAGGGACGCCCCGAGAACATAACCAGCTTTCTGCCAACACAAGGCAGGGTTACCCCTGTAACTAGGTAACAACTACACGAGCATACCATCCTCCGGTCGTTTGCGACCTTTATCCGAGAGCTCTCAACCACAAAGCAACCATAAAGTAATAAATTTGCAGCGACCACATGAATTAAGTATTTGGGCTCCATACCATAATACCACCCTTTTTTAGAAGGTAATGGACATACCCTAAAGGGCACGATCTACATAACCTTGTCGCATCTTTTCTATTTCAACCATTTTCGGGGTGTGAGGTCCTGATGCAGTCTCGTCCACAAAGCTACGCTCTACACAAAAGCCCTACTTCGATCAACAAAGGATCAACAGCACTTCGTATGCCACATTACCAAATTAGGAATGTATCACTAGTAACTATCAACTACATAACCTCTGAGCTCGTACATCTCAGAGAAGGGTATTAAGCTGAGAGAAAAAATTCTCCGCCACCAAACAGAAATGTATTTGATAGAAACCAGCTTTACATCTCAAAGTGTAATGTCAGACATGCATCCATACAAGTCTGTTCCGGGTTCAAAGGAACCGAAGGCACTTTAAAGAAGCCCTTGCAATCCGGGTATTTACAATCCCGATCGAACTCCCCATCACATATGGAGATCTCAATACCGGCATGACTCAGTGCAGAGACATTCGACGGGTAATCCTTTCGTTTTCAAAAATACTCGGTCTTCACCACCGGTCTTCTAATGCTATCCATTTACGTCGTATCATCATTCGGAATGAGTTATATGACACAAAGTCCTCTCGCGGCTAAATCGAATAATGAGCGCAATATTTTAAAACCATGTGGACAATGGGATCTTAGTTAAGTCTCAACTTATTACCCAAAACTTTTCTTTCGAATGGTTTAAACAAATTAACATTTCAAATCTTTAAACAAAAAGATTCACTTCACAAAGTTCACCAATCTTTCACAAAGATTAATTCATAGTTTTAAAAACTATTTACAATTCCAAATCTTTTATATAAAAGACACACCTTCAGGATCCTCTTCAATTTGGAAATAAAGTTCACAAATCTTCTACAAAGATTCAATTATAGCTTTCAAAAACAATCCCCTTTCAAATTTGAAACCCCTTTTTAACAAAACTGGAAATCCTTTCTTTCTTTGAAAGCTATTATCATTTGAAAATTAAGAGTTTTCGTTTCGGGAAAATCCAATTACATTTGCTCAAGTTAAAGCTTTCAAGTATTAACTTCAGTTGAATTTAAATTCTAAAAATAATATATTCAACATACTTTGAAGATGGTTCTAGTATATATATATATATATATTATATAACCTGTATAAACCTTTCAAACCAAATTTCCAAAACCATTTCAGGACTTAACAAGATATAGTCTTATTCAAACTAAATTTTAATTTCAAACTTCCTTTCAAAAAGCTTTCCATATTCAACCCAATTACATTTTCAAAACCATTTGGATTCAAAATTCAACTTTAAAACCTTTTCATTAAATTCAAATATTTGTGACTAAACCAATTTCCTCGTGCAATCCATATTTGTGTGTGTATAGTGTAGTCCAGGGGTTTTACACAATAGTGCAACATCATCAATCATTACAGATTCAAGCACAGCAATATCGATAAGCGGTATAATCCTATAACACTTATCTTCATTCACAGGTTCACCAATAAACAATATAAACTTATCACAGATAATTAAGTTACATTCATCATAGATAAATAAATTATATTCATCACAGCTCAAATCAAAACAGAGCGTCACACATCAGGGATATCAAGCAATTCAACATTCAATAGAATCCAAACATCCATAAGTATGGTCAATTAATTATCTGATTAAATTAAATCAGATTAATAAATTACCAATCCTAGTTAATTAACATTAATTAATTACAAACTATTTTAATTAATTATCCTTTAATAATAAATTAGTTAACCATTATTTATTAATTAATTAACCTTAATTAATAAATCAATTAACCTTTAGTAATTTAATAATTATCCTTTAATTATTTACCCATTAATTAATTATCCATTAATTAATTATCCTTAATTAATTACATTAATTAATTAACCCTATGTTAATTACCATTTAATTAATTATCCTTAATTAATTATCATAAATAAATTATTCTTAAGTTAATTACATAATTAATTTACCCTAAATTAATTTATTAATTAGCCTTAAATTAATTAATTATCCTCAAATTAATTACCTTAATTAATTACATTAATTAATTATCCTTAATTAATTACATTAAGTAATTATCCTTTAATCACTTGATTAATCCACGTTAACCATTAATCAGTTATTTTTAATTAAGTAATTATCTTTAAGTAATTTATTACCCTTTTTTTACTTATTATAATTTAATTAACCTTTAATTTTTTTAATAAGTCAACCTTAATTTAATTTCTTTCATCCAATAATTAAGCTTTAAATAATGCTAATTGGTTACACAAAATAATTAGCTTTTAAATCAATTACCCAAATAATTATTTATCAATTAACTTTAAAACATTTAATCTTTAAACATTCATTCCTTGAGACGAATTAACAAAATCGTATAATTTAACTTAAACACTTTTTAAGTTAATTGATAATAAAAATCATTATTTCAAGACAAACCATTTTATCTTTTAAATAATTTTCTTAATTTAAACTATTAAATTTAAATTTCAAAATAACTTAAGAAAACAAAAATTAATTAATTTTAAGTTAAATAAACTAAACAACTTTCATTGACCCAAAATTTAAATAAACTTTTATTATATAAAAGAAATTTATTTAAGAATAAGATTTTAAACCTTATTTTATTCAAATTTCAAATTTGGTTTGTTTAAATTCTTCAGACCCGAGACATTCACGGGTAAAACCCGATAACACACTCGAGTTCCCCCTACTTCATTGCTTCGAGCCAATTCACAAAATACTCGAGATCAACCCCGAGGCACTCTTCTTCTCCCCCAAACCCCCAACATCACCTGGTAAGATATTCACACCGGTGAATTCATGCCATCCGACCATTGCCAAGACCGTCGCCAAGTCGCAAATGAACTTATCGACAACCCCGACCAACAAATACCCGCAAGCTCGCCGTGGCTCAAAATCGAGCATGACAGCACCAACTGGAACCAAACTTCGGTCACAAGATTCGACTCGCCTCGCCGACCAAGACCACCTGAAGCCTTGCCATCTCGTCCACAGCTTCACCATATGATGACGCAACAATCCCCCAAGGTCTGATCTATTCCGGTTCCACGATGACGACGATCTATCCCTTGAAACTATGACGAGCAGAACTAGGTTTAAAACCCTAAAATGGCATCGCCTGATCGCTCCGATCATCAAAAAGACTTCGCATTATTTTTCCTCTGCTTTCCTTTCTTCATTCTACCTCTGACATCAACCTTGAGCCTCCACTCCACATTGATCATCAGAATTTAACAAAAAACAGTTTCCTGATCAACTCGAGAATCCACACTGTTTTGTAAATCTAAAAATCTTAATCTTAACATTAAAATTCCTCATTTTACCACTCGAATCAGTTTATCAATTCAAAACAAAAATTTGCGAGCATTGATTTTTGATTAATTTTGATTTCCTACTATTTTCTTCCCATTCTTGAAATAAATTCTCAATATAAAAACTTGAATTTATTTTCAACATTGATATTATGCTATTTCAATTATCTTTTCTTCAGATACCATAATCTATAAACAATTAAATGAGGAGCAATTTAATTCTATTTTAAGGGTTGGAATCTGTAGATTAACAGAGCACATGTATATGTACATATACCCAGACATGCATACACACATATATCATTATACATACATAAGCATGCAGGCACATAAAACATTTTCACAACAACTTAAATTCTCAATATATACATCAAGATTTACATATATACTTTAAGGTTATAAATAAAAAGATTTGCTCACCTGGGTACAATAGAGAAGCAGAGAAGAAAGCCTGAATGATATTTGTTTTTAAACTTGAAAACTAAGTTGATCTGATCTTGCATGCCTGATTTGCATTGAATTGTATTTGAATCTGAAACTGATCTTGCTTTCCATATTTGCTTTGTTCCAGTTTCAAAGCTTCCATGTTTTGAAATTTGAGAGGTGCTTTGGTGTTGAATCTTTACTTATTTTAATTCTTCTCTGGTTATTGCTTCTAGATTGATTGTTGAAATGATTATTGTTTTGATTCAACTTGAATCTGATTTTAATATCCAGGTTGAAAATTGGTTTTGAACTTTGCTGAGTTGATTTTGTTTTCAATTGCTTAAGTTTTGAACTTGAAGTTTGGATTTTATTTTAGTTTCCAGTTTTAGTTTGAAGATGAGAGAAACAAATTGAGAAGAGAGAGTTTGGAAAAGAATGGCCAGGTTTATTCTTTAAACATGTTATTTTATATTTCTTATTTGAAATCAAAAAAATAAAAGCTATGCCACTTGTTAATCTTAAATAATACCATCCCTACACTTGTTAATTCATAGTGCTAATATTTTACAGCTGTCAAAATAACCATTTTTTATGTTTAAATCCCTTCTTTAAATAAGTTTATAAATTTTTGTTTTAAACCCTTTAATTAATCTTACTTAAGTTTTAACCTTAATATAAAATAAATTTAATAAATCCAATTTCCTTTTACATATTTATATAATTCTTTAAAGAAATTGATTCCAAAGTTAAATTGACCTTTAATAAATAAACACACACACACACACACACACACACACACACACATATATATATATATATATATATATATATAAGTCTTAAAAATATAAATTTAACTTTAAACAACTTTTGAAAGTTATTTATATCCAATTCAAAATACAACTTCCAGATCACAATAAAGAATTGGAAAACATATTTTCATAAATCTTAAAATATAGAAATTTAAGTTCCAATTTATTTTCAAAATATTTAAATTTTGAACTTCAAATCAAATTTTCAATTTATAATCTATATTTATGTACATATGTATATAACAAACATATATCTTTATTTATTTTGGAAAAATTCAATTTAATTCACAATAAATTGATAATTATTATTAATTATCAATTTAAATTTTGACTCAAAATCGGGATCGTTAAAAATTCCCCCTTAAGAAAATTTTGTCCTCGAGATTTGCTAGGGAGACCACAAAGAACAGATATACACACAAAGATAGAGAAACAGTTCTCTAGGTCAAACTATATATCTATTTTACATTTGGATTACCTAATCAGAATATCGTCAATAAATATGAGAACAAACTCATTCAATAATTCACAAGATACTCGAGTTACCATATCTACGAAATATAAAGGGGCATTGGTTAGTCCGAAGGATAACTAACCGTTCGTAGAATATATCTGGACCCAACAGAACAAATAATGGATACTCAATTCAGGTTGGAATATCCCAAAGTATACACTAACTTGTCCCTCTTCAGACTTTGATCCATACAAGAAATTGCAACAAAATTTTCTCAAATTTATTTTAATCGAAATCGTTTTATCGATACAAATCTTCATATTTTATTCATCAATTTATTTTAAATAGAATTTTAGATTCATTAAAGTTTAAAAATGGAAAATTGATAGAATACTGATGAAGAGACTACGAATTTAAAACTTATCTATAACGATTTGCAGTGCCACCACCACACCAAAGCTTCTTCTTATGGCTGTCATGAAGCCATCAGAGAATTGAAATTGGATCAAAGGAAATTGATAGTGAAAATTGTTTCCGTTATTGTAGGGAGTTGACCAATTATAGTGGTACTCCCCTATACCCTACCTCATCCTTTTCTTGCACGTATACTCACTATCGGTGGATAATGAGAGAATTTACTGAGGCATACAGACGGATATCTTAGGGAATACTCATTCTAGGGTATAGTTCACCCTATCTCTAATGAGCTACCTAATGTGTTATACTCCTAAGCTAAAATTCAACATTCAGCTCTGATACCAAATGAAACGATCCTGACTCGACCTACGAAAATCAGGACTGAATACGTGACTCGTACTCAAATGCTGCAGATCCAAACGCCAAATCTGGTTCGCTGGAGCTTACAACACATTAAGTATAACAACATAGCGGAAGAAAACAATATCATTGATGCAACAATGAATACAATATATGATACAATATGGATATCAACACTATCAGAGACAATATACACAGCGGAAAAGATAACACAAACAACAAAGGATTCAAAGAGATCCAACTACCATATGGCAACTCCATCTCTAATGCTCCAAAATCAAATAGCTCATCCCAAAGCTTCGAAGACTCCAATTCAATAAGCTCGAATCGCCATCAAGTTGTATTAAGCAAGATCATTCATGAATGCGATTGCCAACATCCAAAGACTGAAGAAAATTTCCAAAAGCTACCAAACCCGAGACTGAAAGCTACCGAATCTACATCTACTAGCTGATTTTCTGAAAATCTATCTCTAGACTGCCCGTGTGGAAAATTGTAGGTATCCCGAGTTTAGAAAGGGAACAATAAAGTCCAGGTCAGTCATGGGACTCGTATGATCAAACAAAAACAATTCTAAATAAAAACAAACAACAAAAGAATTTAAGATAGAAATCCGCAATGCTTTTTGGAAAATGAAACTGCCATAAGGCCTCCCGCCGTACACACAATGTAAGCGCACACTTGGAGGAGATTTCTCCTTTTGACTTTCAAAAATGCTTGATACGCGAAAACCATTTGATATTATTATTAGTGCATAGTGCAGAAAACATTTGCAAGTACAATATTAATCTTTGCCAGCATACGTACCATTATAGTATGCCTACTATAGCTACCATGTTAAATAGCAAGTTATACAACTAAAACCGTACAGCGCGCATATTGGATGATTGGATTTCCAACAAATGATCAGGCTAAGGAACTTCCCGGGCCACATGGGTATGCCTCTGGAGGGACGCCACAAGAACTCAACCAGCTCTCTGCCAACACAAGGCCGGGTTACCTCTGTAACTAGGTAACTACTACACGAGCATGCCATCCCCTGGTCGTTTGCGACCATTATCCGAGAGCTCTCAGTCACAAAGCACCACAAAGTAATAAATTTGCAGTGACCACATGATACCATGTACCACCCTTTTCCAGAAGGGAATGGACATACCCTAAAGGGTGCGACCCTAATAACCATGCCGCATCTTTCCTGTTTCGACCATTTTCTATAACGATCCCGTTTTAAAGACGAGTTTAAATTTGGAACTAAATTAAATTTTTGGGTTAAATAATGGATTTGTTTGAATTTTTCAAATTTAGTAAGGTAAGTGCACTTATTTGCTTTTGAATTTGGAATTGAAACTCAAAATAAATGTTTTCAACTGAATTTGGGAAAAATATTATATATTGAATGCAATATAGACACTAAGGTTTAAAATAAAATTTTATCTTATTAATAATTAATATAAGTATACAAATATGAGGATATAAATTAATGTTTGAAAGTTAACCTTAAAAAGGAATAAAAATTCAAAAATTTATGTTAAATAATAAAAGTATAAAATTAAACTATAAAATGATAACAAATGTAATACATATACATTAGGCAAGCAAGAAAATATCTATGTAATAAAAGATTTAAAATGCTTTTGTTTTATATACTTGAAAATAAATATATTTAAAAGTGTATTTTAAAATCAAGTTTATTTGGAAATTTAATAATAAATATTTTTGTAAAATTAATTGCATTTAATTTTAAAGGTTTAATTAACATGTTTCATATTAAATAAAGTAAGATTTAAAATATGCACTCCAAATAAATCTAAGTTAAGGGTTTAAAACATAAATATATTGAAAATAAAATTTTATTTACTAACTTATAAATATTTATAAGTAATATATAATTTAATTTCAAACCATTTCACTTTAATTTGTATAAGTATAAATAATACATAACAAAATAAAATAGATAAATATGTTTTATAAATTAAAATTATGCAAGGTTTAAAACACAATTTGTAAATGTATTTTAAGCAAAGGACTTAAGCGTAAAATGTTTATAACATAAACAAGTGTAAAGATTTTTCTCTATACAATTAACAAGTGTAATAAATTAAACAAGTGGCAAACTTGGTTTTTATCTTCATTTTAAATGAAAAGAAAAAAATGGAAATCAGAACCAAAGATCTCAAACAAAATTCAATTTTATCAAACCTAAGAAATTCGAACCAAAATAAAAACAAGATCTGTTCCAAAGATCAAGCATGCAAGATCAACTACCTTCTCAAACAATCAGGATCCAGATCAGGTTCAAGTGTATCTCAAATCAACAAGTTGATGAAGTTCAAATTGAAACAAAATCATAGAGCTAATCAAATAAGCAAGCTAAAGATCCAGATCAAAAGTAAATAGCATTTTCCAGACTTCAAAATCAATAACAGGTTCACTGTCCCTGTTCTCTGTTCAAACATACCCAGGTGAGCAATTTAGCCTTGAATTTTATTCTCTGTCTTTCAATCATATAATTGAGTAAACATACTATCTTGAAGTTTAAAACTTGATGATTGATTTGTAGAAAATCTTGGGTTAGCTAGCTATCTGTTGTTAATATGAGTTCTGTGATGATTTTTGTTTACTGGAAGTTGTATCTTGCCATGTTTTCATTATTTCAAGCTACAGTGCAAATGAATAAACACTACACCAAATACTGTGATTTGCCACTAACCATCCGCTCATTTAGCAATGGTTAATAACCGTTGCCATTTAGCAACGGTTAGTAACCGTCTTGGTTAAATTAGCAACGGGTTTTAATCGTTGCTAATTGGGAACGGTTATTAACCGTAGCTTCTTTGGAGACAAATGGGCGCGGTGAATTTCATCCTTTCGCGCCATACTTTTTTGGCGCGCTTCGTTACAATTAACAACGGTTTTGAACCATGGTTAAGTAGCAACGGTTATTAACCATTGTAAATCTTTTAGCTAGGGTCGGCCCAGGGGCAAGCCCATGTGATGGGGCAACCAACTGAACCGGGCAGCACCAAAAATCTGTTTTACTTCAAAGTTACAGCTCAATAGCAATCTCCATGTCGGCGATGCTCGAACCCAAAAAACTAGGGTTTCAAAAATCAACGCTTTCTAAATAATCATCGCTGCATACTCGGCTATTCCATCAGCCATCGTCGCGTCTTGCTTGCCTCCTACGTGATATTTTCTACTGCTGATTTGAAGTCCTGCTACAGTCTCTATACTGCCACTGCTAATTAAGTATGCGAATTTCTTTTGCTTAATTTGTCGTGTTTCGATTTTGTTTTGCTAAAAAGGTAAATAAATTTCATTAAGGTAAAAAAGATTAATTTATTTACTTTATTTTATAGCCATCAGCCATCGTCGGCTCTTGCTTGCCCCCTACGCGATATTTTCTACTGCTGATTTGAAGTCCTGCTACAGTCTCTATACTGCCACTGCTAATTAAGTATGCGAATTTCTTGTTTTGAGTTGTCTAATTTTCAAAAATTGAGTCGCCCTTTTACTGCTTTCGATTTCATTAACCTTGAAAACATCTGAAGCTAATAACTTATTAGTATTTAGTTACAAACAACTAGTTTTCTGTAAATAATCGTTTAGGAATTGAAATTTGAAAGCTGAAGCTAACAAACTAATAATTATTTAGGAACTGATATTTACATTGATGTACTTTTTCCTGCAGTGTGTGTATGTCTACCCGCAAACATTTAGGCAGAACCCAATATGATTTGCCTGTACACTTAACGAGATACACTAGTTTGTAAACTTGATACATTTAGTTAAAAATTAAATACACTGTTTTGTAAACTATTTGATACTATAAGTAGTGCAGCCCACTTAATGTGGCAACTTTTGTATAAAAAGTTGGTACTTTGTTATGTTATAGTTTAATATGTGATTTTACAAATTGCAATGTATTGTACTGTACTGCACTGCATGCTAGTTAGACATAGCTGCTTATAGTGATTGCTAGGGTATAAGTTGATGCAATGAATTTTGTTTTACAAAATATGAGACCATATTTAGTAAGTGGATAAAATTGTTGTTAATGGCGCAAGCCAAGTATCAGGAGAGGGGTAATGCATAAACATTACTCTGGTGCTACAAAATGGCGCCGTTGTAATGGCAAATTTTTTGGAAACAGTTTGACGCTAATGTTAAATTTCAAGTGAAATCAGAAGAATAGACATCTGTTTAGTTAATATCAGAGTTGAACTTGGTGGAAAGCCATAAGATATTGTTACCCATGATTTCTTATTAGCTTTCGTTATTTTCTTTCAGTATGTCTTTTAGTATAGACAAACAATGGATGAATCAATCTAATCGAAGAAATACATAATATGTGGAAGGTGTGAGAAATTTCGTTAAATTTGTTGCTGAAAACGGTGGCAATAAGGAAAAGTATTCGTGCCCTTGCACACGGTGCAAAAATGAAGATACATTCAAATTAAATGACATTCATTTTCATTTGCTTAGATATGGTATTGTTCAATCATATACCGTGTGGTGTTTTCACGGGGAAAGAATACCGGAGAAGCCAAAACAACAACCGGTTAGTCATGCCACAAATACTGATGAGTCCGAACATATTAGGATGGAGGATTTGATCGATGATGCAGATAGATTCCATCACTTTCAACCTACAAGTCAGTTGCATGATAGTGCTAATATTGGTGAGGAGTTTACGGATAAATCATTTTTTGATAGTGCCACTGCAACAGAGCCATTGTATCCTTCTTGTCCAAAAGAGATTACAAAGTTGTATGCCATTGTCAAACTGAATAGCCTGAAGACCCAATACGGCTTTTCAGACAATGGTGTGACTGCCGTACTCGAATTCATAAAGGAGTTACTCCCCGAAGGTAACACGCTACCGTCAAAGTACCCCGACGTGAAGAAGATCATTAAGCAAGTTGGGATGAATTACATAACTTATGATGCATGCATTAATGACTGCATCTTGTACTGGAAAGATAATGCGAACAAAGTTTCATGTACAAATTGCAACGCACCAAGATATAAGACATCATTCGACGAAGAGAGAAAAGCTACCACAGTACCTCGAAAGACCTTAAGACATTTTCCTTTAATTTCTAGATTGAGAAGACTGTATACTGTACCATGGATAGCAGAAGCGATGACCTGGCATGGTCGTGCCAAGTCCGGTACAACCGTAATGCGTCATCCGCGTGATACTTCTCAATGGAAAACTATAGATTCTTTTGATCCTTCGTTTGCTACTGAACCACGAAATATCACGCTTGGAATAGCAACAGATGGTTTCTGTCCGAATGCTTCTTTAACTAACCCTTACAGCTGTTGGCCAATAATTGTAGTACCATATAACCTTCCTCCGTCTTTGTGCATGAAAAGAGAGTTCTCAATGTTAACACTGTTGATTTCTGGGCCAAAACAACCGGGGAAGGATATTGATGTTTATTTAGAACCTTTGATAGACGAGTTAAAGCAGTTATGGGAAGGAGTCGTTACATTTGATTCATTTAAGAAATCTGAGTTCATAATGAGAGCTAGAGTGTTGTGGGCAATCCATGATCATCCCGCTCTTGGGACTTTATCGGGATGTACAAATCACGGCTACTTTGCATGTCCTATTTATGGAGAAGAAACTACATCTATTTATCTCCCTGAAAGTAAGAAGATTTGTTACATGGGACATCGTAGATTTCTTCCGTCCGGACACAAGTTTCGATACGATAAGACAAATTTCAACAACGAGCAAGAACTTAAGCGTCCTCCAAAACCACTGACTGGTTATCAAGTTGAAAAAAAGGTAGCGAATATAAAAATGAAAGTTGGTAAAAACATACTGGAAATTGGTCGAAAACGGAAAAAGACAATCGATGAAGTAGTTCCTGCATGGTATAGGAGGTCGAAATTCTTTGATTTGCCATATTGGAAAACAAATTTGACCCGGCATAATATTGATGTTATGCATACGGAGATGAATGTCACGAAACATTTGATCAACACAATTATGAACCATAAAGACATGTCAAAAGATGGGATCAATGCACGGAAGGATTTGAAAATCATGGGTATAAAACAAAAGTTGTGGGTGATAGAAGATCCTGAAACAAGTGAAGTAACCATACCAAATGGGACTTTCACTTTGAGAAAAGAAGAAAAGATAAGGTTTTGCACCGTTTTGAAAAATTTGAAAGTGCCAAGCAAATTCTCTTCGAACTTCCATAATAATGTGAGCATCAACCCTCCTGAACTAAAAAATATGAAGTCACATGATTACCACGTCATAATGGAAAATTTACTTCCAGTATTGCTTCAGCATTGTTTTCCGCAACATAAGGATCTACGGAATGCTATTCACCGCATTAGTCTCTTTTATAACATTTTGTGCTCAAAGGTGATCAACAGGGGACATCTTCTAAAAGCAAAGGCTAGTTTGGTAGAAGCAATGTGTGTTATTGAAAAACATTTTCCGCCTGCATTTTTTGATATCAGTATTCATCTTATGGTTCATTTAGCCGATGAAGCATTGATTTCTGGTCCTGTTAGATATAGGTGGATGTACCCATTTGAACGGTAAATTACTAATTTTAGTTATGTACATAATTATTCGATGTAAATAACTATTGATGTCTACATTTTACAATTATTCATCTTCATAGGTTGATGAAAACATATAAAGGATATGTGCGCAACAAAAGATATATTGAAGGGTGTATTGCAGAAGGATATATTGTACAAGAAGCTAGTCTTTACTGCATGGAGTATATGCCAAAAGGAGGTGCTGGCACTCATAAACATACCCGTGAAGCGTTTTTAGACGAGGATGATGAGTTTGCTGATGAAATAGCACTAGATAATGGTAAAGTTATAACGTTAACTCAAGTGCAATTTCAACAAGTGCGTAAATGGGTCCTTGATAAGTATGACGGATTGGATGAATGGAAGAAGTAAATTCATGAATTTGTTCTGAATTCTTATTATTGTAAATCAATTCATATATATAGTATTTATTGTGTTTTTTCGTAGGAGGTATAACTCCTATGTTCAAAGCACCAAATCTCAAACTCGAGGCGGGGGTACATCTGGGGAAACTATTAAAAAGTTCACTTTTTGGTTACGTGAGGAGGTATATGTATTAAATATTTAACGTATTTTCAAGTTGACCATACACCTCCTTGACAATGTTTTTTTACTTATTGTGTTTGTTGTAGTTGTTGAAGACCGTCGATGTTGACTCAACTCTTTGGCGGTTAGTTAACGGGCCGAAGTTTGATGCCCGTAGTTATATGAAGTACCAAGTGAATGGGTTTTTATTTTCTCCGAAGAGTTATGAAGAGCGAAAGCTAACACAGGATAGTGGTGTATGCATGAGAGCAATTACACAATTTAGAGCGAGTAGGAAGGATAAAAATTTTAAGGAAGCAGAAACAACTTATTACGGAGTCATTCAACAGATAATTGAGTTGGATTACATTGACTTCAAACAAACAGTTTTTTATTGTGATTGGGTAAAGGTCGAAGATAAGATCAATGATTGTAAAATAGATTCTGTTTCAAGCTTGATCACAGTTAACTTGGGAAAATTGAAGAATAAAGATAGCGTGAATGATGAGCCATTTATTCTTGCATCGGAAGCGAGTCAAGTGTTCTACTCAAAAGATTTACAAAATAGTGGATGGTTTGTGGTTTTGCATACACCAAAACGGTTGACCATAAATGTGGATGACACTGAGTTTCCCACCGTTTATCAATCAGCTTTTGAAGATAATGAAAAATTAGAAGATCTTAGCAAATGCATATGTTAACTTTGTATTTCAGAGCAGTTATTGTACCTTAACAAAATATTTATTTAAAATGGTGTAAAATGTAGAATGGTGTGTTATATGATAGTAATAGATGCATTATATTTTGTGTTTGTATTTCAAAGCAGTTATTGTACCTTAACAAAATAAGGATGGATATATTGCAAGAGTTCATTTTGTGTTTGTAGCTGTAGATACTTGCATATGATCACATACATACACACATGTACACATACATACATATGATCAGCTTGACTATTCTTTCTTTCTTTGTGTTTGTAGGTAGACAGGCAGTTCAAGATATTATATTTGCACCCTTTAGTTCAGCAGTGCTAAGGTAATATATTTTTGTATTTGCATCATTTATTTCAGTCAGTATTTTTGATATTGCTTAAGTTTAAAATTCTGGTGATGCAGGAAGACTTTATCATTGCCGCATAAAAGTGAATGTTCCCCTTCCCGCACATCCCTAGGATGCCCGATTGTTGTCGGCCAGATTATTGCACGGACTCCCCTCCACAACAAGATCAAACGCATTATATGACTTAATAAAATTGCTCCAAGCGATTACCGGTAAGCTGCTGTACATATGATATAGTAAACAACGTCCCTTTCTGATTTGTCTGATCCCACCAGTTTCTCATCACATTACGATTATTGTCAGTCGGACTGACAAAAATCGTAATGTGGTGAGAAGTTGGTGGGATCAGACAAATCAATAAGGGGACGTTGGTTTATATATCAGATGTACAGCAGCTTAACAGTGATCACTTGGAGCAAATTTTATTTAGACATATAAGGCGTTTGATCTTGTTGTGGAGGGAAGTCCGTGCAATAATCTGGCCGACAGCAATCGGGCATCACAGGGATGGGCCGGAAGGGGAAGAAATGTACGTCATAATGTTCTTGGGATTATTTTAGGAGTTTAAACTTTGCAGGACATAATGTCGCAAGATGCCACACCACCGTCAAATAATACAACTTCACAATCATCCACTTTAAAACGGGAGAAAGTTGATATGGACAACTACGGTTCTCCAGTTGGAAAAAATGGTTCAAAGGTCGCTACGAATATTGGTAAACTAGTAAGAAATCATGTGCCAATCTCATATCCAAGTTGGAAAAAAGTTCCGCCAAATTACAAGGAAGACGTGTGGAATCAATTGGAGGTATCTTTACATTAATCATTTTTTTTAAATTTTGTTAATATGAATATGGTGTACATATTGATATTTTTATAAATTAGTAAACGAATTAACGAATATTAGTTAGTTAGATTTATCTGATTAGTTTAAATTTAAATCGCAAAATTAAATGATACATATAGGGTGAGAAGTAAAATATTAGAAGAAAAGTGAGGTAAATTTTGTGAATAATTATGATAATTTTAAATGTAGGTATTTGAAGTTAAAGTAGAATTTACAATGAAATGTATGATAAATTTATTGAAATGTAAAAATCCATATACTTTGAAACGTAAACTGCATGAACTTTGATGGTTTAAATTCATTTATAATGCTTTCAATACATAAATAAAAAATGGTTTACATGCATTTTTTGTTATGTAGAAATATTATGAGCTCGATCCTCTATCAAAGGACCTTATTATGAAAAAAATGTCTGAGGCTTTTAGGAGACACAAGAATGATTTGCGCAAGAATCATTATGACCATTTCATCACTGACGAAGATAGAATGAGAAATTGTCCACCGAAAATTGCTCAAGATGATTGGGATGAGTTCATAAGAAACGAATCAAAACCCGAGGCGAAAGAAAAAAGGAAGCGAGGCAAACAAAATAGATCGATGCTCGAATATGCTCATCATTCGGGACGTAAGAGTCACGCTATGATTACACAAGAAATGGTATGTGTCATTGAATTGGTGCATCACATTGCATATACCATTAGTTCCAAATATAATTTTAGGTCTTTGTATGCAGGTCGATTCAAGTAGTCCGGGAACAGAAGTATCACGTCTTCAAGTATGGGAGAAAACGCATAAGAAAAAAGATGGCAGCACGTCAGATGCGTCATCTTCCTACTTTGTAAGTTAAACAAATAACAACGCCTCTAAATTAAATTTTCATTATTCACATATATATATATGTATTTACTTTTTAGGAAAAAATTGAAAAAGTAAAGGAAACGACGAGTGGTGGTGATGAAGCCGTCTTTATATCAGTGTTTGGTAAAGATGTAAAGGGCAGGAGCCGAAGTATTGGGACCAATATAGCTCCTAGCCAAGTTAAGAGTGCTGCCATTCCATGCAAACGGCTCAAACAGGCCCAAGGAGTATATGAGCAGCGACTGCAAAATGTGGAGCAAAAATTGATGAAGCTGGACAATATGGATAATAAACTGGAGCGTCTTCTCAGCATAGCCCAAGATAATCGTCGAGTAGGCAGTGAAATCGCATCTTCTCAGTTTGCCACTCCGAACAATCCGTTAATCGACCAAAGATGTGAAATCCTGAACTTCGACGACGAAGTAATTGCAACAGGTACTATTTTATTAAAATTTGAAGAAAATAATATGTTGCAAAGTCAGTGAATGCTTAACTTCGTGAACGGGAGAGTGCGCTGCATTTTCTTGCATTTTACATTTTTCATTTAACATAGCTGAACAATAGTGAGGCTGTTAGTCAAGAAATAAAACAAGTTTGTATAATTACATGCTTTATACGTGTGTTTTACTTTGATTTTTGTGTGGAAATTATTGCATGCTTGATATATATTGCATGTATAATTTCTAAAGGCAAATGGTTCCAAGATTTAAAACTTTTATTCTTGCGTGTGTTCTGTAAATGTGATTCCATATATTCACTCCAGAAATGCTTATATAACAGGCACTATATGCCGAGATTCCACAGCATTAGTAATTCATGGAAAACCAGTACCACCCACCTATGAAAAAGTGTTGTTGGACAAAATTTTATTGCCGGATGAGCTAACCGCCAAAATATGTCGACAATTTACTGAGACCTTTGGGGATGTTGGAGTCGGAGGTTATGTGAGCCATCAAAAGGGTTTGATACGATATCTTTAGTCGGAGGTATTGATATTTTTGACTTGTTCTTTGCATATATTGCTGATTTTTTTTTGTTTGCTGTATATGAAATTTGCATATGCAAATGCATGTGTATTTTGTCTTGGTCTGTCTTGTTTACAATTTGAACTGTTGTCATCAATTTGAAAGACAATAGTTTTGACTGCTTCTTCATCTAACTGTGCAGTTACCACACCGTGCCATCAACAATACATCTTACCGCTTGCCACTTTCATTGACAGCCACTTCAAACTCTCCTCTGTCAAACTTCTACAGCGATCATACATCGACTCACTGTCCTCAACCACCTAATTTCATCACTCTGCCCCTTCCCAAACACCAACACACCATATCACAGTCACATCTCTGCACTCCTCTAGCCTCGACAAACTTCATCATCAAACTTCACTCGAAACTAAGCTCTGCAGTTCAACAGCAACCTGCCAGTGCTTCTACCACACTACCCGCAAACTACTTCACCATACTACCATAACTCCAAACTCCTCATCCTGTCACCAAAACTGCTAACAACTGCCAACATATCCCCTCCCCCTGCACATAGTTCAACATGAAATTCCTGCCTCAACACAAGCCTGTCACCAAAATACAATACAAACTTCATACTTTCCTCCCACTTCACTCTAACTGAAACCATTCCACTCCCTGAAACCATTCCTCCATCAACCACCATGCAAAACTGTCCACTTCCTATCTCTGACCATCTCTGTATAAACTTCATACCATTCACTGCCTCTACTGTCATCTAATTCACACCATCAACACCCTCTTCAAAATCATACAAACAGACATCTGCCACACACCACATCCATTGTCAACCACGGTTCTCGGCCATTCAAACCACCTTCCTCCTCATCAAAATTTCCACCTGACCATTAACAATAACCATACTTCACTGCTCATCAAACCACTCGTTCACCACCATTCATTACAACTCCATTACAACTCCGTTGCATCACTAGTCTTCACAGTTTCATACCTGTCTTCACCATTCTTCTACAGACCACCACAAAACTACAACATCACTGATACTTTCTCCTGCCACTGCCTTCTACATTTTAACACCTCATATCCACTTCAGTTTTATGCGCTCATATCATCTTCTATCCACTTCTGTCAAACTACATACCTAATGCCTTCTTGCACTGTTGCACACTGCAGTTCAACACCAATATATCATCTTCTAACCTACTTTTCTGCTCACAATGCATTCAACAAGATAGCCACTACAAACACATCAGCATATCAAATATCCCCCTACTCTCCACTGCCTTTGACCTCTGACCTTTGACCTCCCTGCCTGATCATTCACTGATCATACACTGATCATTCATCTTCAATCACTCTTCCATCCACCCACTATCCATCACATACAAACACTACTGCCTTCATATTGCAAACTGCTGCTACCAGCAGCAAACACCCAAATCCGCATATAGATAACAGTAAATTTTGGCTAATTGTCACATATATATGAATTTTAGGTAGTTTCAAAGATTTCAAAGTAAAAACAAAGGATTTATCACTATGCATGTTTACATCTCTGATCATGTGCACGTTATCGATATCACACAACAAGGCATCAACACCCTCATCAGAAATATTAACATTACTACAACCAGTACCAATACTTACATCAATATTCAAACAACTTTCCAAGACTCTACAATCCATCAAAGTTTCCTGCACATTTATTTGTATCACTACATCACAATATACAAAATGGAGTAACTGAACAAGATTCCAAACCCTTATTTCCTCGACTGATACATTCAGAACCTTTGTATTTACTGCCATATCTTCAATCCTATCCCATAAAACATGTATAGCCTCCTCGCCATGTAAAGTGATTACCAGTACACAATCGTACACACGGTCATGCATGTTGCCTGTACACAGTCGTACACACAGTCATGCATACGTAAATACAAGCATGCACGCACCTTTCACAATTTACATTCAAGACTTATCACATGCAAAATAGATATATCAAGTTTTAAGAATTTATAAGGGTGGTTTGCTCACCTGGATAGTTTGACAGAGATGAAAGAGAACCTGAAAAAGATTTCAAAATCTGGAAATTGAGGCTTGATCAAATTTGCTTTATCCTAACTATTGTTTGCTTTGAATTGCTTTGCATTATTTGATTTTCTCTTTGCTTGGGTTCTACTTTGTTTTAATTTGTTTCAGACTTTTTGAATCAGGTAGATGCTATTTGTTTTTGAACTGGAATATTCTTTCCAGATTTATGAAGTTGAACTGCCTCTGAATTAAATCTTCGAGTTGCGCATGAACCAGGTTGAACATTGAAGTCTGAAAACTAGAATGCTTTGCCCTTTTGATTTTATTTTCTTCTCAGGTGAAAGACTTTTTAGCTTGCAAAACAATGTAGTGTAATTAATGAAATCTTTGTACTGTAGTGATAATAAACAATGCAGTGTACTAAGTATGATATTCCGGCACGGCAGCATTCTGTTTGCAAAACAATGAGCGTAATTATAAGTTTGATAATTTTATATGTATGGTATATGTGCAATATGTTTATAGTGCTTGTGTACCAATATTTTGATATTCTGGCATATTTTGATATATATTGATATTCTGGTATGTATACTGAGATATGCGTGTAACGCAGTAGTGAGTTACGGAGCAGGAGCAAACATTATGTGCAACGGGTGTTAACCGTTGCTTTATGTGTGACGTTGGTCATAAAGCAACGGTTTTTAACCGTTGTTTACTTGGCAGAACGCAACGGTTTATGTCCGTTGATATTTTTCCCTTTAAGCAACGGTTTGTAACCGCTGCTTAATGTACAGTAAGCAACGGTTTACACCCGTTGCCTATTGAAAATAAAACAACGGTTAAAACCCGTTGCTTTATGACCAACGTTTGTCTCTGTTTGCAACGGTTTTTAACCGTTGTCTTTGTTCAAGTTTGCAACGGTTACTACCCGTTGCCTTTCCTTCATTTGTAACGGTTTTTACCCGTTGCCTTTTGGACATAAAGCAACGGTTTTTTCCCGTCGCGTAATTCAACCACTCCTCTTTTGAAGACGGTTTTTACCCGTTGCTTTTTTCCTTAACAACGGGTTTTACCCGTTGTTAATAGCTTATAATGGTGTAGTGAAATAAATTTAAAACAAAACTTCTTCGTATAATTAAATTAAAACTTAGGAGTTTAAATTAGAAAGGATTGTTTGAACTAAAATCAGAACCTAGTTTTGTTTTGAAGGTTTACAGTGTGATATATATATTGGATGTTCATGTTACAGTAAAAAGAAATTATAAGTTAAAAATTCGAATGTTTTAAACTGTGGTTTGATTTCATATCATGATTAAGTATACAAAGTTAAGATTTTTAAACCGAAAACAATGATTTTTAGGTGATTAAACATGGTGCGGTTCCTACATCAACTCAAATTGTATTTTCATCAATTTCGGTTGAATTAACAAATGATAGCTGCTGGAATTTGTTAGATATCAAGTTTAATCATCCACGAATCCAAGAAAAATGCTGAATAATTTTTTTAAAAGATTTTGGGGTCGACTCGAATTTAGGGTTTGGGATCGTATTTTCTGTGCTCTGTTTTAATTCTTGTTTCGAATCCATGAGATGATCGAGTATCATGAAATTCTGGGCGAAGGTAGAGGAGGGCATGGTCGAGGTGGGGCTGGAGTTTCATCGCGTCTGGTGGTGTCTGCGATGGTGACGAGGTGATTTTAGCGATTGGGTTGAGTTCTGTATTTTTGGGTCGAACTGTTGATTTTTTATTTGAATTTTTGTGAGGTGATTCGTGCTTGATTTTCGTATCTACGTATGAATTGGGACTTGCCGACGTTATGGGTGTTCACCGGAGGCCAGTGGTGCTGCCGTGCATGTGTACGGCGGTGGATCTCGTGTCAGTATTGTTGGTTCGTGGCATCTCGAGTCATTCTCGAGTTTAACTCGGGTTTGCTTCGGGTTTCTTTTTGAGTTCGAAAGTGAGTAGCCTGATGCTAATTACTCAGTAAATATTAAACTACAGGAAAGAAAAAAATATATTAAAAAATAAAAAGAAGGAGAAGAAGAAGACGCGTGGTGATCGGATGGAAGCTATAACAATTCAAAGCATTACTCGAGTTACACTCGGATTTTAATAGGGGAGGTCTCGGGCTTATTTTAACTGCATTATTGTATTTATGAGCTAAGTAAATAAATAGGTGTTAATAGTTTAAGTAAAAAAAAGATTAGATTCAAAGCTTAATTATTTATTTAATACTTAACAATGTACTTAACAATTAATTATTATTTGAATTTAGTAATTAAGTTAAGTTAAGTATGAAAATTAATTAACATTAAAAGTTTATAGTTAATATTAAATTGATTTCTAAAGTTTAAGAAGATTTCTTTAAAAATGTTGGTCAAGTTGAGTAATTAACATCAATTAATTATTTTAGAAAGTAGTTACGAATAATTACATTATAATTATAATTATAGTTAGAATTAATCAATGCTTAAAAGATTACTAAATTTAGAATTAACTACTTTGAGTTAATTAATTAATGATTAATAATTAAGAGTAGTCGAATAATTTAATTATGAATTAATAAATGATTGATCAAGTGATTAGCAGTTAATAAATGGATAATTAAGTTATTAAATAATAAGTAAGGTCATTAATTTTTGATTAAGGAATAGTTAAATAAGAAATTAAGTTAAATAAGTTAATTAAGAAGTAATTAATTAAATGGTGTGAAATAAAATAAGTGATTAATTAAATAATTATGACTTAATAGTTGATTAAGAAATGATTTAATAATTACATAATTTGAAATGGAATAAGTAATTAATTGTAAATTAATGATTAATTAAAACTAGGTTAAGTAATTAATTCTCAAGTAATTGATTAAATTTGAATTAATTACAATAAGAATTTAAGGTGATTGCTTATGGATAATGGCGTATATAGAATCTCTAATTTGTGATAATTACTTGGTGATATTCTGTGATGTTCCTATGATATTGCTCTTGATATATATATGATGATTGTGTATGATTTATTTTCAATAAATGTTATTTGGATTCAAAATGTTGAATTAAACTGTTTAAATTTAATTGACAACTTGGCCTTTAAAATGGCGTTTGGATTTCGATGCGACAGGGAGTCGGATTCCGGTTAGTTATCCGAAATCCACATCAAATCGTAATGATGAATCTTTGTGATTGATAAATTTATTTTATCTATGAATCTGTGAATAAAGATAAGCATTATAGTTCATACCGCTTATCGGTATTGATATATCTGTGATGATTGATGCTATGCACTGTTCTGTAAAACCCCCTGGACTACACTTATACACACACAATATGGATTGCACGTGGAAATCGGTTAAGTCATAGATTTTTAAATAGTTTTGAATTTGAATTTTTAATTTAAATAGTTTTGGAAATGAAATTGAATTAAATATAGAAAGCTTTTGAAAAAGGAATTCCAAAAATAGAAGTTATTCTCAATAACTTGGTAAAGATTTGAAATTTGAATAATTTGATTCAAATTGGAATTCAATATTTGAAATTGAATATTTTATTTGGTATTTATGATTTAAAAATGATTATACAAGTTTATATGAGTTTTAAACCATTTTTAAAGTATTGTTTTGGGGGATTGAATTAACCCAAAGTGTTTAACTTGTATAAATAAGATTGGGTTTCTCTGAAAAAAAACTGGTGGTTTCAAATGATAAAAGCTTTCTTTTAAGAAATGATCTTTCAAATTTATATTAAAGGAATTCCAAGTTTGAATTAAAATAGTTTTCCAAGTTTTGGATGAATATTTTGAAACGAGTTTTGAAAGCTATAAGTTAAATCTAGATTTAAAGATTTAACGAGTTAATCCAATTGAAATGGAAATTGTTTGAAAATCCATGAATGGATCTTTGTGAAATTAGGTGAACGTTGTGAAAACAATAAAAGATTTGAAAATGGTAATTGATTAAACCATTTGGAAAGAAAGTTTTGGGTAATAAGTTGTGACTTAATTGAAATCCCAATATCCATATGTTTTTAAATATTACGCTCATTATTCGGTTTAGCCGGGAGAGGACCTTTGTGACATATAACCCATTCCGAATAATGATACGTCGTTATGGATAGCATTTGAAGACCGGTGGTGAAGACAAGGTATTTGCGAGAACAATAGGATGACCTATCGATTGTCTCTGCACTAAGTAGCTACGGTATAGAGATTTCCTAAGTGATGGGAAGTCCGATCGAGATTGTGAATACCCGGATTGCAAGGGCTTCTTCGGAAGTGCCTTCGGTTCTGTTCGAACCCGGGACAGACTTGTATGGATGTGTGTCTGATACTACACTTTGAGATATAAAGAAGATTTATTTCAAATATATATCTGTTGGTGGCGGAGAATTTATTATCTTAGTTTAACACACTTCTCTGAGACGTATGAGCTCAGAGGTTATGTAATAGAAGGTTATCAGCATTATACTCCCAATTTGGTAGTGTGACATGCTAAGTGCTACTGTGTGTTGATGATCATTGGTTGATCATTTGTGATCAAAGCATGGCTTTAGTGTAAAGCGTAGCTTTGAGGATGAAACCTCGTCGAGCCTCACAAACCGGTAATGGTCGGAACAGGAATGATGCCACAAGGTTTCAGGGGTAGCTCCCCTAGGTTGTGACCATTCCTTATGGAAAAGGGAAGTATTATGGTATGGAGCCCAGATACTTACTCATGTGGGCACTGTAGTATATCTATCACTGTGTGATGTTGTTGGTGTTAAGAGCTCCCGGATAATAGTCCCAAAGGACCGGGGATGGCATATCTGTAGGTGATACTTCCGGGCAGGGGGTACACCGACCTTGTGTTGGCAGAGAGCCGGGTAGGTTCTCGGGGCGTCCCGCCAGAGGCGTTCCCATGTGGCAGTAGGAAGTTCCTTAGCCCGACCATTTGTTGGAAATCCATTCACCCAATACGAGCTTTGAACGGTTTTAGTTGTATTACCTGCCATCTACTTACGGTGGCCCCCCACTGTTTGGATGGTAGCTATAGTAGGCATAGTTCGAAATGTCTATGCTAGCTAAGATTAATATTATACTTCCGAAATGTTATCCACTATGCACTAATAATAATAAT
The DNA here is from genome assembly GCA_030765085.1 of Allium cepa. Taxonomy (NCBI): domain Eukaryota; kingdom Viridiplantae; phylum Streptophyta; class Magnoliopsida; order Asparagales; family Amaryllidaceae; genus Allium; species Allium cepa. Next base: position 728,466,621 of record CM060929.1, on the reverse strand, counting down.
AATATCAAAATGGTTTTCACATACCAAGCATTTTTTTACTATCATAAGGAGAAATCTCCTCCAATTCTGCGTTTGCATGGTGTGTGTGGTGGGAGGCCTTATGGTAGTTTCATTTTCCAAAAGCATTGCGGATCTCAAATTTAAATCTTTTGATTGTTTTTAAAAGACCAACTATTTTTGTTTGCTCACACCAGTCCTGCTTATTTGAGGTGAAATGCGATAGTGGGTTCTCGCTTCGCGTTTGGTGGCGAACGGAAGACTCTTACCCCTACATGTCCTCTTTACGAGGTTGGTTAGGCGAAGCCATGACAGTCGAAAGGCTGGCCGTAAAAGCAAGTATGGGGGTACCAGTGTCTGCCCCGGCGGGTCGTTATATGGCCGCTGTCGTCGACCGTGACAGATTGGTATCAGAGCTAAAGGTTGAGTGAGAACTTTTGCTACGGAGTGTAACACATTAGATGGCTCATTAGAGATAGGGTGAAGTATACCCTAGAATGAGTACCACCAGTGGAACCAAAAATCCAAGTTCCTCAGTCTATTCTCTTTATCTGTTGTTATTATCTAAGATATTTCGTCCGAATGCCTAAATCGTTCTTCTTACTATTTACAGATAGTAAGAATGAGTGGAAGAAGAGGACGAGATAGGAGACAGGGAAGTACCACTTCAGCTGGTCAAAGCCCTGCAATGACAGATATTCCCATTCAATCTCAATCAAATTTGACTGATCTATATCGAAGTTTTTCTAGACTTGGTGGAAAACCATTCACAGGCAAAGAATCTATTATCGAAGCACAAGCCTGGATTCGATCGTGTGAAAAGATTTTCAAAGGACTAAAGTTAGGAGATGATCAGATGCGATTGATAGCTTCTTGGCAACTCCAGGATAAGGCTTTAATTTGGCGGGAAACGGTTACATTGGATGAGTCGGCGGATGAATTTACTTGGAGTCGTTTCAAAGAAGTGTTCGAGCAGCGATATATGCCGTCTGCTGGTATCTCTAGAATGTACCAGGGGTTCATAGATTTGATGCAAGGAAGTTTATCATTTGAAGAGTACTTAAACAAATTCAATATATTATCTTGATTTGGTCCAGAATTGGTGAATACACCGCTAAAGAAGAATGAAAATTTTATACGGGGAATGAACCAGGAGTTTCAGGAAAGGATGACTACTCACATTAAGGAATCTTTTTCTGAATTAATTGAGGTTATAGACATGATATTCTGGATAAGCAACAAGATCCAGAGGAGAATGGAAATACAGCTAATCTGAATTGGAGGAAAAAGAAATTTGGTGGAAAGAAATCGAGGAAGGATAAAGGAAAGAAGAATGTATGGAAGAAAAAGGTGAAAGACGTTACTTGTTTCAACTGCTTGGAGAAAGGCCATTACTTGAACAATTATAAGAACCCCAGGAAACAAGGACAGAGAGAGCCATTTATGAAGCCAGAACAGGAATGTAGGGAGTGCTGTTACTGCCACAATCCGGGACATAGGATCATAAATTGCCCAACACTGAAGCAAGTTCAAGCAGCGAGGGCCTATGAAATCAAAGGTGATTTTTTTCCCACCTTAAAAGTTAGTTAAGGAAATGAAATTTTATAAGGTAACTATCTCATTTACGATTAAATTGTTCGAATTTTGTTCGACATGAGAACTACCCTTAGTTTTGTTTCTCCGTAAATCATAAATGAGTTAAATCCTGAATCGGAGATCGTAATCGAATCTATTTCTGTCTGTTTCATTGGGTTTCGATATAATCTACAAATGGTTAGTTATTCCTTCGAACTAACCAATACCCCTATATATTACGTAGATCAGATAACCCAATTGTTTCATGGTTGATTGAGTTTGTTCTCACATCTATTGTTGATATTCTGATTTGGTAAGCCAAATGCAGAATTGATATTCAATTTGGTTTGGAAAGATATTTCTGTATTTTTCATCTATCTTTGTTATCTCCTTGGCAAATTTCGGGGATGAAATTTCTTAAGGGGGGAACCTGTGACGATCCCGTTATAAAGACGAGTTTAAATTTGGAATTAAATTAAATTTTTGGGTTAAATAATGGATTTGTTTGAATTTTTCAAATTTAATAAGGTATGTGTACTTATTTGCTTTTGAATTTGGAATTGAAACTCAAAATAAATGTTTTCAATTGAATTTGGGAAAATAATATTATATATTGAATGCAATATAGACACTAAGGTTTAAAATAAAAATTTGTCTTGTTAATAATTAATATAAGTATACAAATATGAGGATATAAATTAATGTTTGAAAGTTAAGCTTTAAAAAGGAATAAAAATTTAAGAATTTATGTTAAATAATAAAAGTATAAAATTAAACTATAAAATGATAACAAATGTAATACATATACATTAGGAAAGCAAGAAAATATCTATGTAATAAAAGATTTAAAATGCTTTTGTTTTATATACTTGAAAATAAATATATTTAAAAGTGGATTTTAAAATCAAGTTTATTTGGAAATTTAATAATAAATATTTTTGTAAAGTTAATTGGATTTAATTTTAAAGGTTTAAAAAACATGTTTCATTTTAAATAAAGTAAGATTTAAAATGTGCACTCCAAATAAATCTAAGTTAAGGGTTTAAAACATAAATATATTGAAAATAAAATTTTATTTACTAACTTATAAATATTTATAAGTAATATATAATTTAATTACAATCCATTTCACTTTAATTTGTATAAGTATAAATAATACATAACAAAATAAAATAGATAAATATGTTTTATAAATTAAAATTATGCAAGGTTTAAAATACAATTTGTAAATTTATTTTTAGCAAAGGACTTAAGCATAAAATGTTTATAACATAAACAAGTGTAAAGATTTTTCTCTATACAATTAACAAGTGCAATAAATTAAACAAGTGGCAAACTTGGTTTTTATCTTCGTTTTAAATGAAAAGAAAAAAAATGGAAATCGGAACCAAAGATCTCAAACAAAATTCAATTTTATCAAACCTGAGAAATTCGAACCAAAATAAAATCTGAAAACAAGATCTGTTCCAAAGATCAAGCATGCAAGATCAACTACCTTCTCAAACAATCAGGATCCAGATCAGGTTCAAGTGTATCCCAAATCAACAAGTTGATGAAGTTCAAAATTGAAACAAAATCATAGAGCTAATCAAATAAGCAAGCTAAAGATCCAGATCGAAAGTAAATAGCATTTTCCAGACTTCAAAATCAATAACATGTTCACTGTCCCTGTTCTCTGTTCAAACATACCTAGGTGAGAAATTTAGCCTTGAATTTTATTCTCTGTCTTTCAATCATATAAGTGAGTAAACATACTATCTTGAAGTTTAAAACTTGATGATTGATTTGTAGAAAATCTTGGATTAGCTAGCTATCTGTTGTTAATATGAGTTCTGTGATGATTTTTGTTTACTGGAAGTTGTATCTTGCCATGTTTTCATTATTTCAAGCTACAGTGCAAATGAAAGTAAATAAATTTAAAACAAAACTTCTTCATATAATTAAATTAAAACTTAGGAGTTTAAATTAGAAAGGATTGTTTGAACTAAAATCAGAACTTAGTTTTGTTTTGAAGGTTTACAGTGTGATATAAATATTGGATGTTCATGTTACAGTAAAAAGAAATTATAAGTTAAAAATTCGAATGTTTTAAACTATGGTTTGATTTCATATCATGATTAAGTATACAAAGTTAAGATTTTTAAACCAAAAACAATGACTTTTAGGTGATTAAACATGGTGCAGTTCCTACATGAACTCAAATTGTATTTTCATCAATTCTGGTTGAATTAACAAATGATAATTGCTGGAATTTGTTATATAGCAAGTTTAATCATCCACGAATTTGTTATATAGCAAGTGATTAAACTTAGTCGACTCGAATTTAGGGTTTGGGATCGTATTTTCTGTGCTCTTTTTTAATTCTTGTTTTCGAACCATGAGATGATCGAGTATCATGAAATTCTGGGTGAAGGTAGAGGAGGGCATGGTCGAAGTGGGGCCGGAGTTTCATCGCGTCTGGTGGTGTCTGCGATGGTGACGAGGCGATTTTAGCGATTGGGTTGAGTTCTGTATTTTTGGGTCGAACTGTTGATTTTTGATTTGAATTTTTTTGAGGTGATTCGTGCTTGATTTTTGTATCTACGTATGAATTGGGACTTGCAGGCATTATGGGTGTTCATCGGAGGTCAGTGGTGCCGCCGTGCTTGTGTACGGTGGTGGATCTCGTGTCAGTATCGTTGGTTCGTGGCATCTCGAGTCATTCTCGAGTTTAATTTGGGGTTGCTTCGGGTTTCTTTTTGAGTTTGAAAGTGAGTAGCCTGATGCTAATTACTCAGTCAAACTTAAAATACAGGAAAGAAAAAAAATTCAAAAAAATAAAAAGAAGGAGAAGAAGAAGAAGCGTGGTGAGTGTCTCGAATGGAAGATGTAACAACTCGAAGCATTACTCGAGTTACACTCGGGTTTTAATAAGGTATGTCTCAGGCTTATTTTAACTGCAGTATTGTATTTATTAGTTAAGTAAATAAATAGGTGTTAACAGATTCAAAGCTTAATTATTTAGTTTATACTTGACAATGTATTTTAAAATTAATTATTATTTGAATTTAGTAATTAAGTTAAGTTAAGTATGAAAATTAATTAACATTAAAAGTTTACAGTTAATATTAAATTGATTTCTAAAGTTTAAGAAGATTTCTTTAAAAATGTTGGTCAAGTTGAGTAATTAACAACAATTAATTATTTTACAAAGTAGTTATGAATAATTACATTATAATTGTAATTAGAGTTAGAATTAATGAATGCTTAAAACATTACTAAATTTAGAATTAACTACTTTAAGTTAATTAATTAATGATTAATAATTAAGAGTAGTCGAATAATTTAATTATGAATTAATAAATGATTGATCAAGTGATTAGCAGTTAATAAATGGATAATTAAGTTATTAAATAATAATTAAGGTCATTAATTTTTGATTAAGGAATAGTTAAATAAGAAATTAAGTTAAATAAGTTAATTAAGAAGTAATTAATTAAATGGTGTGAAATAAAATAAGTGATTAATTAAATAATTATGACTTAATAGTTGATTAAGAAATGATTTAATAATTACATAATTTGAAATGGAATAAGTAATTAATTGTAAATTCATGATTAATTAAAACTGGGTTAAGTAATTAATTCTCAAGTAATTGATTAAATTTGAATTGATTACAATAAGAATTCAAGGTGATTGCTTATGGATAATGGTGTATATAGAATCTCTAATTTGTGATAATTACGTGGTGATATTCTATGATGTTCCTATGATATTGCTCTTGATATATATATGATGATTGTGTATGATTTATTTGCGATAAATGTTATTTGGATTCCAAATGTTGAATTAAACTGTTTAAATTTAATTGACAACTTGGCCTTTAAAATGGCGTTTGGATTTCGATGCGACAGGGAGTCGGATTCCGGTGAGTTATTCGAAATCCACATCAAATCGTAATGATGAATCTTTGTGATTGATACATTTATTTTATGTATGAATCTGTGAATAAAGATAAGCATTATAGTTCATACCGCTTATCGGTATTGATATATCTGTGATGATTGATGTTGTGCACTGTTGTGTAAAACCCCCTGGACTACACTTATACACACACAATATAGATTGCATGTGGAAATCGGTTAAGTCATAGAATTTTAAATAGTTTTGAATTTGAATTTTTAATTTAAATAGTTTTGGAAACGAAATTGAATTAAAATAGAAAGCTTTTGAAAAAGGAATACCAAAAATAGAAGTTATTCTCAATAACTTGATAAAGATTTGAAATTTGAATAATTTGATTCAAATTGGAATTCAATATTTGAAATTGAATTTTTTTATTTGGTATTTATGATTCAAAAATGATTATACAAGTTTATATGAGTTTTAAACCATTTTTAAAGTATTGTTTTGGGGGATTGAATTAACCCAAAGTGTTTAACTTGTATAAATAAGATCGGGTTTCTCTGAAATAAAACTGGTGGTTTCAAATGATAAAAGCTTTCTTTTAAGAAATGAAATTTCAAATTTATATTAAAGGAATTCCAAGTTTGAATTAAAATAGTTTTCCAAGTTATGGATGAATATTTTGATACGAGTTTTGAAAGCTATAAGTTAAATCTTGATTTAAAGATTTAACGAGTTAATCCAATTGAAATGGAAATTGTTTGAAAATCCGTGAATGGATCTTTGTGAAATTGGGTGAACGTTGTGAAAACAACAAAAGATTTGAAAATGGTAATTGATTAAACCATTTGGAAAGAAAGTTTTGGTAATAAGTTGTGACTTAATTGAAATCCCAATATCCATATGTTTTTAAATATTACGCTCATTATTCGGTTTAGCCGGGAGAGGACCTTTGTGACATATAACCCATTCCGAATAATGATACGTCGTTATGGATAGAATTTGAAGACCGGTGGTGAAGACTGGGTATTTGCGAAAACAATAGGATGACCTATCGATTGTCTCTGCACTAAGTAGCTACGGTATAGAGATTTCCTAAGTGATGGGAAGTCCGATCGAGATTGTGAATACCCGGATTGCAAGGGCTTCTTCGGAAGTGCCTTTGGTTCTGTTCGAACCCGAGACAGACTTGTATGGATGTGTGTCTGATACTACACTTTGAGATATAAAGAAGATTTCTTTCAAATATATATCTGTTGGTGGCGGAGAATTTATTATCTTAGCTTAACACCCTTCTCTGAGACGTATGAGCTCAGAGGTTATGTAGTAGAAGGTTATCAGCATTATGCTCCCAATTTGGTAGTGTGACATGCTAAGTGTTGTTGTGTGTTGATGATCATTGGTTGATCATTTGTGATCAAAGCATGGCTTTAGTGTAAAGCGTAGCTTTGAGGATGAAACCTCGTCGAGCCTCACAAACCGGTAATGGTCGGAACAGGAATGGTTTCAAAGAAATTGACGACTCAATATCTGTTCGTTCCTCACTCTTCAACGAGTAACCTGCTGTACATCGAGCCCGCTACTATGAAAGACCAACTCTTAGCGAGTCAGTAAACTCAGTTCGCTTGTGGCCTGCACAGAGGATGATGCCACAAGGTTTCAGGGGTAGCTCCCTTAGGGTGTGACCATTCCTTATGGAAAAGGGTAGTATTATGGTATGGAGCCCAGATACTTACTCATGTGGGCACTGTAGTATATCTATCACTGTGTGATGTTGTTGGTGTTGAGAGCTCTCGAATAATGGTCCCAAAGGACCGGGGATGGCATATCTGTAGGTGATACTTCAGGGCAGGGGGTACACCGACCTTGTGTTAGCAGAGAGCCGGGTAGGTTCTCGGGGCGTCCCTCCAGAGGCGTTCCCATGTGGCAGTAGGAAGTTCCTTAGCCTGACCATTTGTTGGAAATCCATTCACCCAATACGAGCTTTGTACGGTTTTAGTTGTATTACCTACCATCTACTTACGGTGGCCCCCCACTGTTTGGATGGTAGCTATAGTAGGCATAGTTCGAAATGTCTATGCTAGCTAAGATTAATATTATACTTCCGAAATGTTTTCCACTATGCACTAATAATAATAATAATATCAAAATGGTTTTCACGTACCAAGCATTTTTGACTATCATAAGGAGAAATCTCCTCCAATTCTGCGTTTGCATGGTGTGTGTGGTGGGAGGCCTTATGGTAGTTTCATCTTCCAAAAGCATTGCAGATCTCAAATTTAAATCTTTTGATTGTTTTTAAAAGACCAACTGTTTTTGTTTGCTCACACCAGTCCTGCTTATTTGAGGTGAAATGTGATAGTGGGTTCTCGCTTCGCGTTTGGTGGCGAATGGGAGACTCTTACCCCTACATGTCCTCTTTGCGAGGTTGGTTAGGCGAAGCCGTGACAGTCGAAAGGCTGGCCGTAAAAGCAAGTCTGGGGTACCACTGTCTGCCCCGGCGGGTCGTTATATGGCCGCTGTCGTCGACCGTGACAGATTGGTATCAGAGCTAAAGGTTGAGTGAGAACTTTTGCTACGGAGTGTAACACATTAGATGGCTCATTAGAGATAGGGTGAAGTATACCTTAGAATGAGTACCACCAGTGGAACCAAAAATACAAGTTCCTCAGTGTATTCTCTTTATCTGTTGTTATTGTCTAAGATATTTCGTCTGAATGCCTAAATCGGTCTTCTTACTATTTACAGATAGTAAGAATAAGTGGAAGAAGAGGACGAGATAGGAGACAGGGAAATACCACTTCAGCTTGTCAAAGCCCTGCAACGACAGATATTCCCATTGAATCTCAATCAAATTTGACTGATCTATATCGAAGTTTTTCTACACTTGCTGGAAAACCATTCACAGGCAAGGAATCTGTTATCGAAGCACAAGCCTGGATTCGATCGTGTGAAAAGATTTTCAAAGGACTAAAGTTAGGAGATGATCAGATGCGATTGATAGCTTCTTGGCAACTCCAAGATGAGGCTTTAATTTGGCGGGAAACGGTTACATTGGATGAGTTGGCGGATGAATTTACTTAGAGTCGTTTCAAAGAAGTGTTGGAGCAGCGATATATGTCGTCTGTTGGTATCTCTAGAATGTACCAGGAGTTCATAGATTTGATGCAAGGAAGTTTATCATTTGAAGAGTACTTAAACAAATTCAATATATTATCTTGATTTGGTCCAGAATTGGTGAATACACCGCTAAAGAAGAATGAAAATTTTATAGGGGGAATGAACCAGGAGTTTCAGGAAAGGATGACTACTCACATTAAGGAATCTTTTTCTGAATTAATTGAGGTTATAGATATGATATTCTGGATAAGCAACAAGATCCAGAGGAGAATGGAAATACAACTAATCTGAATTGTAGGAAAAAGAAATTTGGTGGAAAGAAATCGAGGAAGGATAAAGGAAAGAAGAATGTATGGAAGAAAAAGGTGAAAGACGTTACTTGTTTCAACCGCTTGGAGAAAGGCCATTACTTGAACAATTATAAGAACCCCAGGAAACTAGGACAGAGAGAGCCATTTATGAAGCCAGAATAGGAATGTAGGGAGTGTTGTTACTGCCACAAGCCGGGACATAGGATCATAAATTGCCCAACATTGAAGCAAGTTCAAGCAGCGAGGGCCTGTGAAATCAAAGGTGATTTTTTTCCACCTTAAAAGTTAGTTAAGGAAATGAAATTTTATGAGGTAAATATCTCGTTTACGATTAAATTGTTCGAATTTTGTTCGACATGAGAACTACCCTTAGTTTTGTTTCTCCGTAAATCGTAAATGAGTTAAATCCTGAATTGGAGATTGTAATCGAATCTATTTCTGTCTGTTTCATTGGGTTTCGATATAATCTACAAATGGTTAGTTATTCCTTCGAACTAACCAATACCCCTATATATTTCGTAGATCAGATAACCCAATTGTTTCATAGTTGATTGAGTTTGTTCTCACATCTATTGTTGATATTCTGATTTGGTAAGCCAAATGCAGAATTGATATTCGATTTGGTTTGGAAAGATATTTCTGTATTTTTCATCTATCTTTGTTATCTCCTTGGCAAATTTCGGGGATGAAATTTCTTAAGGGGGGGAACCTGTAACGATCCCGTTATAAAGACGAGTTTAAATTTGGAATTAAATTAAATTTTTGGGTTAAATAATGGATTGTTTGAATTTTTCAAATTTAATAAGGTATGTGTACTTATTTGCTTTTGAATTTGGAATTAAAACTCAAAATAAATGTTTTCAATTGAATTTGGGAAAAAAATATTATATATTGAATGCAATATAGACACTAAGGTTTAAAACAAAAATTTGTCTTATTAATAATTAATATAAGTATACAAATATGAGGATATAAATTAATGTTTGAAAGTTAAGCTTTAAAAAGGAATAAAAATTTAAGAATTTATGTTAAATAATAAAAGTATAAAATTAAACTATAAAATGATAACAAATGTAATACATCTACATTAGGCAAGCAAGAAAATATCTATGTAATAAAAGATTTAAAATGCTTTTGTTTTATATACTTGAAAATAAATATATTTAAAAGTGGATTTTAAAATCAAGTTTATTTGAAAATTTAATAATAAATATTTTTGTAAAGTTAATTGGATTTAATTTTAAAGGTTTAAAAAACATGTTTCATATTATATAAAGTAAGATTTAAAATGTGCACTCCAAATAAATCTAAGTTAAGGGTTTAAAACATAAATATATTGAAAATAAAATTTTATTTACTAACTTATAAATATTTATAAGTAATATATAATTTAATTACAATCCATTTCACTTTAATTTGTATAAGTATAAATAATACATAACAAAATAAAATAGATAAATATGTTTTATAAATTAAAATTATGCAAGGTTTAAAACACAATTTGTAAATTTATTTTTAGCAAAGGACTTAAGCATAAAATGTTTATAACATAAACAAGTGTAAAGATTTTTCTCTATACAATTAACAAGTGTAATAAATTAAACAAGTGGCAAACTTGGTTTTTATCTTCATTTTAAATGAAAAGAAAAAAATGGAAATCAGAACCAAAGATCTCAAACAAAATTCAATTTTATCAAACCTGAGAAATTCAAACCAAAATAAAATCTGAAAACAAGATCTGTTCCAAAGATCAAGCATGCAAGATCAACTACTTTCTCAAACAATCAGGATCCAGATCAGGTTCAAGTGTATCCCAAATCAACAAGTTGATGAAGTTCAAAATTGAAACATAATCATAGAGCTAATCAAATAAGCAAGCTAAAGATCCAGATCGAAAGTAAATAGCATTTTCCAGACTTCAAAATCAATAACAGGTTCATTGTCCCTGTTCTCTGTTCAAACATACCTATGTGAGCAATTTAGCCTTGAATTTTATTCTCTGTCTTTCAATCATATAAGTGAGTAAACATACTATCTTGAAGTTTAAAACTTGATGATTGATTTGTAGAAAATCTTGGGTTAGCTAGTTATCTGTTGTTAATATGAGTTCTGTGATGATTTTTGTTTACTGGAAGTTGTATCTTGCCATGTTTTCATTATTTCAAGCTAAAGTGCAAATGAAAGTAAATAATTTTAAAACAAAACTTCTTCATATAATTAAATTAAAACTTAGGAGTTTAAATTAGAAAGGATTGTTTGAACTAAAATCAGAACTTAGTTTTGTTTTGAAGGTTTACAGTGCGATATAAATATTGGATGTTCATGTTACAGTAAAAAGAAGTTATAAGTTAAAAATTCGAATGTTTTAAACTATGATTTGATTTCATATCATGATTAAGTATACAAAGTTAAGATTTTTAAACCAAAAACAATGACTTTTAGGTGATTAAACATGGTGCAGTTCCTACATGAACTCAAATTGTATTTTCATCAATTCTGGTTGAATTAACAAATGATAGTTGCTGGAATTTGTTATATAGCAAGTTTAATCATCCACGAATCCAAGAAAAAAGCTAAATAATTTTTCTAATGCGAAGATTTTCGAGTCGACTCGAATTTAGGGTTTGGGATCGTATTTTCCGTGCTCTTTTTTAATTCTTGTTTTCGAACCCATGAGATGATCGAGTATCATGAAATTCTGGGTGAAGGTAGAGGAAGGCATGGTCGAAGTGGGGCCGGAGTTTCATCGCGTCTGGTGGCGTCTGCGATGGTGACGAGGCGATTTTAGCGATTGGGTTGAGTTCTGTATTTTTGGGTCGAACTATTGATTTTTGATTTGAATTTTTTTGAGGTGATTCGTGCTTGATTTTTGTATCTACGTATGAATTAGGACTTGCCGGCATTATGGGTGTTCACCGGAGGCCAGTGGTGCCGCCGTGCTTGTGTACGGTGGTGGATCTCACGTCAGTATCGTTGGTTCGTGGCATCTCGAGTCATTCTCGAGTTTAACTGGGGGTTGCTTCGGGTTTCTTTTTGAGTTCAAAAGTGAGTAGCCTGATGCTAATTACTCAGTAAAACTTAAAATACAGGAAAGAAAAAAAATCAAAAAAATAAAAAGAAGGAGAAGAAGAAGAAGCGTGGTGAGTGTCTCGAATGGAAGCTGTAACAACTCGAAGCATTACTCGAGTTACACTCGGGTTTTAATAAGGTATGTCTCAGGCTTATTTTAACTGCTGTATTGTATTTATTAGTTAAGTAAATAAACAGGTGTTAACAGATTCAAAGCTTAATTATTTAGTTTATACTTGACAATGTATTTGACAATTAATTATTATTTAATTTAGTAATTAAGTTAAGTTAAGTATGAAAATTAATTAACATTAAAAGTTTATAGTTAATATTAAATTGATTTCCAAAGTTTAAGAAGATTTCTTTAAAAATGTTAGTCAAGTTGAATAATTAACATCAATTAATTATTTTAGAAAGTAGTTACGAATAATTACAATATAATTGTAATTAGAGTTAGAATTAATCAATGCTTAAGTGATTACTAAATTTAGAATTAACTACTTTTAGAATCTCTAATTTGTGATAATTACTTGGTGATATTCTGTGATGTTCCTATGATATTGCTCTTGATATATATATATATATATATATATATATATATATATATATATATATATATATATGATGATTGTGTATGATTTATCTATGATAAATGTTATTTGGATTCAAAATGTTGAATTAAACTGTTTAAATTTAATTGACAACTTGGCCTTTAAAATGGCGTTTGGATTTCGCCGCGACAGGGAGTCGGATTCCGGTTAGTTATCCGAAACCCACATCGAATCGTGATGATGAATCTTTGTGATTGATACATTTATTTTATCTATGAATCTGTGAACAAAGATAAGCATTATAGTTCATACCGCTTATCGGTATTGATATATCTGTGATGATTGATGGTGTACACTGTTGTGTAAAACCCCCTGGACTACACTTATACACACATAATATGGATTGCATGTGGAAATCGGTTAAGTCGCAGATTTTTAAATAGTTTTGAATTTGAATTTTTAATTAAAATAGTTTTCGAAATGAAATTGAATTAAATATAAAAAGCTTTTGAAAAAGGAATCCAAAAATAGAAGTTATTCTCAATAACTTGATAAAGATTTGAAATTTGGATAATTTGACTCAAATTGGAATTCAATACTTGAAATTGAATTTTTTATTTGGTATTTATGATTTAAAGAGGATTATACAAGTTTATATGAATTTTAAACCATTTTTAAAGTATTGTTTTGGGGGATTGAATTAACCCAAAGTGTTTAACTTGTATAAATAAGATCGGGTTTCTCTGAAATAAAACTGGTGGTTTGAAATGATAAAAGCTTTCTTTTAAGAAATGAACTTTCAAATTTGTATTAAAGGAATTCCAAGTTTGAATCAACATAGTTTTCCAAGTTATGGATGAATATTTTGAAACGAGTTTTGAAAGCTATAGGTTAAATCTTGATTTAAAGATTTAACGAGTTAATCCAATTGAAATGGAAATTGTTTGAAAATCCGTGAATGGATCTTTGTGAAATTGGATGAACGTTGTGAAAACAATAAAAGATTTGAAAATGATAATTGATTAAACCATTTGAAAAGAAAGTTTTGGGTAATAAGTTGTGACTTAATTGAAATCCCAATATCCATATGTTTTTAAATATTACGCTCATTATTCGGTTTAGCCGGGAGAGGACCTTTGTGTCATATAACCCATTCCGAATAATGGTACATCGTCATGGATAGCATTTGAAGACCGGTGGTGAAGACCGAGTATTTGCGAGAACGATAGGTGACCTATCGATTGTCTCTGCACTGAGTAGCTATTAGAGATTTACTAAGTGATGGGAAGTCCGATCGGGATTTTGAATACCCGGATTGCAAGGGCTTCTTCGGAAGTGCCTTCGGTTCTGTTCGAACCCGGGACAGACTTGTATGGATGTGTGTCTGATACTACACTTTGAGATATAAAGCAGATTTATTTCAAATACATATTTGTTGGTGGCGGAGAATTTATTTTCTTAGCTTAACACCCTTCTCTGAGACGTATGAGCTCAGAGGTTATGTAGTTGATGGTTATCAGCGTTACACTCCCAATTTGGTAGTGTGACATGCTAAGTGCTGCTGTGTGTTGATGATCATTGGTTGATCATTTGTGATCAAATCATGGCTTTAGTGTAAAGCCTAACTTTGTGGATGAAACCTCGTCGAGCCTCACAAACCGGTAATGGTCGAAACAGGAATGACGCGGCAAGGTTTCAGGGGTAGCTCCCCTACGGTGTGACCATTCCTTATGGAAAAGGGTAGTATTATGGTATGGAGCCTAGATACTTACTCATGTGGGCACTGTAGTATATCTATCACTGCGTGATGTTTTTGGTGTTGAGAGCTCTCGGATAAAGGTCCCAAAGGGCAGGGGGTGGCATATCTTTAGGTGATTCTTTCGGGCGGGGGTACACCGGCCTTGTGTTGGCAGAGAGCCGGGTAGGTTCTCGGAGAGTCCCGCCAGAGGCGTTCCCATGTGGCAGTAGGAAGTTCCTTAGCCTGACCATTTGTTGGAAATCCATTCACCCAATATGAGCTTTGTACGGTTTTAGTTGTATTACCTTCCATCTACTTATGGTGGCGCCCCACTGTTTGGATGGTAGCTATAGTAGGCATAATTCGAAATGTCTATGCTGGCTAAGATTAATATTATACTTTCGAAATGTTTTCCACTATGCACTAATAATAATAATATCAAAATGGTTTTCAATTATCAAGCATTTTTGACTATCATAAGGAGAAATCTCCTCCAATTATGCGTTTGCATGGTGTGTGTGGTGGGAGGCCTTATGGTATTTTCATTTTCCAAAAGCATTGCGGATCTCAAATTTAAATCTTTTGATTGTTTTTAAAAGACCAACTGTTTTTTTTTGCTCACACCAGTCCTTTGACTGACTCAGAGTTTATTTTTCCCTACCTAAACTTTGGGTGCCCACAATTTTCCACACGGACAGTCTAGAGTTGGGTTTTTCAGATAGTAGATATAGAATCGATTCTGTAGCTTTCGGCTTCCTCTTTGGTATTCTTTGAAGGCTTTGGATATTGAAGTCTTTGGTACAGACGACTGACCTTGCTTATCTTGGTGCAATCTTGATGGTGGATCGAGCTTGAAGTTTTTGGAGCTTTCGGATCAGAGTTGCAGTATTGGATTCTGTGAAGATTTATCTCATAATGTATCGTGTTCCGCTATATTCTGTGTTGTATATTCTCTGATGGTGATGGTTATCATTGTATCAATTTGATGCATCGGATTATTGTATTCATGTTGTATCAGTGATATCATCTTTTATTTCCACTGTGTTATTTATCATATAATGGGTGTTGCAAGCTCCTGCGATATGAATTTGATGTTGTTTGTCGGACATCGAGTTCAGGTCGTGACATTTTCGGGGGGTGAGGTCCTGATGCAGTCTCATCCACAAAGCTACGCTTTACACAAAAGTCATGCTTCGGTCAACAAATGATCAACAGCACTTCATATGCCACATTACCAAGGAATGTATCACTAGTAACTATCAACTACATAACCTCTGAGCTCGTACGTCTTAGAGAAGGGTGTTAAGCTAAGAGAATAATTTCTCCGCCACCAAAAAAGAAATTTATTTGATAGAAACCAGCTTTACATCTCAAAGTATAATGTCAGACACACATCCATACAAGTCTGCTCTGGGTTCGAACCGAACCGAAGGCACTTCAAAGAGCCCTTGCAATTCGGGTATTCACAATCCCGATCGGACTCCCTATCACATATGGAGATCTCTATACCGGCGCGACTCAGTGCAGAGACATTCGATGGGTAATCCTTTCATTTTCAAAAATATCCGGTCTTCACCATCGATCTTCAAATGCTATCCATTTACGTCATATCATTATTCGGAATGGGTTATATGACACAAAGTCCTCTCTCGGCTAAACCCAATAATGAGCGCAATATTTTAAAACCATATGGATAATGGGATCTCAGTTAAGTCACAACTTATTACCCAAAACTTTTTTTTTAAATGGTTAAACAAATTATCATTTTCAAATCTTTAAACAAAAAGATTCACTTCACAAAGTTCATCAGTCTTTCACAAATATTAATTCATTGTTTTAAAAACTATTTACAATTCCAAATCTCTAATATAAAAGACACACCTTCAAAATCCTCTTCAATTTGGAAACAAAGTTCACAAATCTTTCACAAAGATTCAATTGTAGCTTTTAAAAAAAAAAATCCCCTTTCAAATTTGAAACCCCTTTTTAACAAAACTGGAAATCCTTTCTTTCTTTGAAAGCTATTATCATTTGAAAACTAAGAGTTTTCATTTTGGGAAAATCCAATTACATTTGCTTAAGTTAAAGCCTTTCAAGTATAAACTTGGGTTGAATTTAAATTATCAAAATGCTATATTCAACATACTTTAAAGATGGTTTTAATATTTATATATATATATATATTATATAACCTGTATACACCTTTCAAACCAAACTTCCAAAACAATTTCAAGACTTAAGAAGATATAGCCTTTTTCAAACTAAATTTTAATTTCAAACTTCCTTTCAAAAAGCATTCCATATTCAACCCAATTACATTTCCAAAACCATTTGGATTCAAAATTCAGCATTAAAGCCATTTCATTAAATTCAATTATCTGTGACTAAACCAATTTCCTCGTGCAATCCATATTTGTGTGTGTATGGTATAGTACAGGGGTTTTACACAATAGTGCAACATCATCAATCATTACAGATTCAAACACAACAACATAGATAAGCGGTATAATTCTATAACGCTTATCTTCATTCACAGATTCACCAATAAACAATATATATTTATTACAGATAAATAAATCATGTTCACAAAGATAAATAAATTACATTCATCACAGCTCAAATCAAAACAGAGCATCACACATAAGGGATATCAAAGGATTCAACATTCAATAGAATCCAAACATCCATAAGTAAGGTCAATTAATTATCTAATTAAATTAAATCAGATTAATAAATTACCAATCCTGGTTAATTAACATTAACTAATTACAAACTATTTTAATTAATTATCCTTTAATAATAAATTAATTAACCTTTAATTGTTAATTAATTGACCTTAATTAATAAATAAATTAACCTTTAATTATTAAATAATTATCCTTTAATTATTAAATAATATCCATTAATTAATTATCGTTAATTAATTACATTAATTAATTAACCCTTAGTTAATTACCATTAAATTGATTATCCTTAATTAATTATCATAAATAAATCATTCTTAAGTTAATTACATAATTGATTTACCCTTAATTAATTTATTTATTAACGTTAAATAAATTAATTATCCTTAAATTAATTATCTTAATTAATTAATTACATTAATTAATTATCCTTAATTAATTACATTAAGTAATTATCCTTTAATCACTTGATTAATCCACTTCAATCATTAATCAATTACTTTTAATTAAGTAATTTATTACCATTTTTTACTTATTATAATTTAACTAACCTTTAATTTCTTCAATAAGTCAACCTTAACTTAATTTCTTTATCCAATAATCAAGCTTTAAATAATGCCATTTGGTTACACAAAATAATTAGCTTTTAAATCAATTACCCAAATAATTATTCGTCAGTTAACTTTAAAACATTTAATCTTTAATCCTTCATTCCTTGAGACGAATTAACAAAATCGTACAATTTAACTTAAACCCTTTTTAAGTTAATCGATAATAAAAATAATTATTTCAAGATAACCATTTTATCTTTTAAATAAATTTCTTAATTTTATATTTCAAAATAACTCAAGAAAACAAAACTTAATTAATTTTAAGTTAAATAAACTATACAACTTTCATTGACCCAAAATTTAAATAAACTTTTACTATATAAAAGAAATTTATTTAGCAATAAGATTTTAAACCTTATTTTATTCAAATTTCAAATTTGGTTTGTTTAAATTTTTCAAACCCGAGGCACTCACGGGTAATACTTGATAACGCACTCGAGTTTCCCCCTACTTCATTACTTCGAGCCAATTCACAAAATACTCGAGATCAACCCCGAGACATTCTTCTTCTCCCCCAAACCCACAACATCACCTGATACTATATTAACGTGTGCACATGTACAGTGAATTCATGCCATCCGACCATTGCCAAGACCGTCGCCAAGTCGCAAATTAACTTATCGACAACACCGACTAACAAATACCCTCAAGCACACCATGGCTCAAAATCGAGCACGACAGAACCAACTGTAACCAAACTTCGGTTACAAAATTTGACTCGCCTCGCCGACCAAGACTACCTGAAGCCTCGCCGTCTCGACCACAGCTTCACTATATGACGACGCAACAATGCCCCGAGGTCTGATCCATTTCGATTCCACGATAACGTTGATCTATCCCTTGAAACTATGACGAGCAGAACTAGATTTAAAACCCTAAAATGGCATCGCCTGATCGCTCTGACACTACGCCACAGATTGCATACTGCAACACCCAAGAAGTGCCAAAAAATGTTGTTGTAGGCTAAAAAAGGCAAAGGCAACACTTTCTCGGTGATACATTTTGCCGCGTTACCCTAGAGTCAAAGGCAACATCTTTGCGGCCCTAGGGCAACATCGGTTCTGTTGTTTCCACAGGTACCAAATTTACTAAAAAGTGGGCCCCACAATCTGGGCCCCAAAATGTGGGCCCACATTGTGGCGCCGACTAATTCTGTGGCCCACCGTTACGGAACCCTGTTGTGGGGCCCATATTCATTAATCTATGGTGACATTTTTACCATCCAATGGCAACACTTTGCCAGTCTATTACCACATTTAACATCACATACTGCAACATTATATCATATCTATGGCAACACCTTTTGCAATTTAAATTGGAAATGTACTGCAACATTATACTAGTGCAACATTATATCATATCTATAGCAACATTATACTGCAACATTATATCATATCTAATGGCAACATTACACTACAACAAAGAACTTTTCATTTCAGAATAACCAGCAACACAAGGTTTACTTAGTCAAGTACAAAATAACAAACATACTTAAAAACATAGCCAGTGTATTCATAGTTATAGCCAGTACATACTAAATTATACTTATTAACAGTACATTCATATTTGCGAGCCTCTAGTGCCATCAGTGCCTCCAGTGATGTATAAGTGCAAAAATGGAGCAACGGTAAGTTCTCAAGCAGCTTACAAGTGCAAAAACAAAGAAACAACAAGTATAAAATCACAACATATGTAGCAACAATATCACAGCTTTTTCAAGCATAGTATCAAGTAATGTATCAGTTTTGCAAAATTCAAGGCTGGGCTAAGGAAAATTTGCATAGTAAATATCCCATATGTCTATGCTTTCGGATTATTAACTGTAAGCACGGAGATAACAAATATCCCTTGATTCATCTTAGATTCAGATGCAAAACTAAGATTACCCCGTGATTAACCCATGAGCCATGAACATATATATAACACTAAAACGACTTAAGCTTAGCAAGGCAGTAAAGCCATCAACATACAGCAGACAAAAGACATGCATCAACTTGACATCCATATGCTTAAGAGTTAAGAGTGTATCCAATAGTTCACAAATTACTTAATTTCCACAGAGATGGATTGGACTCATATTTAATGTTTAATATGCATCTAACTTGCAGACGTATATTGACCAAATGCGTACAAATGCATGAACATGACGGACACTGGTTTGGAAAAGAAGAATTGAATTTTCTATGCCAAAGGGGGCAAAGAAAGGCTCATTTATATTTTTATAGATTTTATGTACTTTTTTAGCAAATGTTATTAATAGCTATTGAGTCGTAAATTAAGGTGAAAATGCAAAAATAATAAACACATACAATAAAAATTAATACATTAAAATTGAAATTAAAACATTTGCTGGATGATTAATGTGACAGATCAGATTATTAGCCTGCTTGTTATTCTTTTAGTTACAAACTTCTATATCGTCAACAGAACATATATCACTAAGATTTATTTTGCTTATTTGTTTGAGTGAGGTGATATTTTATTTTGGAACATATATGTAGTTATTTTAATTTTAATTTTGGAACATATATCACTTTGCTAAATAAGGAGAGGAATTTCAGATAAAATAAAATGCATACCTCCAGCCAACCATAAAAATAAGCAAAATACATACCATCTTATGCCGAATTTGGGAAAAAAAAATTGGACCAGCAGTGTGTGTGTCTGTATACGATTTCCGACTTGCACAATTTGTAAGGGCCTTAGACTACAAAAACATGAAATAAAGATGCTTATCTACCTGATTTGAATGAATAAAAACTGAAAAAATTCTGTGATAAAACTTAAAATTATACCTGAATTTTTTCATCTCCCCAATACATCAAGAGTACTCTGAAATCCGCAAGTGCAATTTCATCCGGCCTATTTTCAAGCCTCTCTTCATCAGTTTCATAAGTTTTGTGTTTACTATTATGACAGCACCTCATAAACAAAAGGATGATCAGACAAAAAAGATTGAAAAATCTTTTTGCAAACATTAAACAAACACAACCTCAGCTACTCCTACTAAAAGCTAACATAACCTTTCTAAGTGTAAAAACATAATTAATCCAAGCAATGATTATTAATATGAAACCACACATGCTAGTGTGCCATAACTACGAGCAATTCGATGTTAAAAAATGGAAACCCTCAAGGAATTGTGTTTTACTCATAAAATATGATGAATATATGTAAAATGCCCAAGACAGTTCAAGTAAAGCAAAGAGATTTTTTGACAATATCATGATGTTCACTACTTGGCTAACTTTTGGGGGCTGTAACATAGGGATATTAGATATTGTGAAACACCACCAGCATCAGCAACAACAAAAATAACAGCACGCACGCAAGCGTGCCCACAAAAAAACATAACAATGATTCACACTCACACCAAAGCAAAAAAAAAACAATGTTTCGTACCAAGTATTTTGAATTGAATCTCATGTGTATGTTGATCTTCATTAAATAGGAATAGGGACAGAAAGCAACATATTCTAACGATTAGTACCAATTCAAATATTCATTGCTATATTACACTCCAACGTGAAATACTATCATATTTATTAACTAAATGATCGATAAAGAGAAGCCTGCTTTACTGCTAAAGCAGTGGCATAACTAAATGGATATTCACTTGTAAATGTGAGCATACCCTTTCATAGCTCTCATCCAAGATGATTGCACCAGTCACAGGTACTCTAAATTTGTACAAGGTGAAGTCCTTGTATATGTCATTGATTTCACACCAGATTTGACAACAGCACAGCCACCAGAAACCATTTCAACAGCCATTTCGGGCATTCAACATTCATTTCAACAGTGTCTTTCTAATACTGTCTTCCTCCCTCATATATCACGGCTATTTCAACAGTGCACAGTCAATAAACCAGAGACCATACCTGCATTGTTCAAACCAACCACCATTACTTACATCACTTACAATTCATTTCACACCACAATCAATTCGACACTACCACTCACTTCTCATCACTGTTACTACCTTCCACCAAAGGAATTGCAACGACAAACCATGCTTCGGCTTCAAACATATACAACCTGACCATTACAGTACCCTCTGTTGTTCAACCCGGTCAACATCGAATAGCTACCACTACCTCACCCAATCGTCTGAGTTATAGCTAAACTGCACTACCCTCTGCAGTCTCACCGCCGCACCGAGCCACCACCATAAGCTCCATCACTCCAAAAAATTACCATCCACCTCCAGTACTTCACCTCTTAACCGTGTGCCTCGCCATCAACACAAATTATCTCCTCTGCCTAACCTGTACAACCAGCAAACCACACCTTCAAATCACTTCGAACCACCCTGCTCCCAAGCAACGACAACCCTATACCAAAATCGTAGACCACCTCAGAAACTCAAATCGCATCGCCTCCAGACGCGAAACCAAGCACTTCCTTAATTCGCTAATAATTGCAACCTTTAACCCCAAATCGCCTCCATCTCAGTTTCCTCACCTCTATCAAACTGCTACCACCGCAACGTCAAACCAAAATTTCCCCAAATTCCGCGATTTGTATTCACGATTCAAAATGCAAATTAATTTTTTTCTTTCCTATTGCCTGTCTTCAGCGATTTCTGGTTGATTTCATTGATTTATTTATTTTTATTTTTAACGGAACAGGGAGAGTTAGTACTATTTTGAGAGGTTGAGCGGCGGAGTACGTATTTTGTTAAGTGTTTGAGTGAAACCCTAACTTTTGCCCCTTTGTTTTTGCTTCCCGCTTGAAAAATTATTTCAACCCGCTTTTTTTTCATCCCGCACTCAATTTTATAATATTTTTATAAGTCTATAACTACTGCAACATAGTGTTGATATCTATGCTAACATCCTGAAGCTAATGTTGTAATAGCTATCGTTACATTGTAGCTAGCAACATCTTGTATTTTCATTGCAATAGGCCATCTATGGCGTAGTGCGATCATCAGAAAGACTTCGCATAATTTTTCCTCCATTTCCCATTCTTCATTCTACCTCCGACATCAAGCCCGAGCCTCCACTCCACATTGATCAACAGAATTTGACAAAAAACAGTTTCCTAATCAACTCGAGAATCCACACTATTTTTAAATCTAAAAATCTTAATCTTAACATTAAAATTCCTCATTTTACAACTCGAATCAGTTTATCAATTCAAAACAAAAATTTACGAGCATTGATTTTTGATTTATTTTGATTCCTACTGTTTTCTTTCCATTCTTGAAATAAATTCTCAATATAAAAACTTGAATTTATTCTTAACATTGATATTATGCTATTTCAATCATCTTTTCTTCAGATACCATAATCTAAAAACAATTAAATGAGGAGCAATTTAATTCTATTTTAAGTGTTCGAATCTGTAGATTAACAGAGCACATGTATATATACATATACCCATACATGCATACACATATATATGATTATACATACATAAGCATGCAGGCACATCAAACATTCTCAAACCAACTTAAATTCTCAATCTATACATCAAGATTTATATATTTACTTTAAGGTTTTAAATAAAAAGGTTTGCTCACCAGGGTAAAACAGAGAAGCAAAGAAGAAAGCCTGAATGATATTTATTTTTAAAACTTGAAAACTAAGTTGATCTAATCCTGCATGCCTGATTTGCATTGAGTTGTATTTGAATCTGAAACTGATCTTGCTTTCCAGATTTTCTTTGTTCCAGTTTCAAAGCTTCCAGGTTTTGAAATTTGAGAGGTGCTTTGGTGTTGAATCTTTACTTTTTTAATTCTTGTTTGGTTATTGCTTCTAGATTGATTGCTGAGATGATTATTGTTTTGATTCAACTTGAATCTGATTTAATTTCCAGGTTGAAAATTGGTTTTGAACTTGGATGAGTTGATTTTGTTTCCAATTGCTGCAGTTTTGAACATGAAGTTTGGATTTTATTTTAGTTTCCAGTTTTAGTTTGAAGATGAGAGAAATAAATTAAGAAGGGAGAGTTTGGAAAAGAATGGCCAGGTTTCTTCTTTAAAAATATTATTTATATTTCTTATTTCAGATTAAAAAAAATTAAAAGCTACGGCACTTGTTAATCTTAAATAATACCATCCCTACACTTGTTAATTCATAGTGCTAATATTTTACAAATGTCAAAACAACCATTTTTTATGTTTAAATCCCTTCTTTAAATAAGTTTATAAAAAAAATTTTAAACCCTTTAATTAATCTTACTTAAATTTTAACCTTAAGATAAAATATCTTTAATAAATCCAATTTCCTTTTACATATTTATATAATTTCTTTAAAGAAATTGATTCCAGTTAAATTGCACTTTAATAAATAAACATACACATATATATAAGTCTTAAAAATATAAATTTAACTTCAAATAGCTTTTGAAAGTTATTTATATCCAATTTAAAATACAACTTCCAGATCACAATAAAGAATTAGAAAACATACTTTCATAAATCTTAAAATATAGAAATTTAAATTCCAATTTATTTTCAAAATATTTAAATTTTGAACTTCAAATCAAATTTCCAATTTATAATCTATATTTATATACATATATATAAATAACAAATATATATCTTTATTTATTTTGAAAAAATTCAATTTAATTCACAATAACTCGATATTAAATATTAATTATCAATTTAAATTTTGACTCAAAAATGGGGATCGTTACAATTACAATAGGAAAAAGGAAAGGATATAGGGGAACTCTTGTCTTAATATGCTATTGATGCAAAAAAACCATTGGGTATCAATTGATTAGTACTAAAAAAGTAGGGATAGAAAAACATTCACATATTTGGATACTTTTGCATGAAATCCATATAGATCGACATATGATGAATAAATTCTCTATTGATATTGTCATAGGCCTTATGTAAGTCAATTTTCAAGCATACCCTATCGGAGTGATTTCTACTAAACCTCTCACCGTTTGGTATGATATTAATGAGTTCTCCATGATTATTCTCCTTGGAACAAAAGCATTTTAATTGTGTGATATGAGATCATTTAAAAAATGTTTCATTTTGTTGCGTTGTAAATTAGCCAAAGTTTATTACATTGAAAAGTGATATTGGCATGTGATTTGCAATTAACTCTAGGGACATCTTCTTTGGGATCAAACAAATAAAAGAGTGATTCAGTTCTTTTATATTTTACTAAGTTTTGGTTTCAAATATTGCCTCCAAAATGTCATTTTTCATTTTCTCTTCATGAAATTAAAATTTTCTAAATTAAGCCCATCTAAATTAGGTACTGCCATTGTCAATTTGGGAAAGGGTATTTTTAGCTTCTTCCATTTCAAAATATTTGCCCAAAGATGGTTTATTAATTTCTATAAAGTTTTTTTTTGCAAATACTTTTGGAAATTGATTCTCAATAGAGTCGGAGTTAAATAAATCATAATCAAACTAAACTGCTTCGATGGTAAGAGACTCTGATGTACAATTATAAGAAGTCTTGCATCATTCTTCCATGTAAAGTAATTATATTAATTTTTAATTCAGAAAAATGGCATCCATGTCCATCAAGAATAATCCAATCTTTGATTGCAATCCTGATCAGAATTCTAGAGAAACTCCTCATGATCTCAATCCTTCTCTCTATCCTCCATTCTTATCATATCCGAAGGATAAGCCCCCTGATCAAGATGAGGATGGCTTTCAAATTGTTAAAATCGACGCAGAATCAGCTCTACAAAATCTCATAATTTTTCGCAATGGCCATTAGAGAATCCATTTGCTAGACCTATGTCCTTAGGCCAGAGATCCAACCAAAGTACCCTCAATAGGCAATCAAGATCCTGTCAACTTTCAAAACCTTCAAGAACTCAAACATCTGTTACGCACAATTCTATGAAGCCATCATCATCCGGGGTAGAGTTAGTCAATAACGGTGGCTTTAAAACTAATATTGATCTAAACTATTCTGCCCCCATTAAATTGGGAGATAAGAAAATAGTTGTTGTTAAGGAGGAGATAAGCCGAAGGACAGTGGGTAAGTGGAGTAACTCTACCGTGGCTTATGTTTATGGCACTCGTCCATATTATCATCACTTCAAGAATTTCGTTTTAAAAACTTAGAACCCAATTGGTAATTTTGAAATCTTCATAAGAAACAATAGTTTCTTTATCATCAGATTTTCAGAGGAACAAGATTGTATCAAAGTCACTCAAAATAGCCCTTTCTTTATTAGCGTCAAGTTAATAATCTTGAAAAGATAGGACAAGAATCTGATTCTTAACCATAATCTTCTTTCTACCTATCCAATCTGGATTAGGTTGACCTGAATTAAATCTTAGATTATGGGACAAAGAGGCTTTTGTCACCATAGCTAGCATAGTGGGTAAACCGCTAAAGCTGGATGAGCCTACAGCAAAGGAGACTCGCCTTAGCTATGCTAGAATATTAGTTGAAATAAGAGCCACGGATGAGCTACCAGATTATGCTCTAATTTCTGTGCATGATGGTGAAAGCATTAAATAAAAGATTGAATATGAATTTATTCCATCTCGATGTCAAAAATGTGCTTGCTTTGGACACCTCTCAGAATCTTGCTCTTGGAAATCAGTTTGGAAAGAAAAAGAGTCTTCAAATAACAATTTGGATAAAAATACTTTGAAAGTTTCAGAAAACATAAGAGGTCAAATTCAAGAAAATCAACTTTCGAAAGAAACTCCTCCTGATACTAATATTCTTACCCCCTCTATTCCTGACAACATCTTAGACTCTGGAGATTCTTTACAAAAATTTGATATTAATTCAAACACAATGGTTACAAAAGGAAATACTGAAAAGAGTTCTATTGACTTAACTGAGCAATTTGAGAGTTTCATCCCGCAAGAGATTTCAAGAAATAATAAAGAAAAAGCCTCTAATCTTAATGTAGCCATGGATACTGATCAGCAAATGACTAAGACTGGTCTTGCTCTTTCAGATCATCATGGCAATTCTCGGGTGAACAAAAGTAATTAGGCTCGGAGCAAAGGGGATTATAAAGGACAGTTCTTGCTTCCTCCCCCTAGCAGGATAAATCAATTTTAGTTATAGACATAGATACAAATTAGTCACAAATAATCTCAAAAAACAGTATCTCAGAAAGCACAGCTTTACCTGAATCTATGATAGAGAATGCTGGATTGCTTTTCTCCTCTACCTCCTCTTCTTCTGTCAAAAGCAAAAGAAAAAAGCCAGGAAAAAGTACATCCATGAAATTATGAATAATAATACAGATGATATATCAGCTCCAAACTCCAAACTTTTTGAGAAGAAATACATAATTAAAAATCCTAAATGGGAGGAGTTTCTCAAAATCCAAGACAAAAAAGACTGTAAAAGGAAATAGGAGAAGGCTACTAAAAGCATGGGAATAAGCAGAAAAATCTCAATTTAGCTGCTGATATATCCTTTAGATATCCTTTATATAATTATAATTATGAATTTTATTACTTGGAATGTGAGAGGTCTTAATTCCCCTGAAAGGAAATTAGACCTTACTGCTTACCTATAAACCATCTTTAGTAGGCATTTCAGAACATAAACTGACTGATAAAAACATTGATTTGCTTAGGATTAGTAGCCTACGCAATTGGCATCTTATTCATAATAATTCGATGGGTGGAAATGGTAGGATCATTGTTCTTTGGGATCCCACCATCTGAGACCTTTGTAATTTTACTCTTAATCTTTAATATATTCATTGCATTTTTAAAATAAAGGGGGCCTACAAATGTTTGTCTCTTTTATTTATGCCTCCAATTCCAAAAAGGATAGAATTCAGCTCGGGAACTCTCTTGTCCAACTCAATTCAAATATTACTCTCCCCTGGGTGATTATGGGAGATTTTAATACTATTATGAAAGTAAATAAAAAAGGAGGAATTCCAATTTCATTCAAAAAATTGGAATTCTTCTCTAACTTTCTTATTAAAACTGGATTTATTGAACTAACATTAAGGGTAATAAATTCACCTGGAAATTAGGTGAATATAGAAATATTCATTGTAAGCTCGATAAAATTATAATCGATTGAACTTTCATCAATCATTTCTATGACTTTAATTGTTACATGTTACCCTAATATACTAGTGACCATACACCCATTCAACTTATTTTATCTCAAAATACTTCAACCAAGAAAAAAAATCCTTTTAGATTTAAAAATGGATAGGTTCATGACCCTGATTATAAAAACAACATTCAAAACAGTTTACAATTTTCTTCAAATGGTTTTGCCCAATTTAAACTTAGAAAGTTCCTACAACATATTAAACAAAATCTCAAAGCATGGAATCTAATTAAAAACAAAAACAAAAATGGAATTAACCAAATTAGAGAGGAATGTGTAAAATTACAAGACAGTATTGATTTTGATGGCTCAGACCAAACCAATACCGAAGAATTTTTTCATTTACAAAAAAAACTTTCCAATTCTCTTCACTCTAATGCTGCTAATATTAGGCAGAAAGCTAAAGTTAACTGGCTTTCTCATGGGGATTTACCAACTAAATTTTTTATGCTAAAATGTCTTGTAGGAAATACCATAACAATATAGGAAAATTAATCAATAGCAAGGGTAAGATTATCAATGATGCCTATTTATTAGAGAAAGAAGCTATTCTCTTCTTCTTTGATATGTTTAATTCTGAGGAGAGTCCATGTACTTATCCAACTATTTCTCCTAAATCTTTACTTCATCCTAATAGTGAGGAAATCCTTCTTGCCCCTATAGGTTTGGAAAACATAAAAAAAAATGTTTTCTCTGCCAAGGATGATAAAAGTCTTGGCCCAGATGGGTTTGGGGATAAATTTTATAAAACACATTAGGATGATTTAAAAAACATGATTCTTGAGGCTGTCAATGAATTTTTCTCAATTGGTAAGCTTTTAAAAAACATAAATCATGCTTTTATAACACTTGTTCCTAAAACCAAAAACCCTTCCTGTCTGGGGGAGTACATGCCAATTGCATGTTGTAATTTCTTGTATAAAATTATAGCCCCTGTTTTAAGTAATAGAATTTAAAAAAAAAATTCTCATTTCAAAAAATCAATGTGCATTCATACCGGACAGGCTTATTGTTGAAAACATTCTACTTTCCCATGAACTATTAAGGGATTTTAGTCAGGCTGGAAAAAATAAAATGTGCCTCAAAATTGGTTTACACAAAGCATTTGACAAAATAAACAGAAACTTTATTATTAAATTGATGAGTTAACTAGGTTTCAATGAAAAATTCTACAACCTAGTCAAGGAATGTATTTGTAATGTATCTTATTCCATGCTTATTAATGGTTCTCCTTGTGGGTTCATACATAGCAACAGAGGTATTAGACAAGGATATCCTCTATCTCCTTACTTATTCACAATTGTTATGCAATATTTTACTTTACAAATAGATAAGGAACTATTGTATAACAACTTAAAACCAAATAACTCGATTATTCCTCTAATTTCTCATCTATTATATGCTGATGATTTATTAGTCCTTTTAAATGCAAATACTCAAACTGCAGCTACTACTAAGAAAATCTTTGACAACCTCAGTCAGCAAGCTGGCCTTCAAATTAATGAAAATAAAACCAATTTTTTTCAGCAAAGCTTGTAGGAACAAGATGGAGATCCTCAATATTCTAAAATTCCAATAGAGTGATCTCCGTGTCAAATATCTTGGACTCCCCCTCAATAACAATCAGATCAAAGAAAGAGATTATGCCAAAGTATACCATACAATTCAAAGTAAAATAAATAATTGGTCAAGTAAAATGTTATCTACTGTAGGAAGAGTAGAGCTAGTTCATACTACCATCACTGCAGTCATCATGTACTGGCTGCAATCCCACAACATTCCAGCAAAAACAATAGAGAAAATTGAAAAATTATGTGCCAACTTCATATGGGATGGAAAACTTCATAAAATTTCTTCGAATACCATTACAAAAACTAAAAAAGCATGGGGATTAGGAATCAGAAACTTCTCAGATATTAATGAAGCATGCAAGTTCAAACTTTTTTGGAAATTCATAGAAGGCAAAACTCTTTGGGCTGAATGAATGAGAGCTAAATATGTCAAAAACAAAAAAAATTGGTCCATGCCCATTAAAAACCACTATTCTTATGCTTGGAAAAATATTCTAAAATGTAGGGAAATTGGACCCAAACTTTTAGAGAGAAAATTTAAAGATGGTAGTCACATCAGCCTCTGGTTTGATCCCTAGATCAATGGTAATTCTCTTATCAATTAATTACTAGGCTGGAATAATCTTTGTTACTTTGGCAAAGTCAATGCTAAAGTTGACAGTATCATTCAAAATTCTGTTTGGAATACTCAAGTTCATCTTGCAACTACCATCTTCAACTCTTCAATTAATAAAATAGAGATTGACCCAAATAATGAAGAAGATGTTTGGTGCTGGAAATTATCTCTAAAAGGAAAATTTCTTTCAAAAATACTTAGGACTTCTTAAAAGGAGGAGAAATGGAAGTTGATTAGTATAAATCAGTTTGGAACTCAGCCAACTATCCAAAAATGGCTTTCTGTACATACTTTGCACTATTAAATCGTCTGCCAACAAGAGAAAGATGTGGAAAATGGAACAAAAACTCTGGAAATATCAACTGCTTACATTGTAAAACTAAAATTAAAAACAGTGATCATCTCTTTTTTGATTGCTCATACTCCAGACATGTTTGGTTCATTGCCAAAATTAAGCTCAACATAAATCAACATTTGGCTCTCCAAAACATAAGAGATAGCATACAATATTTTCAGAAAGCATTCAAAGGCAAGAAAGCAGATTTCAATAGAGCAACGGTAATTCTTACTACAGTCATTTACATTATTTGGAAAGAAAGAAACAACAGGCTCCATAATAAAGTTGAAACTAACAGCATACAACTTTGAAAAACCATTGAAGTAGAATTCAAGATCATTCTTCAAAAAACAAGCAATACCAACAGAAATAGCAATCGAACCATAATATTTTAGAAGCTGACAGCTATGAAGACTTCGTTGAAGAATACTTACAAAGGGAAAATTTTATCAAAAATTCCCAATATCATGCTACTAGTGGAAGATGCCTGGGGAAGCCAACAAAGTTCATTGATCCCAGTACCTCAGTTGAAGGTTTCTGCTCCGCTATCCATACCAGGAATATTTCCTATAAGGGAAGTAAACATCTTATCAGTACTAATTCTAATTATATGAATTTTTATGATATAAATTTACATGCTACTTTACCTGATATGAATAGGAATAGCCGTCCATCCAACATTGAGCATCTGCTTCTCAATGACTATCAACTTCAAAGCAACAACATTAGGACTAATGTCGTGGTCTCTAGAGATAAAGCCAATAAATATGAAAAGCACTTGTCTTCTTTGGCTTAAGTTAATGGTACTAACAAGGTCACTACAGAAAACCTCTCTAGCAATCAGCTCAAAATCTGCAAGGGAAGTAACAAGGCTTATATTAAAAACAATTTTAAGTTAGATAATGGATTTCACACTAACATAAATAATTTTCTTACCTGATTCTATCAACTGGAGCCGCAGTAAAGCCGAAGATGACAACAATTTCCTCCGATCATCAGCAAACATAGATTAGGAGACTACTTCTATATTAGCAAGTTAAACAAACAGATCTACCACTTATCTGTCTAGGAAAAAGGAGAGACTAGCAATTCCTCCTCAGATGCTTCTCATAAGCATTCAAGGATTAATTTAAAAGAGGATCAAGCTTCGATTCCCCCTTCTTCCTCAGATCTAAAGTCCGGAGACAACTATGATGGTAAAGAGGCTAACTTCAAAGATACGAAGACTAAAACAGCAAGACATAGCCATTTTAGCCACGCTCCAGAGCTCTCTAGACTTCACACAAAAGAAATAAAGGAGTGGAAGCAACCCTGAAATTAATTCTCATCACTTTCTATCGCGGTGGTTGATGTTCCGCCATTATTTGGTTCTCTATGTATTTCGTAGTGGAGGCGGTAATGTAACCCTAGTTTGTTTAGGGTTAAAGATATGAGGTGTAATTGTTGTATCGGGTTCTACCCATTAACATTTGGGCCTTAGCCTTTCTCTATTTAATACATTTTCAAAAAAAATAGAGACTCTGATGTTGAACTTACATTGCCACGATCATTCATAATGTATTTCTTCCTTGATAGTGAATTTGAAATTGAGATTTTACAATGAAAAATCTGGTGTAAGCCATTTGAATTTAACTCGTTAGATATTTTTAGTTGCCAAATTTCTCATCATAGTAGAAAAGAATCTATTGTCACTATATTTTGTATGAGTTCCTTATTATTTGGATAATTCGCCAACCGAAAATAATGTTATCAGATCCTTATCTTATGGCTTCACATTTTTCTATATTATTACTTCTACCCTTTTGTCATAGTTCTAATGCAAACTTAACCTATTTTAACTCTTCAACAACACAAACAAAAGGCTCCCATATAAATTTTGTTTTAAACATTGTTCCACCTCTTCTTTATATTCCTTATACAAGCACCATGCATTAGTGAATTTAATGGAAGTTTATTTTTTTTACAAAGTTGATGCGGATAATTCATAACAATAGGTGTATAGACACTTAATGAATGATTAGCAAAATGATCTCCAGACATTAGGAAATTAGTATGTCAATGAGAACTGATAAAAACTTCATCTATTTTACTATAAATGGAAAAACTATTACCCATCTCCAAATGTAGAAATTACCTAAAAATTCAGATTCATACAAATCAGCTTTAGTGACGCATTACATAAATTCTTCATCCATTGAGTTGCAATAAATGCCTTCATTTATTCTTTCATGGTTAAACATGGTAGATTAAATATCCCCTATTAGGATCCAAGGAAGTTTTATTATGCTTGCTTAAGATTTATGTACTTCCATATGGATTTTTTCTGCATTGTGAGCATAAATTACTATGCAAATTAGACTCATACTACCAACATTATGCAATAAGCTAGTGATATATTGTTCATCTTTGTGCATGATGATATATGACCACTGTAAAGGGTCCTATAGCACTATAATTTGACTTTTCTGATCAAAATTTTCATTATAAGTATACTTCCTTTTTTGACTTATCATTCTGGCCATCTTTTCAATTAAGTAGAGAATTTATATTCATGAATACCACACAAAAGATACTTTATGACTTCTAATTATTTGTGTTACATCCAGTTGCTTTCAAGGGGAATTCATATCACTCACATTTCACACTATGAATTCCATAAATTAATTATTTATACGTTCACTTCTACTTCATGGGAAGAAATAGCCCTATCTGTTTAGACATCTTTGATTTCCACCCTTTTATTCTGATTTGACCGACCATAATATTCCATTTAGGGTTATCTATAACATCTAATTGTTGAATGGCTTTAAATTCAAATAGCACATCTTCAATTCTATTCTTCCTTGTATTATTCATTATGTTGGAGTTCTGCGCATTTTCTGCTACATCAGTTCTCACTTCATTTGCAAAACTCAATTTTTTCATTATATGCTTATTTTAGAAATCTTCTTTTTGCAATAGCTTGAAGTTTCTGTTATGATATTTTTCTAGATCAGACGCAATGGTGTCTCCTTTATTACTCTGTGAAATGTTTGTGTCAATATTTGAATGCACTACAAGGGGAAAAATGATTTCCGACAGCCGAAAACCGTCGACGGCCGTCGGAAGTCGTCGGATAAAGCCGTCGAAATATACTGCGTTGGGGAGCAGTATTTCCGACGGCTTCCGACGAAGGCTGCCGTAAAAGATTCCGACGGAAACCGACGGCTTCCGACTTCCGACGGATCCCGACAAATGTCGGAATCCGTCGGAAATAATGTGCTACAGGCCGCCGGGAGCCGTCGGAAATTTTGACCTGTAAGCCGTCGGTAACAGTCGGAAGCCGTCGAAAATCTGCTTTTTTTTTTAAATTCGCTGCAAATATAGCCTTCCAACAACATTTCTCTTCCAAACACTATTATATCAATACTGCACAATCCAATATACAATATTCCAACCAAATATCAAAAACCAAACTACATAATATTCAATAAACACACAAATAAATAAAATTACATCAAAATAGAATACATAATATATATAACCGTTCCAACATTGACAATAATTCTAACAATTAGTGTTCTACCATGTTATTAATGCACAAATTCATCAACATCCTCATCCACATCCTCATACAACCACAAAACCAAGTGTATCAAACATAATTATACATAAATCAACAATTACCTACGTCGTCTACCAAATCATTCTAAACTAAAACAAAACATACCTGAACGAACGAACAAGCAAGCAAGCAATGAATCAATCTCCTCCAGATCCAGAGCCAGCCGAGGAAGGGAAGCGACCACCAAACTGCTGCATGTACTCTGATATCTGTGCAGTCTGCATGGCCTGTTGGCGGTTCTGCTCCTCCAGCTGGGACACTCTAGTCCGCAATTCTTTTATATCTGCTAGATCGCTCTGAGCTCTACTCCGCCGTCCCCTACTCTGACTACTGGCCTGCAATAATTGAAAAATAAATAAAATCCAAGTTTATTGTTTTGAAAAGGTCAAAATATCATATTTGAAGTATTTTAAGAAAAAGTAAATTATTTACCGCTAGATTGCCAAATCTGTATCGTCGACCATGCTCTGCTGGATCCATAACGGACTCAAAAATAGCGTCCTCCTCATCGGTCGTCAGCTGATCTCGACACGTATCAGCAAGGAGTTTCTGCCGCTGCTCCATAAACTTCTCCTGCATTAACAAATTAATAATGTCATATCTTATTTCATTATAATTTAACAAGCAAAACAATTACTAATACTGAATAAAATGAAATATGCTTACATGGATTTTGCTGGATTTATCGTCCTGCCATGTATAGGAAACAGTCCCGTTTTGATTAACATGCTCGTCAGCATGCGTACGGGTGAACACGTCCATATAGCTGACAGGACCATGTGCCTCGGCTTTCTGAAGTTGATTGTTACACACAATTATTATACATTTAAAATCATATAGCATAAACTATTTACATTTATTATTCAGTTTATTTACCAACTCCTGCCGATACTGCTGAAACGACTTCGATCCTCCGCGATGAGTGACGGGATTCTTATTTTTATTTGCAGAGTTTCTATCCGACTCTGCCTGTACATTCAAAATTTGATACATTATTTTTCGATCACGTCAAATTAATAATTCAAAAAAATTTAGTATACTTGCCTTCGCCTCGTCCGTCTCCCAGTATCTCAACCAAGCTTGCCACACGCTCTCTCCCATCTACCGTGGTTTCTTACCAGATTTCTTAATCTCAGATATCGTGTCCCTGTAGTTCTTGCGCATCTTCTTCATCCACTATCCCCATGCCAGCATCATATCGTTTGTCTGGATGTCTATCTCAGCCTGTGTTTCACGATAAAAAGTAAAAAAAAAAAAAGATTACACTTTAAACGATAAACAGTAGAAAAACGACAAAAACGAATTAAAAATGAAAAATAGAAAAATATACATACTAGGACATCCTGCCATATACACTCTATGATGTGAGGAGGAATGCTATCCCACTTCGGCCAGCAAGCACTCACCTACTTCGATAAGAAGCTCTAGAGGCATCCAGCAAAACCTTCGAGGGAAGTAGGTCGAACCCTCTGTTTTTAAATACGATATAGATAAGTACGTACGTATATCATAAAAAAATAAGATGCGGAATAAAATTTAATTCTTACCCCTCTGTTATAGGGACTAACGAAACTACTGGACGCTGTGGCTCTTGCGATGGGCCACTACCATTGCCTCCTGACGATCGGGAAGAGCTCCTGCCTCTATATGACATAATGATAAACCTGTGACATATACACATCAATACATAAGAGAATAATAACATGATAATGCAATATATTTCATATGAAAATGACATCAACGGTATAAATTGCTTGATTAATGACTGAAATGGAAATAGAAATAGAAGCGTGTTATACCTGATTCATAATGGGTGTACTCTTTCGACGATAAGCAGATTTCATTGCATTTTTAATAAAAATCGCTAAATAAATGACAAATGGAAATGACATAAAACATGTAAACAATGGTAAACGGATTTGGTTTCATAGTTACATCAATTTCATAATACATCAAGAATTCAACATAGTTACATCAATTGCAAAAAAAATAGATTCATATTTATATCAGTCATCATCGTCTTCTGATTCAGATTCGATCTCGTTTTCGACGATATTTTCCTCTACACTGTCAAACGCTTCTACCAAAACGTTTGATTCATCGATCAAAGGACCAAAATCTGTATGATCGTCTGTAATTATTATTTCGTTATTTTGCTCAAGATCTGCCTGATAAGCTTGTTCGTCCGAAATATTCTTCCCATCGAATAAGAATCTGGCCTTTGTTTTAAAAACTGTAGACCAATCTGTTTTGTCTCTTTTTAGATACGGATAAGGAGCGTAATAAACTTGCAATGTTTGCTTGGCTAGTACAAAAGGATCATACTTGTGATAGTGCGATGCATGCTTTATTTCGATAAGATTATAATCCTTGTGCTCATTAATTCCAGAACCTGGAACATTGCTAAACCAATTGCATCTAAATAGAAACACCTCCTCCGCAGGTCGTGAGAAATATGTCAGTTGCAAAATTTGTGTTAGAACGCCATAAAAATCATTTAAGTGATTTTCTGGATCGTCACTACCTTTAACAAATACACCAGTATTATTTGTTAATTTTTCTGCACCGTATTCTTTGGTGTTAAATTTATATCCATTGACGAAATATATTGGATATGCCTTGACCACTCTTTTTGCTCTCATCGCAAGATGTTTCAACCCTTCGTCAACAACACAATTTCTCGGCTCATAAACATAATTTGAAAACCAACCGGAAAATTCTTTACTGAGATCTCCGTTCGGATGTTCACGTTCATATACACTGTTTATATAAACAAATTATTACATTAGGTTATATACGCGCATGCATTATAGAAAAGAATAAAACACAAATTATTATTTCAGATTACCTAACAAACGGTGCAACCTCGGTACAATTTAGAAGAATACAAGTGTGTGCTGTTGGATCATAGGTTTTGATTGCTGACAAAAATTCACGAATCTACGACTACGACATCATCCTGACTCAACGACTCAAAGTATGGTTCATATAATTATATATTTTAACAAGAGTCATCAAATATGTATATAGAGTCTAGTAAGTGCTTTTGTTAAAATCTTTCCTCAAGAATCATCATTCACATTCAAATAAACTTGCATGCATATTTTAATCAAAATCAAGTTTTCAAAAAATGCATGGAGCAGGGCTCGAACCCGGGTCACTAGTTTGAAAGGCATGTACTCTAACCAAATGAGCTACTGCTGTTTTTGTTTAACAACAGAGTTCAGTCGACTGAACAGGAAAAGTCAGTCGACTGAAATTGGAACAAATTTATACACATGCACAGTTTCAGTCGACTGAATTTCCTGCACAGTCGACTGAATTTTTCCTGAAAATTTTTCTTCATATTTTCAGTCGACTGAATCTCCTGCTCAGTCAACTGAATTTGAACCTGCGAATTTTGCATGAAAGGACACCTTCTTCTTCCCAAGAGTTGCGACCATTCTTCAATAGAAATGGAAGCTTCTCTTATCTACAACCCTTGGCAATACATGCATCCTTTTTACAACTATAAATTCATGATTCTAACATCATTTAATTAATCGAATTCTCTTGTTTTAATCTAACTATTCTCTTGTTCATATTTTCTAGATATTCTCAAAGCAATCACCAACCTATTGCTTGAATCACTGTTTTTGTTTATAACATTCTTTTGATTCATAGCAATTCACATTTCCTAAATCTTCACAAACACATTGCATACTCTCGAGGATAAGATTATAGGAATATTGTACTACATTAGACTCATTAGTGTTGACAAGAACACAACAAGTCGAATATTGTATTTTAGTAATTGGGTTGAAGTCCTCTTCGGTAGTTACTCTTTCATGTGCTACATGAAGATCTCTATCGTCTAGCCATATTTCTACACATTTTCCAGAAGGTCGACTATGTTGTTTAAAAATAGATAACATTGCTTGAGAGAACTCTTGTTCGTCGCCTTCGTCATTACAAGGATTACTTTGAAATGAAATATTCATATGGTCACTGAAATAGTGAGAGAAAAAGAATGAAGCTTCTTCTTCGATGTAAGATTTATATATCGAACCTTCAACTCGTGCTTTTTGCATCACTTTTTTCTTCAGATGATTCAAATATCTATACAAAATTAATTTATATTAATTTCATCTTTTAAATGCAATTAAATTACGTTATAACATATTACATACCTCTCAAATGGATACATCCATCCATATTGGACAGGACCTCGAAGTCGTACTTCAGATGGGAGATGAACAGGTAAATGTTCCATTACATTAAAAAAACTTGGCGGAAATATTTTCTCTAATTTGCAAAGCAATATAGGAATGTCCACTTCAAGTTTACGTAAACGTTGCACTTTTAAAGTAGTCGAACAAAGCTCTTTGTAAAACATACTAAGCTCCGTTACTACCTTTCAAACTTTTAACGGCAGTAGTTCTTTGAACATTATGGAAAATAAATTTTCTGACATTATGTGACAGTCGTGACTTTTCATTCCGCTCAATCTACCATTTTTAAAGTCAACACATCTACGAAGATTTGATGATATCCCATCAGGAAATCTTAACCCTTCCACCCATTTTAACACAGCTTTAACTTTATTAATATCTAATTCGTAACATGCTTTTGGTTTTTTACTGTCATTTGGTTTCATATGAAGCTCGGGACATTTGCATAATTCTTCTATATCATGTCTTGATTTCAAATCATCCTTCGTCTTTCCTTTCATATTCAAAATTGTGTTAAAAACATTATCAAATACATTTTTCTCATTGTACATCACATCTATGTTATGGCGAAGCAGAAGATGTTTCCAATACGGCAACTTCCAAAAAATAGTTTGTTTGCACCAGTTATGAACAATTGATTTGCCTTCAATTTCTGTTTGCTCGCCAGTTTCATATATCTTTGGATAGTCCTTAACAAGTTCATATATGTCTTCGCTTGACCGTACCGTCGGTGCTTGTCTGGTTTCTACTCTATTAGCTAAAAAGTTTTTCTTGTCTCCTCTGAAGGGATGATTTACATGGAGAAAATATCGATGACAGTTAAACCATGAAATTTTCTTACCATGAGGTAAAGAAAACGCTCGTGTTTCATCCATGAAATATGGACATGCTAGACGACCGGCAATACTCCATCCCGAAAGCATTGCATAGGCAGAAAAATCACTTATAGTCCACAACAAAGAAGCAAACATATGAAAAAAATTCTTCTTGGACACATCGTATGTTTCTACTCCTTCGTTCCACAGTTTTTTTAACTTCTCAATCAACGGTTGTAAATATACATCTATTCCTTGTGTCAGATCGTCGGGGTCAGGAACGACAACAGTAAGAAACATATATTGCGTTTTCATACACATTCATGGAGGTAAATTATATGATGTGACGATAATGGGCCAGAATGAATATTTAGAACCAAATTGAGAAAATGGAGAAAAAAAGTCCGTACATAATCCTAATCTAACATTTCGACTTTCCGCTGTAAAATACGTGTTATCGAAATGCTTCCATGCTTCTCCATCGACCGGATGTGTCAACGTACCCTCTTCCTCCGTTCTCACGCTATGTCATCTCATATTAGATGCAGTTACAGAAGATGCATATAATCTTTGAAGTCTTGGAGTTATGGGTAAGTAATGCATACGCTTGTACGGAACTTCCTTCCTCTTTTTTTTTCTTGGTTTGTATCTCTCCTGGTTACAAACTTTACAATTTCTAATGTGTCTTCTTTCCAAAACAACATGCAGCCTTTTAAACATGTATCTATTTTCTGATAAGGTAAACCAAAAGCCGTTTTAACTTCGTAATGATTTTCACACATTAGATTATTGAGCGGCATATGTCTTTTTGCAGCTTGTACAACAGCCGTAAACCCAGCTTCAGTGATATTGTATTTTGACTTCATCGCAATGTATTCTGCGGTTACTGACAGCAGAGTGCCGCTTTTACAACCATCCCAAATAGGTTTCTTGGCAGCATCTAGTAAATCATAAAGAAATTTCTTCAATATTTGGTTCTTCAACATTTCCACCATCGTCGTCAACTTCAACCATAGGAAACATTGATCGTGCTGCATCTTCGATCATATTTTCTATACGGGTCGTCGAAACTATTTCGTTAACGACACTTTCAGAATCTACAGAAGTATTTGCTACAACTTCTCCATGCCGATCCCAAACATAATACTCGGATGCGAAACCGTGTTGGCACAAATGAACTTTCACAATATCTGGTAACAAATACTTCAAATGTCTACACCTACTACACGGACAACGAATTTCTGGATCGTTTCCGTTGTTACTTAAAGCGAATTCAAAAAACACGTTTATACCATTGTAAAAATCTTCTTTTATTGAGCCCCTCGGTCCTTTTCTTTGGTACATCTATCTCCTCCGATCAACAAAATAATCAATCATTTTTTCTATTTGACAAAATGAGAAGTTCAAAATTTAATATTTATTTTGAAGAATACAAATTCGAAAAAGATTATTTTCATGGTCTATAATATTTGAATTTAAAGAACAACTTCACAAATTTAAAATTATTTTCAAATAGGGCACATTTTATTTTTTAACGTATCGATATAAAAATTTACATAAATTTTCTTTTTCATTGGTCAAGCATCCTACTTCCCATTACAAACACAGTAAGTATTTACATTTCGTATATTACTTCGTCTCAAATGATTCAACAAAATTTTGACAGCATTTCCCTTTTGTTCCCTGCATTGTACACAAATGCGTGTACGCAGGAAACAAAAAAGAAAAGTTAGGCTGAAATTTTATGAACCGTTTGAGACGAACTAGCATACAAATTGTAAATGCTTACTGTGTTCATAACTTGTCCAATACAGGGACAAATTCGACAAACATTGTACCAGATGAATATAAATGGTCTTTTTTTCGAAAAAAAAAACGACTATTTATACAACGATCATGTACAACACTCGTCAGACGGGGCTAAAAACTCTCTAAGGGACATTTGTCAGTTACATGCGCACATTTTACGAAAAAAATACAGTTTTATTCACTGTCCACATTTACAAAAATATATATTAATTTAACACATTTATTCAACGTATTACATCAACTTAAGGCTGGTTTAACATTTTTGTCATTTTTCAAAACACACAATTATAATTTAGAGTAATGCATTTTTTTTGTTTCATAAGTCAATACGTGCACAATATAATACTCCTAGTTCATTTATTCATTTTATCTTATTCCAACTAACGTATACAATCGTACAATCAAGGCATACACAACAATTTACATATATATGAACAACCAGAAATTATACATGTTTTTCACAATTTCACGATA
The DNA here is from genome assembly GCA_030765085.1 of Allium cepa. Taxonomy (NCBI): domain Eukaryota; kingdom Viridiplantae; phylum Streptophyta; class Magnoliopsida; order Asparagales; family Amaryllidaceae; genus Allium; species Allium cepa. The sequence continues at coordinate 728,425,600 of CM060929.1, read as the reverse complement.
AAAGATGAAATAGGTATATCATGTGATGCTATAAACCGTTATTACGCTATTGTATACAATTGCAGTCACTAATTCGCCATAATTTATCAATTTATGCAAATCTAGAATTAGGGTAAACACTGAATTTTTCACAAAAATAAGAGATTATACCTGAGATTACGAGTAATCGAGTTTGATTAGGCAGCCGTGGAGGATCCGAAAGCTCGAAATTAGGGATTGGAAGCTTGAAGAAGGGATTTGGGGTTTTTTTTATTTAATTTCGTATGAAATAATGAAGAAGAAGAGGTCTCGACTGAGGTCTATAATCGCAGTTTTCCGACGGCCGCCGATGATCCGTCGAAAGCCATTGGAAGCCGTGGGCCTTAGCTGTCGGTTTTAAAGCCTTTTCTAGTAGTGATGCTGATTATAGACTTCCCCATCTTGTGTAGATTTAGTCTGTATATTTGTTATCTGAATTGTTCGGTACTATTGATTTGTTTGATGTTTATTGCCATGAAGAGATAAGTTATATTCCATATTCTGATATTCTAATGGAACTTCCATATTATTTTTTGAATTAAGTTGGGTATGATCATTATACTTAGCCGCATCTTCATTGATATGTTGTGACTTTGGTCATTATTTGTCCCTTATGTTGTTATTCGCTATTTCTTCGTCTATATTCATTTCATTATCATATTATGTATTCACCTCAGGATGTTTTCAAACCCACACTTTTGTAATTGACATTGTTATTCTATGTGACCAAAATTATAAAAAATTTGGTCAATGATGGGCTTTCAATCATATTCTATCTTTGCATGACTACTTCAGTATTTTCATTTAGGATTACAATTTGTTCGAGAAACATAGATGAACTGTTAATTTCCTCCAATACTCTACAAAGAAAATTTAAATCATACCTTCCGTATACTTGTCCAATTTAATTATATCACTTGGAGCGAAAACAATATGGCTTATTCTTTTATCTGTCCAGTAGGGAAGTGGTAATCCTAGAAGACGAATCCAAAAAGGAACCATCTCTATAAATTTTTTGTTCAGTTGGAGTCCTGGGACCCGTTGCTTCATCATGACAGGTTTTCAATCATAAAAATATGGTCGCCTTTAGTAACATTATCATAATTTTCTTTCTTCTCAAATTTTATTATATAGAATCCATTATCTTTAGACATTTGCAAGCCAAATGGTTTCCATATTCTATTAGTATATGCAATAAAGTAGGATGATAAGGTCTAGGTCTAGCAATATACATTACAATAGCATTGTCTTATTGTTTACTAGCTATTTCAGCAACTTCATTTGTCATTTTCCCATAGTTTAAATTATTGAATTACGTCGGTTGAAAATTTTAAGTGGAGCAGTCAGAGGAATTTCATTTCCTGTTATAATTTCCTTCCACTAGATAATTGTTGAGCTAGGGTTTTGTGCAATCGATGCTTTCTTAAATCATTGACGATTACACTACAAGAAAAAGGCAGAATACCGACAGCCAAGACCGACGGCTTCCGACGGCCATTTTCCGACGGCTTTCGACGGGCCGTCGGCGGCCGTCGCAAATTTGCGATTATACCAACCAGCCGAGCCCTTTCTTCCTCCTCCATTTCATACGAAAAAAACCCAAAAAACCCCCCAAATTCAACCCCTAAGCTTCCAATCCCTAATTTTTAGCTTCCGGATCTTCCAACGCACTCTAATCAAGCTTCAGTACTCTTAATCTCAGGTATAATCTCTTATTTTTATGAAAAATTCAGTTTTTACCCTAATTATAGATTTGCATAAATTGATAAATTAGGGCGAATTAATGATTGCAATTGTTTCCACTAGCGTAATAACGGTTTATAGCATCACATGGTATACCGATTTCATCTTTTATCGTGAAATTGTGATAAACACGTATAATTTGTGCATGTTCATGTATATGTATTTTGTTGTGTATGCCTTGATTCGACGATTGTATACGTTATTTGGAATAAGATAAAATGATTGAATGAACTAGGAGTATTATATTGTGCACGTTTTAACTTATGACACAAAAAAATGCATTACTCTAAATTATAATTGTGTGTATTGAAAAATGACAAAATGTTAAACCAGCCCTAAGTTGATGCGTAATACGTCGAATAAATGTGTGAAATTAATATATAAATGTGAACAGTGAGTAAAACTGTATTTTTGAGTAAAATGCACGCATGTTAACCGACAAATGTCGCTTAGAGAGTTTTTGGCCCCGTCTGACGAGTGTTGTACATGATCGTTGTATAAATAGTCGTTTTTTTTCGAAAAACGACCATTTATATTCATCTGGTACAATGTTTGTCGGATTTGTCCCTGTATTGGACAAGTTATGAACACAGTAAGAATTTACATTTTGTATACTACTTCGTCTCAAACGGTTCATAAAATTTCGCCCTAACTTTTCTTTTTTGTTTCCTGCGTACACGCATTTGTGTACAATGCAGGGAACAAAAGGGAAATGCTGCCGAAATTTTATTGAATCGTTTGGGACGAAGTAATATACGAAATGTAAATGCTTACTGTGTTTGTAATGGGAAGTAGGATGTCTGACCAATGAAAAAAAATTATATATTTTTAATCGTTACGTACGTTAAAAAATGAAATGTGCCCTATTTGAAAATATTTTTAAATTTGTGAAGTTGTTCTTTAAATTCAAAATATTATACGAACATGAAAATAATCTTTTTCGAATGTGTATTCTTCAAAATAAATATTAAATTTTGAACTTCTCATTTTGTCAAATAGGAAAAATGATTGATTATTTTGTTGATCGAAGGAGATGGATGTACCAAAGAAAAGGAATGAGGGGCTCAATAAAAGAAGATTTTTATAACGGTATAAACGTGTTTGTTGAATTCGCCTTAAGTAATAACGGAAACGATCCAGAAATTCGTTGTCCGTGTAGTAGGTGTAGACATTTGAAGTTTTTGTTACCAGATATTGTGAAAGTTCATTTGTGCCAACACGGTTTCACACCCGAATATTATGTTTGGGATCGGCATGGAGAAGTTGTAGCAAATACTTCTGTAGAGTCTGAAAGTGTCGTTAACGAAATAGTTTCAACGACCCGTATAGAAAATATGGTCGAAGATGCAGCACGATCAATGTTTCCTATGGTTGAAGTTGACGACGATGATGTAAATGTTGAAGAACCAAATATTGAAGCTAAGAAAATTTATGATTTACTAGATGCAGCTAAAAAACCTATTTGGGATGGTTGTAAAAGCGGCACGCAGCTGTCAGTAATCGCAGAATACATTGCGATGAAGTCAAAATACAACATCACTGAAGCTGGGTTTACGGCTGTTGTACAAGCTGCAAAAAGACATATGCCGCCCGATAATCTAATGTGTGAAAATCACTACGAAGTTAAAAAACTTATGTCGGCTTTTGGTTTACCGTATCAGAAAATAGATACATGTTTAAAAGGATGCATGTTGTTTTGGAAAGAAGACGCAAACCTTAGAAATTGTAAAGTTTGTAACCAGGAGAGATACAAACCAAGAAAAAAGAAGGGTAAGGAAGTTCCGTACAAGCGTATGCACTACTTACCCATAACTCCAAGACTTCAAAGATTATACGCATCTTCTGTAACTGCGTCTAATATGAGGTGGCATAGCGTGAGAACGGAGGAAGAGGGTACGTTGACACATCCGGCCGATGGAGAAGCATGGAAGCATTTCGATAAAACGTATCCAAATTTTGCAGCGGAGAGTCGAAATGTTAGATTAGGATTATGTACGGACGGTTTTTCTCCATTTTCTCAATTTGGTTCTAAATATTCATCCTGGCCCATTATCGTCACACCGTATAATTTACCTCCATGGATGTGCATGAAAACGCAATATATGTTTCTTACTGTTGTCGTTCCTGGCCCCGACGATCCGACACATTGTATAACCTAATGTAATAATTTGTTTATATAAACAGTGTTTATGAACGGGAACATCCGAACGGAGATCTCAGTAAAGAATTTTCCCGTTGGTTTTCAAATTACGTTTATGAGCCGAAAAATTGTGTTGTTGACGAAGGGTTGAAACATCTTGCAATGGGACCAAAAAGAGTGGTCAAGACATATCCAATATATTTCGTCAATGGATACAAATTTAACACTAAAGAATACGGTGCAGAAAAATTAACAAATAATACTGGTGTATTTGTTAAAGGTAGTGACGATCCAGAAAACCATTTAAATGATTTTTATGGCGTTCTAACACAAATTTTGCAACTGACATATTTCTCAAGACCCGCGGAGGAGGTGTTTCTATTTAGATGCAATTGGTTTAGCAATGTTCCAGGTTCTGGAATTAATGTGCATAAGGATTATAATCTTATCGAAATAAAGCATACATCGCACTATCACAAGTATGATCCTTTTGTACTAGTCAAACAAGCATTGCAAGTTTATTACGCTCCTTATCCGTCTCTAAAAAGAGATAAAGCAGATTGGTCTGCAGTTTTTAAAACAAAGGCCAGATTCACATTCGATGGGAAGAATATTCCGGACGAACAAGCTTATCAGGCAGATCTTGAGCAAAATAACGAAATAATAATTACAGACGATCATACAGATTTTGGTCCTTTGATCGATGAATCAAATGTTTTGGTAGAAGCGTTTGACAGTGCAGAGGAAAATATCGTCGAAAACGAGACCGAATCTGAATCAGAAGACGATGATGACTGATATAAATTTGAATCTGTTTTTTTGCAATTGATGTAACTATGTTGAATTCTTGATGTATTATGAAATTGATGTAACTATGAAACTAAATCCGTTTACTATTGTTTTATGTTATTTCAATTTGTCATTTATTTAGCAATTTTTATTAAAAATGCAATGAACTCTGCTTATCGTAGGAAGAGTACACCCATCATGAATCAGGTATAACAAACTTACATGTCTATTTACATTTCAGTCATTATAATTAAGCAATTTATACCATTGATGTCATGTTCATATGAAATATATTTCATTATCATGTTTTTATTCTCTTATATAATGATGTGTAAACGTCACAGGTTTATCATTATGTCACATAGAGGGAGGAGCTCTTCCCGTTCTTCAGGAGGCGATGGCAGTGGCCCATCGCAAGCGCCACACCGTCCAGTTGTTACGTTAGTCCCCAAAGCAGATGGGTAAAAATTAAATCTTATTCATCATCTTATTTTTTCTATACTATACGTATGTACTTATCTGTATCGTACTTAAAAACAGGGGGTTCGAGCTACTACCCACTAAGGTAGTGTTGGACGTCTCCAGAGCAGCATATCGTAGTAGGATGAGTGCGTGCTGGCCGAAGTGGGATACCATCCCTCCGCACATCATAGAGTGCATATGGCAGGATGTCCTAGTATGTGTAATTTTTATGTTTTCCATTTTTAATTCGTTTTTGTCGTTTTTCTACCGTTTATCGTTTAAAGTGTAATCTTTTTTTAACACAGGCTGAGATAGACATCCAGACAGATGATATGCAGCTGGCACGAGCATACTGGATGAGGAAGATGCGAAAGAACTACAGAGACACGATATCTGAGGTTAAGAAATCCGGGAAGAGACCACGGTGGATGGGGGAGAGCGTGTGGCAAGCTTGGTTGAGCTACTGGGAGACGGACGAGGCGAAGGCAAGTATACTAATTTTTTTTCAATTATTAATTTAACGTGATTGAAAAATAATGTATCAAATTTTGAATGTACAGGCAGAGTCAGATAGAAACTCTGCAAATAGAAATAAGAATCCCGTTACTCATCGCGGAGGATCGAAGTCGTTTCAGCAGTATCGGCAGGAGTTGGTAAATTTAATTACTGAATAATAAATGTAAATAGTTTATGCTATATGATTTTAAATGTATAATAATTGTATGTAACAATCAACTTCAGGAAGCCGAGGCACATGGTCCTGTCAGCTATATGGACGTGTTCACCCGTACGCATGCTGTTGAGCATGTTAATCCAGACGGGACTGTTTCGTACACATGGCAGGACGATAAATCCAGTAAAAGCCATGTAAGCATATTTCATTTTATTCAGTATTAGTAATTGTTTTAGTTGTCAAATTATTATGAAATAAGATATGATATTATTAATTTGTCAATGCAGGAGATGTTTATGGAGCAGCGACAGAAACTCCTTTCTGATACGGGTCGAGAGCAGCTGACGACCGATGAAGAGGACGTTATTTTTGAGTCCGTTATGAGTCCACCAGAGCATGGTCGACGATACGGATTTGGCAATTTAGCGGTAAATAATTTAATTTTTCTTAAAATACTTAAAATATGATATTCTTACCTTTTCAAAACAATAAACTTTGATTTTATTTATTTTTCAATTATTGCAGTCCAGTAGTCAGAGTAGGAGACGGCGGAGTAGACCTCAGAGCGAGCTAGCAAGTATAGAAGAATTGCAGACTAGAGTTCAGCAGTTGGAGGAGCAGAACCGCCAACAGGCCATGCAGACGGCACAGTTATTTGAGTACATGCAGCAGTTTGGTGGCCGCTTCCCTTCATCGGCTGGCTCTGGATCTGGGGCAGATTGATTCATTGCTTTCTAATTCGTTCGTGCAGGTATGTTTAGTTTTAGTTTACAATGATTTGGTAGAAGGAACAATTAATTGTTGATATGTATAATTATGTATAATACACTTGGTTCTGTAGCTGTATCAGGATATGCATGATTAGAACAGTTATTGTTAGTATTATTGTTAATGTTGGAATGTTATGTATATTTTGTATTTTATTTTTATTCTAATTTTGTTTATTTCTGTGTCTATTGAATATTTTGGAGTATTGGTTTGCATGTTTGGTTGGATTATTGTTTATTTGATTGTGCAGTATTGATATTGTAGTGTTTGGAAGAGAAATGTGGTTAGAAGGCTCTATTTGCAGCAGATTTAAAAAAAATACAGCAGGTTTCCGACGGCTTCCGACGGCTTCCGACGGCTTATTGGTCGAAATTTTCCGGCGGTTTCCGGCGGTTTCCGACGGCTTATTGGCCTGATTTCCGGCGGTTTCCGACGGTTTCCGACGGCCGTCGGAAGCCGTCGGAAACCGCCGGAAACCGCCGAAAGCCGTCGATAATGTATACGGCATCACCCGTCGGTAGCCGTCGGAAATACTGCTCCCCGACGCCTTCATTTCCGACGGCTTTTTCCGACGGCCGCCGACGGCTTCCGACGGCCGCCGACGGTTTTCAGCCGTCGGAAATCCCCCCTCCCCTTGTAGTGTTAGAATAGTCATTTTGCATTTTTCTTTCTCGTGCCACTGTTCTTTCAATTCTCCTCGCACTTTCAACACCATTGCTTTATTTTATCATTGATAATACTTTTATATGAAAATTGTTTTTTCAATTCAAAGGCAACTAATTTTTTAAACCCTAGAATAAATTGCATAGGTTATTTATACACGTACACACATGCATGTATATATATGTATGTATATGTATATGTATGTATGTATGTATACGTGTGTGTGTATATATATATACACACACATACATACATGTATATGTGTGTACACACATATATACATATATAATTACGTACAGAATTGTACTATTAAATATTAAATATATATCGTCTTTTAAGTTTTGGTCGTAAGGAAAAGCTGTCTTTTACTCTATATATTTAACACAAGCGAACGCGCACAACAGATATGTATGTATGTATCTATGTATGTACGTACGTACGTACGTATGTGTAGATGTGTACATGTATATGTATACGTATGGCAGACAAGGTTATTGAAGAGGGAACGGTTAACAAAGAGAAGCCTCCACCTGAACCTCTAGATCCACCAGCACGTAAACTGGCATCATCTTCTTGGAGCAGGCCATGGGACGACATGGTGAAGGGATAAGTTTCTTCTAAAAGCATTGAACAAGACACAGGTTTGTAGTTTTTCCTATCGCAATTGGTGGAAAGGCAAAACCTTTTACAAATTATGACCTCAATACTGCTAAAGAGGTGCATTTACAGTATGCCAGAGTTTTGATAGAAGTGGAAGCTAATTTTTCATATGCAGAATTTGTAAAGGGTTATAAGTTATAACTATGTTTGAGAAACTGTGGAGATTAAAATTGCCTATGAGTATAAACCACGACCTTGTGAAAACTGTAATACTTTTGGACACAGCATGAAAAATTGTAGATTTTCATATATAAAATCAAAGCAAAATAGAACTGAAACTGCTCAAAATTTTCAAACAAATAGAAAAGCTCATGGAGAGCCCATCTCTCCTCTTACACATGTGGGCACAAGTACATGTGGGCACAAGTACTGCAAACTCATCTGATACTACACAGAAGAGAGGTACAAAAATGAATAAAGGCAAAACTGTTAATGAGGTTTCTATTTCTAATCACTTTTCTTGCTTGTCTACTTAGGACCCAGGAACTTCAACAAGTATTGATTCAAATCAATCTGGAACGCCCACTGAGTCCAGTCAATAGTCACCTGCAAAATAATAAACTAAAGTAGAAAAGGAGAATCCGACAGTGCATGTTCATTCAAACCACTCTGAAGAATTTTCTACAACACTAGAGACATATAAGGAACAATAACATTTTATAGAAGAAATTGCACATCATATTGAAGACTCTGGAAAAATTAAAGTCAAATAAAAATGTTGCCTACATGACGGAGACTAATGTGAAACATATGAAGAAGCACGAGAAAAAGCAACCTATTTCTTCAGCCCCTCTTAAAAGGCACACAAGGGGTTAGAGCAATGTTAAATGAATCCATGTTCTTGGAATGTCAAAGGATTGAATACAGGTAACAAAATGTTTTCTGTATTCTATTTGCTTAAGTCTCATAGACTATCTATGATTGCTCCAAATGAGACTAAGTTATAAAATAATGGCATTCATAAATTTATGAAAAAATTCCCTTCCCATTGGACTTGCATACTTGTTGCACTGCCAACAACTCTCAGTGACCACACACCAATTTTAATTTCTTTTCAGAAAGTAAACATCATAAAATATGCCTTTTAGGTATGTTAACACTTGGTGTAACGTTACTGGTTGTCTCAAAGCTTCTACATGGGGGGACTACACTCATTACTTCATAGCAAAGCTCAAGCAAATCAAACATAACCTCAAAAAATGGAGCAAAGAAATTAATAAAATATTAGATGCAGTTCAAAAGCTTCAGAATGACTACAAGGAAGCATTTCTACAAACTGATAATGACCTAGAGAATTTACAGTTATATGAGACTATGATGCAGATAAATTAGAATTAAAGGAACAAGTCAGGATTCAACTGAAACTCTTATGCGAAAGAGTAAAACTCTGTGGCTTTTTGAAGGTGATAGTAATTCTATAAAAAAAAAAATCTCTAAAATAACTATGAGGGAACACAGAAATAGGATTCAAGCTTTAATTTCTCACACTGTTGATTATATTTATGACCATGAAATGATAACTCGGGAATCTCTGAGTTATTATTTCAGTTAATATAATGGGGATAATGCAGTTTGATTCCTACACATAGAACCCAGAAGATTAATTAATGCTAAAGGTCAACGATACTTATCTGCCCCTATGCAAGCTGAAGAATTTAAAATTTCTCTTTGGTCCATTAATAATGCAAAAAGCCCAGGTCCAGATGGCTTTTCCTTAAAAAATTTCAAGCTCCACTATGACTTATTGCATAAAGATTGTTTTCAAATATTACATATATCTTTCAACATGTAAAACTAGCAAAAGGAGTCGATTACACCTTTCTTACTTTGATTTCAAAAAGAGATAAGCCTCAAATTATTTATGACAAGAGGCCTATTGCATGTGCTAATATCATTTACAAATTAGTGGCCAACATTATATGCAATAGAATTAAAAATTCCTACCTTATATAATTTCAAAGAATTAATACGCTTTTGTACCAGGAAGGAACATTAGGGAGAATATCTTATTGGCTTATGAATTAATTCGAGACTTTAAAAAAGGAGGCAAACCAAGAATGTATATCAAAATTGACTTGCAGAAGGCTTATGTTAACCCGTCTTTTGGCAAGGCAGTGTAGAACGATCCATCATAGCAATCGCATATCATGAAGTAAAGACTTGCGGTTGGCCGATCGTTCTTGCCGATTCACTGTAGCAATTATATATCATGGAGTGATGGTTTGAAGATGGCCGATCGTTATTCGTTATTGACCAATCGTTTTGACCGATCATTCATATCGATCCATCATAACGATCGGTATAGTTCAATGAACCATCCAATTTCAACCAAGACCAACCCATATCTCCTAAACTACATGTCAGAATGATTACGATCGGCCTTGGATTGGATGAAGGATAAACGATCGGTGATATATTGGTCAATCGTTATTAAATGTCAAATTAAACATGTCGATCGTTATGGTGGGCCCACATGGACCTAGAAAGCCATATGTTGAAACCTCAGCGAAATATCCTCTCGTCTCTCCCTATAAATACAGCTGACATGGCATTAGAAATGGGGATCTTCTTTTTGCTTCCCTTCATCTTCTACCTAGGCGATACTCTGTCAATTTTACTCTTGACTTTCATGGATTTGTAACTGTAATCAACTGTATAAACTGATAAAAGATTATTGGAGTGGGCGTAGGCCGGAGTTTGCCGAACCACTACAAAACTTGTGTGTTTACTTTTTCTGCTATTGATTCTGTGATCTGCGTGCTTGTCTTTCTATTTGGATATTGTTTTGGGAATTTGGTGCTTTCATGTACAACTGGGTGTTTGTGGCCAATTTTGACGCAAACATTTTGGTGCTTTCACCGAGAAGACTTGCACCCACGGATTTGGAAGTTAGGATCTCAGATTTAGAAGCTTGGATACTTGGATCTAGGAAGCTGTTCGTCGACGGGAATTTAAATTAAAAATAACCGCAAGCGCACGGTGTACGAATGTAGCACGTGGCGAATACGGGTCGATCCGCAGGGAATTGATGATTTTTAAAAATTCTACTCAATCAAATTATACCAAAGTCGAGAGTGTGTTTAAGCTAGAAAATGAGAAAATGAACTAACTAACAAAAAGAAAAGAAATGCAAATATGAGAGTTAAATGACAATTTAGAGAAAAAATCCACCCTATAAATCATGTAGTTCAACACATGAAATCATGATCTCTCTTTTATGGTCATTAGTGTTTTAATTGATGTGTTTATCATAAGTATGACATATTTGAGCTATTAATTAGCCAACATAAGTTATCAAACTATAACACACCCCTTAAAACACTTACTAACTTTCATGAAACTTGACAAAGAAAATGAAAATGAAATCTATTTTAAGTATGACCTATTAACTATTGATTAGAAATATACACCATCAAATTTTAATTTCAAATCACTTTCTTATGCCATAATCATATATTGATGAAGAGGCATTTGTGTTAGTGATTGTTTAAGCATAGCCTATTTGGTGTCAACAATATAGACTATCAAATTCAAAGCAAAAACAACAAATAAAACCACTTCTATCATCATCATTAAGCACAAAAAGAAAGCAGGAATTAACAAAATGTTGAAGCTACATTACTTAGAGAGCTTCATTACCCCCTAAATTGAAGGGGTTTAGCTTCTCATATTTGTCATTTTATTAAAAAATGGAGCTTAACAACATGAAAGCAAAATGAAGAGAAAAAAGAGAGCAAAATGAAAAGATAAACTAATTAACTTGCATAAAAGAAAAGAGATCTACACTACAACATAAAAAAGAGGCATGTAAAAGGAAAGAGCATGTATTAATAACATAAAAAAAAGGAAAATTACATGAAAATAAAAATGACTAAGTAGCCATGAAAAGAGAAAGAGAGCTTTCTTTTATTTGATCTAAACTAATGAAGGCCTAAGAGAGACTAAGAGAAGAGATGAACTAAGAAGGAGAGGGATTACATGAAACATACGGGTATTTATACATGTATGAAACCCTAATTCATATTTTTGGGAATGCCCATTAGGAAGTGTGGAGGCCAAGTAATCATTAACTTGTCTTAATACCCCATTAAGTGTACATGAAACCATTAACTGCAAAAGCATGTGCATTAGCCTTTAATTTGTACATTAAGGTAGGTAGGTAGGTGGGGTCCTCCATGATCTTCACTTTGAATTATTTTCATCTTCATTCCATTATATCCATTTTGTGCATGCATGTTTCTTCATGAACCCAGTAATATTTGAGACCATTTTCCTACAAAAATATATATAAATTTCCAACTCAAAGAAATATATGCACTTAAATGACCGTTTTGCCCCTATATGAAGATGAATATGTCAAAATTTGGAATTAATATGAATTTTGGTTAAAACAAGTTAAAATACCCAATATGATCATTTATTTAATTTAAATAGAATAAATATGGTGGTAAAAATATGCACATTTATGTGCACATCAAATACCCTCACACTTATCTTTTTATTCGTCCTCGAATAAAGGGAAGCTAAGATAAATCCATTTTCGTAGGGAGCACGATTGCATTGAGCGTATGCAATAAGCCGTTAAATCTCTGGTGTCCCCAGTAGGACAGTGTTGTCTCGTGAGGATTTTCGGCGGATATTACCCACAAAATCCAAATGCAAAGTGAAAATATTTACAAAACGCAAGATTATTTACAAAGTTGTGAATGCAATTTTTTTTGAAAATATTTACAAATGAAAGGTTTATTTTTAAATTGACACAAATAAGTTAAATATAGGTTTTGGTTATTATCTTGAAATTTAAGTCATTTACTCATCAAAATTTCCAATAAAATCAAGTTATCATAACAAATAGATAATAGTTTAATTTATTGTTTCGGTTGATAACAAAGTGTAATTATAACATGGATCCTTAGTTGATTATCAAAGTTTATCAAAGTGGTATTTTCATTTCTTTTCAATAACAAATCAAATCAAATAAGTAAAAATAGTGTTAGGATTTCAATTGCTTGCTCTCTCATTATTTGCAAGAAAAATTACACACCTAGCTCAGGTAAACTGAGGCCAGATATACCACCCATGCACTGCCTTTCGGGCTTATGTGAGGGGAGTACAGAGCATGGCGAGTGCACACACTTTTGTGCATACACCTATCGACCGTAGGTGGTTTTTATTAAAAAAAATTACATGTGTTCCATACAACATAACTGTGAGGACTTTTAAATGAGTATGAAAGCACATAATCAAAAATTTCAAGTAATTCACCCATGCATAACCGTGAGGACTTTTAAATGAGAGTGAATACTTGGATGTTATTATTTTTTATTTTTATATTTTTTTGAGAGAGAGTTTTGCAAAATCATCTTAGCACCATTTAACTTAGAAGAGAAGAAAAAATGTTATGTCCTTTACTTTAAATCAACCACTTTTTAAACAAAGATTTTCAATTAGGATGTACTTCATAATTAACACGTATGGATCTTCCTATATACTAGTTAAACCATTATTATTTGTAATCAAACTTCATTTTTATTTTTGTTAAGACCAATAAATTTTCAAAAATTTCAATTTAATAAACCAAAGCCGTATATTTATCTTATAGTGTTTCTATTAAAAATAAATCAAAAGAAAATTTGTTTTCGGGATTTTTTTTTTCAATTTTTTTTGAGATTTTAAATCAAAAATAATCCATGAAAAATCCAAAAAATGAACATGAATCTCCCCCCACACTTGATTTTGACTGTGTCCCCACAGTCAACCCAAGTGAAAGGAGAAAAAAATAAAAAAAATAAAACAACAAACAAAAACCTATATTTACATGAAAACAAAAGGATTATTATTTACAAGAGTTCAGAAAGTATATCGTCAAAAAGTAAATGAAACGGTCTTCCAAAGACCGGTTCATTCATCTCGTCAAGTATGCGAGACACGGTTTAAGCTCAAAAAACCAAATCCTCAAAGATTTCAAAGTTGAATATGGATTTGAAAAAACGAATGTCGTTTTATTAAAAATCGTACGAGTTGTTTTATTTTCGATGATTTTTGGGGTAGATATAACGATTGATTGAAATTCAAGTTTATTTTCACCAAATTGAAAGTCAAGTTTGTCATTGAAAAATTCTTCAAAATTATTGATTTCAAAATGGTGATGTAAATCGTCCACTTTGGAATCCAACAACTCATCTTCAAAAAGTCCAAAGAAATCGTGTTCGTTAAATTCGTCTTCCTTTGTTGGATTATCAACAACTTCATTGCATATCTCAAGTTCAAAATCTAAAGCTGTTGTATTCAAATTTTCGAAATCGAGAAAAGGAAGATTGAATTTTAAATTTGGTTCCACACCCTCAAAAGAATTGAAATCCAACTTAATTACCGTATTTTCAACAACTTGATTAAGATCATCATTATCAATTTCAAAAGTTTTTATTTGAAAATCATCGACTTGGGTAAAAGATGGATTATCGTTTGACTCGTCACTCGTTGAAATTTGATTTTGTTTCTCATGAAAATTTTCCAATGTTTTAATTAACAAATTCGTGTGATCATCGTAAATTTCATTTATTTGCTCAACAAGGTCAAATTTGTAATTATTAACTTGAAAATTTTCGATTTGGACTTGTTGTGAACAAGAATTGTCAATTTCAATAAACGGTAGATTATTGTTTGATTCTTCGCAAGTTGAGATTTGACTATGATTTTCACGAAAAGTTTTGTATCTTTCAAGTAATAAATCCCCGTTATCTTTTTCCATTTGGTCAACAAAATCAAATTCATGATTATTGATTTGAAAATTTTCATTTTGAATTTGTTGATAACCAAACTTTTCAATCGTATCGCTATTGAAACTATTCCCATTGCCAAATTCGTTTGAAAAGTTGTTCCCATTTTCATGTTGAGTTTGAAATTCATTTTGAAGTTCGAAATTAAATTGGCATGGGTTATAATCGTAATCGTTTGAATTTTGAATTGAATTCAATATTTGAAATCCTTGACTCGAGTTATTACACAAATAAGAATTACATCAATCATTTATTTCTTGATTTTTTTGTGTAGAAAGTTCGAGTAAAGATGAAATCATTTCAATGCTATTTTCAAGAGTCGAAGGTTGGTCATCGTTTTGAAAATTTTATGGTTCAAAATTCAAATCGTTTAAAGAATAGTTGTCGTTAAAATATCCACACGAATTTGGAGTGAAATCATATGGATTATACTGATTTTCGCAACTATTGTAAACTTCACGTAAGTGGGGAAACTAGGACATTTTCAAGAATGTTTTTGTGTTTTTTTTGGTAAAAGAAAAATATTTACAAATGGAATTTATTTTTCAAAAGGGAAATTGATTTTTGGTTTTTCAAATTTTTTCTTTGTTTTTGAAAAGTTTTTTTTCTGAATTTTTGATCTTAATTTTTTTTTTTTGGATATTTGGAATTTTGATTTGAAAATTTTCAAAGGAAAAGGGAAAAAAAAACTAAGTTAAGAAATATTTATAATTTTTTTTAGTTTTGGATTTTGAATTTTTTTTTGTTTTTTTTAAATATGCATGAACTAATGCAACTAAATGAATGCAGTGCTTAATTACAAATGATTTATCCTAAGTTAACCCAAAATTGTATAATCACACATTGTCTTAGATAAACAAGATAGTTATCAGACAGGTAACAGACATGATTTATCGGTGCACCACGAATCACCGTAGCAATGCAGCCGAAGGTTTAAGTACCTTCAGAGGAACAACCACTATAATATTTACGAATCACCGTAATATTTATAAATGGTTATTACTCTGCCGTAGCCTAGACACCAAGAAATTAAATTGTTCAAAGAAGACAAATTGTTAATATACAATTAAGTGTTATTGATTTCTAACCGTTATTATTAATCAAAATCTAATATGAAATGCAAAGCAGAAATTAAACGTGTATTAACAATGAAACTACGATGAATTTTTTTTTGATTTTTTTTTATTTTTTTATATATGCAAGCAAACAATAACGCAAGGAAAAAAAAACAATAGATATAATAAGCAAGAATGTTTTTTTTCTTGGGCAGCTGTTCTTCTTTTTATTTCTGCTTCCTGCAACCTGAAATTAACAACAAGATTTATATACAAGTTTTTTTTGGATATATCAAAGAAAAACCAAACAAAACAAATGAAAACAAAATAAATTGAAATTTGTTGTTCTTTTTTTTCTTTTTTTTAATTGGGTTGGAACTAAAATAATTTAAATAAAACAAAATTAAACAAAACAAAAGGAAAACAAATGATAAAAAAATGAACAAGTAAATAAAGTACACGCAGCCCACACCCACACCTTATTATCCGGAATAAATAAAACACTTCGCAACAATTCACATTCACAGTTCAAAATCGCACACTCAAATCACGAACAAATTCAATTCACAAAACAAATTCAAAATTTTCTTCTGTTCGAAGGTTGAAAAATGTCCACAACTGCTCGAGATTTGGAGAGGGTGGTATTGAGGTGAGGCGATTTGGATTGAGGGATTAAAGTGAATTGAGGGATTGACCAAGATGGCAAAGCTCGGAAATTGGTAGTTGACGAGGGCGTTTTCTGGTTTGCAGTTGTAGGAGATTTCGTGAGTCGATTTAGTTGCGAGCGATGATGATGGAATCACTTTTGTTGGTTCGTGGTTAGAAGAAGCTACTGTCGTGGCTTGGGTTGTATCGGTGTGATGCCGGCATCAGATTGGATGGTTGCGTTCACGCGATTAGTAGAGGTGGTCAGGGGCGGAGGGTAGCAGGTCGTGGTGCTTGTTGGAGGTATAGGAGATGAAAAAGAAGGCGTTTTGGTTTGCAGTGTGGATTGTTGGTTGTATTGTTTATATGGTGGAGGGTGTGATAGGTGATGGTTACTGGAGGAGTAGCAGTGAACTGAGCTGATGATTAGGTCATGATGGTTGATGGAGATGGTTCAAGGTGAGGTTACTGTTGTTAGAGCAGTTTCTGAAGTTGTTGTTGTATTGGAAGTGGTTTGTGTTTCGACAGTGGGCTGAAGTGGTTAGCAGAGGAAATGTGCACTGTCACATGCACAGTTTTGTATAGATGGTGATGAAGGAGATGTTAGCACTGGTTGATGTTGTGAAGGGTGAAGAAAGTAGGTGAATGGTGGTCTGACAGTTCAATAGTGTAGGTGATGGGAGTTGTAGGAGATGATATTGGCAGAGAATGGTGATGTTTGGTAGTCAGAGTAGGATGGTGAGAAGTGCAAAGTGGGGACGAAATGGAGGTTGGCTGCAGCAGTTAGGATAGTGGTGTTTTGGAAATTGTCAGAAAGGTGAATTGTTTTGTGTGGTGGGGGTATTTGCAGGTGGATGTTGAAGTAGACGGCAAGAGAGTTGCAGGCTGTAGGAGTGTTTGTTGATGAGTTTGAATGTTCAGTGTTCGACAGTGTTAAGTGGTGGAAGATGGAGCTGTGTGCAATGTCGTTGGCTATGTGAGTTGTTTCTACGCAGTGGCAGTAGCTTGTGTACACTGATTGGTTTGGGAGGAATGTGTAACAGGGAAGTTGTTCTGAGTTTATGGATGGAAATTGATGGTTTTGGTATGAGAGTGTTATGAAGATGATGAAGTGTGGGATGTTGTAATTAGTGGAGTAAGAGACAGTGATGTTTGACGTGAAGGTTGTTGGGCAGAGGAGTGAAGGGATGGATGTATCGGTGGTAGAAGCGATAGCAAAAAAAATGTCTGTAGTTTGATGTTGAATGTTTGATGAAATATTGACTTGTGGCAATGAAGTTAGTGTGCCAGTGGATGGATGACAGTGGTCAGGGGGAAGGGGTTTTGGGAACAGTGAGCGAACAGGTAGAGTGAAAGTTAGGAATGTTTGTGGTTGTGTGCAGTGGACAGGCAAAGGAAGTTGGAAGTATGGGTTGTGGCAGTGCAATTGATTGTGATGGAGGTGAGAATGGTTCCGGGGGGGAAGTAGCAGGGGTATAGGATGAACAGAAGTGAGGCTGTATGGTTATGAGATGGCAGAACTGTGGTGATATGGTGGGGAGGCAAAACCGCAAGAAAGTGGTTAAGGGGGTGGATATGCACAAGTATGCACAGAGAAACAGTTTGTTATGTAAAAATAAAGAAAAATTGCAAATGTAAACAGAGATATGTAAAACAATGTAATGTAAAGGTAACAGTGAATGAAACTTTTTTTTTGTTTTGAAATGTGTATGATCTTTTTTTTATAAACTAGAAATGCAAATGCTAATTAAAATCAAGAAATGGACAAGAACAAAAGCACACAACAAACATACATACATTTTTTTTAAAAAAAAAATGCAAACAAACACACAATAAAAATCAAACAAACTAATTCGAAGAATAGAAAATTAAAAATCAAAAAACAACTCCCCGGCAACGGCGCCAAAAACTTGTTCGTCGACGGAAATTCTATCGGTTTAGAAAACCGTCGAACGAATTTAAATTAAAAATAACCGCAAGCGCACGGTGTACGAATGTAGCACGTGGCGAATACGGGTCGATCCGCAGGGAATTGATGGTTTTAAAAATTCTGCCCAATCAAATTATACCAAAGTCGAGAGTGTGTTTAAGCTGGAAAATGAGAAAATGAACTAACTAACAAAAAGAAAAGAAATGCAAATATGAGAGTTAAATGACAATTTAGAGAATAAATCAACTCTATAAATCATGTAGTTCAACACATGAATTCATGATCTCTCTTTTATGGTCATTAGTGTTTTAATTGATGTGTTTATCATAAGTATGACATATTTGAGCTATTAATTAGCCAACATAAGTCATCAAACTATAACACACGCCTTAAAACACTTACTAACTTTCATGAAACTTGACAAAGAAAATGAAAATGAAATCCATTTTAAGCATGGCCTATTAACTATTGATTAGAAATATAGACAATCAAATTTTAATTTCAAATCACTTTCTTATGCCATAATCATATATTGATGAAGAGGCATTTGTGTTAGTGATTGTTTAAGCATAGCCTATTTGGTGTCAACAATATAGACTATCAAATTCAAAGCAAAAACAACAAATAAAACCACTTCTACCATCATCATTAAGCAGAAAAAGAGAGCATGAATTAACAAAATGTTGAAGCTACATTAATTAGAGAGCTTCATTACCCCCAAAATTGAAGGGGTTTAGCTTCTCATATTTGTCATTTTATTAACAAATGGAGCTTAACAACATGAAAGCAAAATGAAGAGGAAAAAGAGAGCGAAATGAAAAGATAAACTAATTAACTTGCATAAAAGAAAAGAGATCTACACTACAACATAAAAAAGAGGCATGTAAAAGGAAAGAGCATGTATTAATAACATAAAAAAAGGAAAATTACATGAAAATAAAAATGGCTAAGTAGCCATGAAAAGAGAAAGAGAGCTTTCTTTTATTTGATCTAAACTAATGAAGGCCTAAGAGAGACTAAGAGAAGAGATGAACTAAGAAGGAGAGGGATTACATGAAACATACGGGTATTTATACATGTATGAAACCCTAATTCATATTTTTGAGGAATGCCCAAAATGCCCCTTAGGAAGTGTGGAGGCCAAGTAATCATTAACTTGTCTTAATCCCCCATTAAGTGTACATGAAACCATTAACTCCAAAAGCATATGCATTAGCCTTTAATTTGTACATTAAGGTAGGTGGGTAGGTGGGGTCCTCCTTGATCTTCACTTTGAATTATTTCCATCTTAATTCCTTTATATCCATTTTGTGCATGCATGTTTCTTCATGAACCCACTAATATTTGAGACCATTTTCCTACAAAAATATATATAAATTTCCAATCAATTTTTCTCAAAGAAATACATGCACTTAAATGACCGTTTTGCCCCTATATGAAGATGAATATGTCAAAATTTGGAATTAATATGAATTTTGGTTAAAACAACTTAAAATACCCAATATGATCATTTATTTAATTTAAATAGAATAAATATGGTGGTAAAAATATGCACATTTACGTGCACATCAGAAGCAATGGCTAGACCATCAACAAGGAGACAAAGAACAGATAGGAGCCATCATGAAGGGAGTCGGGAGGCTTCCTCAGGAGCTAATCAAACCTCAATCTTCATTACCAAATACGGGATAGAAACAATGATGGATGCTATACAGGAAAGGATGCTAAAAAGAAATGAGGAAATGACGCATAATTTACTCCGACAAATTGGATAAGCTGGAGCGCTAAACCAAGGAATTGGAGTAGCTGGAAATATGTATCATGGGGTTGGAGCAGCAGGAACTGAGGAAATCAAGAATCGGAACCAAGAAAACGAAGCAAACATGATGCAGGATGGAGTGGAAGCACCGGTGCAGCCCTCGACCGAACAAGAACGATCGATGGTACTTTAGCCGATCGTTCCGACAAACCGAGAACAATCGATGGTACTTTAACCGATCGTTCTAGTACAATCAGTGTTGATCAATCCACACTTTGGGGCATGCCTCTGGGTCATGTTAGCTCAATTCCAGGCGGGATACTGGACAGTGTTGTGTAGATTGGCGTTGATCGAAATGTGGATGCTCGTCTAGAAGAGTATATTTTAGGATTCCCCCATGGAATTGGGGGGCAGGCTGGAGACAATGAGCGAAGAACACCACAGGATGACAATGACAGGTTGGCAGAAATGATCAGACAGACTCTTATTTTATATTTTTAAAAATGGATTATGGAATGCTTAATCTAGATTAATGTAATAAATAACACAGGCCATGGTTATAGCCCTGACCGGAGAGACGGGGCAATAACTGTGAGTCACCATCGGAGAGCGGCAGAATGGACCGTACATGGATAAGTACTCGACTGGGGTTCGAGGTCGGAGTAGGATACCCCATGGATTGAGTCCTCAGACGGAGAGTTGAGGCTGGAAAATAAAACCCAACAGATCGTCAGGTATGGATTATGCCTAACAAGGGGTAGGCCGCTTCGTCGGAGAGCGATAGCATCAGCCTACTCAGGTTATCGAGTATGAATTGTGCTTAGCAAGGATTCGTTAAGATCAAGGATCAGGATAAAACGACCCGGAAATGTCTATGGATTTGGATATGGACCCAGAGCGGTCCCGGATTTGGATAAAATGGCCTAAAGATGTCTATGGATTTGGATATGGACCTAGAGCGGTCCTGGATTTGGATAAAACGTCCTTGAGAGGTCTATGGATTTGAGTATGGACCTGGAGCGGTCCCGATTTGGATAAAATAACTCAGAGAGATCGTGGCTTTGGTTAATTAATTCGGAATGGATTCAGAATTGGATATCAACTTAGAACAGTTATGGATTTCGCTAATGATCCGGAAAGATCAAGGAATTGGATTGGCAATGGATTAGATCTAGATTGGATAATATAGCAACTGATGGATTATGGACTTCATATTTTGGATTTATGGCAATTCAAAACACGCCTTCCTATCGCGTGGCAAGTTTTGAAGGGCAAAGTGTTAACCCGCCTTTTGGCAAGGCAGTGCACAAGCGAAGTTAACCCAATAAGCTTCATAATTATCAAGGCAGGGATATCATGGATTTGGCTTAAATGGATGGATGGGAAATTGATTACAGTTAAAGCTATGGACGATAGATGAATGGATTCGGATGAAGCAAGGATTTGTATAGACTGACCAAGAACGATCCATGAAATAGCTCAAGTCATCGGAGATCGATCAATATCTAAAAATCCACAAGACCAATTTGCTTGAAACTTTCAGAGCATCAATAAAATCAAGAGGGGAGCCTAAAAAAATGATCGCGCATCAAAAGGTGAAGGTCTTGGGATGGCCGATCATTTTGACTTATCATTATAGAACGATCCATAATAGCAATCGCGTATCATGAAGTAAAGACTTGAGGATGGCTGATCGTTATTAATCGATCGTTCTTGTCAATCCATCGTAGCACCTGTATATCATGGAGTGATGTTTTGAAGATGGTCGATCTGTATTGGCCGATGGTTCATATCAATCCATCATAACGATCAATGTAGTTCAATGAACCATCCAATTTCAACCAAAATCAACCCGTATCTCCTAAACTACAAGTCAGAATGATTCGATACTTCAGAAGCAAATTCAAGAGGCATGAAGAACCCCCAGAAACGATCGGCCTTGGATAGGATGAAGAAAAAAACGATTAGTGATATGTTGGCCGATCGTTATTAAATGTCAAATTAAATATGTCGATCGTTATGGTGGGCCCTTATGGACCTAGAAAGCCTTCTGCTGAAACCTTAGCAAAATATTCCCTCATCTCCTCCTACAAATACAGCAAGCATGGTATTAGAAAGGGGGATCTTCTTTCTGTTTCTCTTCATCTTCTTCCTAGGCGATACTCTGTCAATTTTACTCTTGAATTTCATGGATTTGTAACTGTAATCAACGGTATAAACTAATAAAATATTATTGGAGTGGACATAGGTCGGAGTTTGCCGAACCAATATAAAACTTTTATGTTCTTTTACTTTTTCTGCTATTGATTTTTGTGATCTGCGTGCTTGTCATTCAATTTGAATATTGTTTTGGGAATTTGGTGCTTTCACATACGATTAGGTGCTTATAATCAATTTTGGTGCAAATCTCTTATGATATGATAAATAGAGAATCTATGTGTCATATGCTATTAGGAATGGGATTTCCAAAATCATTGGTTCGTCCTATTTATGAATGTAAAGCACCCCTAAATTTTTTTATCTTGGTGGACGGTTCACCAAATGGCTTTTTTGAATCAAACAGTGGATTAAGACCAGGTGACCCTTTCTCACCTTACCTATTTTATGTGGTTATGGAGTATCCATCTCTAAAGTTGGAAGAAAGTATAGCACAGAATTGCTTGTAGGCAATTTCAAAGAATTTTCCAATTGTCACTCATTTGTTATATGCTGATGATGTGATGTTCTTTCTAGAGGCTACTCCAACTAATCCTATATTAATTAAAGGAATCATGGATAAATTAAGCCAAGTTATAGGTCTTCATGTTAATTGCTTAAAATCTACTTTAGTGCTACTGTGCCAAATAAGATTGAAATTTTGCAAAGGTTAGGCATGCCCAAGGGCAATTTGCCAATTAGGTATTTGGGACTACCTTTTTCATCTGACTATGTTAATGTTGCTCAATGTACTCCTCTTCTTCACAAAATCTCTATTAAACTGGAAAGTTGGGATAACAACTTACTATTTACTCTAGGGAGGGCTCAACTTATTCATTCTATGACCATACCTTATCCTTTATTCGTTACTTATTTCCAACTTACCTAATTTTGTTCCCAATAAAATTGTATCCATGTGCACAAAATTTTTTGGGGTGGGAGGACACACAAAATAGCGTGGCATGTGTTGTGTAGACCTAAGAGTGAAGGAGGTATAGGATTAAGGAAACTAATAGATTTAAGATCTACCGCAATGCTGCAGCTTAGCCAGAATCTGAACACTCGGTCTCTTTAGGCATTATGGATCGAGAACAAATACATATCAAGTAGGAATTTTTGGACTATGCCTGCCTTCGGTTACTATAAAACATGTATTAAGGAGAGGAGACACAGCTTGTAAACTATTTACAAGGGTGATTGTGAATGGATCTATGACTTCATTATGGTTTGACCCATGGATTAATTACAAATTCTTGGTGTATCTTGCGGAATGACAATTGGTTTCCACTTTAACTCTATCAACTATACAGTGTCACAAATTACTAACACGGTCCATTTATACCAAACTTGCTATCAAAGACCGAGGGAAGTCAAACAGCATATGCAAAATGTTAATATTGCTAATAAAAGAAATACAGATTATTGGAAAGTTTGTGAGTCGGACAAATTTATATTATCTTCGATTATTGGTGAAATTCGTGCAAGTCATCGTACTATTGACTTGTATAAACAAGTTTGGAACAAATTAAGTGCAAAGAAAATGTTAACATGTACATATAAAGTGATAAACAAGAGGTTACCTACGGCGGATCGATTATCATTGGAGCATCCAAATTGATAATAGATGCTCGCTATGTCGTTTTGACCAAGTGTAAAGACCCAGTTTTTAAGTTATAATTAACTAATGCTAAATTGGAATTTGGGAATTTATTTGATAAAATTAATGTTGAAATTATTCAATAAAAGAATTTAAAGGATGAAATTATAATATATAAAAATAAAAATAATTTAAAAATGTGGGAAATATAGTTGTTTTTATTTAAATTAAATAGAAATTTGGTTTTTAAATAAAAGAAATAAATATATACTAATATGAACTTGTTTACCTTATAAATACAAGGACTAATTTTTAGTACCCAAGCCCAAAACTCAACATCTAGAATTTTCTTTTCTTATCACTTAACACTCACGCATAACCCTTCCTTTAATAATAACATTCACATAAAACATTTTCCTATTAGAGTCTTCCTCTTGAAGCCACACTTTCACTATCTTCTATGCGTTTTAAATTAGAGATAAAATAATAAAAAGTTGTATAAATTATAAAATTAAAGTATGATGTTCACAGTCCCATTTTGCATCCCTGCTATGCAGCGTATTGGGTTGCGTGAGGATAAGTGTGTATGTGTGCTTGTACAAAAGGAAGTAGAAGATGAATACACAACACTAAGTGAGAATATCTCATAAAATCTATGTCTAATTCCATCAATTTGCATGTATATATGATTTGATTGAATAGTTTATAAGTTATGTGTCTATTTTACACTTTAGTTAAGCGATTAATGCTGATAACCCTGAATAAATCAATTAATAGAAATGCAAACAAAACTCTAGCCATGCTATCTCATAATATTCAAATACATTTTTTTTAGTGTGTGCGCTCTTAGGTGTTGGAGTCTGTCTGCATATCACGTGTTAGGTGTTATATGAATTGTTGTGTAGGTGTTTGTGCTCTATTTTTCAGTGTGTTTGTGTTTTCAGATGAGAGCGTGTGTTTTAGTATAAACATAGGGTGTGTCTGTTGAATTGTTAGAGCATTCACTATTTTACCCTATTTGGTACATTGATTTTTTAAGTAGATCTTGGTTAAGCTTCTTTACATATTTCCTTGGTACTCGCACTTGGATATGCTAGCTCTTATAATTTTGTCCTATGCATTATTTTATTAGTGCATTGCTTAGTTCATGAGTTTTTGAAGAGTAAGTTGGGGAGTTGATATATCTTTGTATATGCATATATATTCCATCTTAGTATATCTTTCATACCGCAAATTTAAGAATAGGTACATCTTTATGCATACATGCATACTGTTATCCCGCCTTTTGGCAAGGCCGTGATACTGAGGACTTGATTAGAAACCAAGGACAATCCATCCCGAAGATCGGCTTTACACAGGTTCACTATGTATACTGGCAAATTTGGTCCGAGTTTGGATCGAGCTACAATTGACATGGTGTAACAAACAAAGCTATGAAAGCCAACGTTCCGAATTTCAGGTCAATCGGAGTTTGTATGCTCGAGTTATGGATCGATCAAGTTTCATGAGAAGCACGTCCATTTCGTATACATCGGCTTCGTATCCATCTGGTTCACGTCAATCGATTCACTTGCCAACCATTCCCTTCGTATCCATCATCCATCAACAAGTGTCCATTTTGTATCGATCTCCCTCCATCCATTTTGTATTGATCAGCCAATGATCGATACGAAGAGCAGCAACCATCGATTGATACGAAGAAAGCAACATGAAGCCTCGATACGAAGGTGGCCTCCAAACATCGATACGAAGCAACATCAAAAGCATTAATACGAAAGGAGTTACACTAGACCGATACGAAAAAGCATGGTCAACCAAAGGAAGCGGTCTTGTAGCATGAAACTTGGATCTCTTCTGAACTATCGCTCTACATCATCTGATCGATACGTAGAGGGATCGATACAAAGGCTGATCGAACGCAAGTATCGATAGGAACTCTCCAGCCTACCTACAAAACCAACCTTGGATCGATCATAACTTGAAATTTACAAGTCCAAATTCTACCAAATTTTCACAGGAGCTTGCTTACCTCCTCAAGAATGTCTCCGATCGATCTCAGCCCAAATGGACGTCATTTTGATCGATACGAACCAGATGGAGATCGACCCCAATCGATCCCAAATGACCCTTGATCGATTTGGTGGGTCCACCCACGTGTGAGAAGGAGCATTCCGAGTTCAAAGGCAGATATTTTAGACCCACACCTATAAATGGCACCCCAACACCTGCATAAAAGGTACTTTTGACTCCACTACGTCGTTACTCTGCCGCAACTCCATTGTAACTCGAGTGTTAGAGTATCGTACTGTTGTAATCAATTATGAATCAATAAATAGCAAAACATTCAAAGTGGACGTAACTACAATGTCGAACCACTATAATTTCTTGTCTTTTTCTATTTCTGCAAGCTTTTATTAGTGTGATTTTTATATTAGCCTCTTTTCCCATTTAATTTCTTCATTTTAATCTCTTCAATCGCACCTGAAGAGTGTTGTGCTCAATTTTGGTACAAATACTTTGGTGCTTTCATCGAGAGAACTCTATTTTATTCTAATTCATTGGATCAACTTCCGTTGTTGGATTCTTAAAATATAAGGAGGAGATCCAGATCTATCCTCTTATGGTTCCTTCCATTCTACTCAGATTACTCAAGATCTATGAAAGAGCTACATCAGCCATGGTGCTTACTACCAAAACTGCTTCAAATGCTACAGATCCAGAAGGAAGGGATAGGCCAAATCCCATGCATCTCACTACCGTAGGCCAGACATCAACTGAAGCTTTAGATCCACAAGGCCCTGTGACTAGAGAGGAGTTTTAGATCCTCATGCAAGAGCTAATTCAGAGCAGTCAAGAGCTCACCTAGCAGATCCGTGCCAATACGAAGCTCACAAACCAGCTAAATAAGGAAAGGAAAAGGAGATCTAGGAGGGATCATGTCTCACATTCCTCAACTGAAAGCTCAGCTTCATCTGACTTCAACCATATATTTACAGGCGTCGGTTGGATGGAACTTATGTAGAAGCCTCCAGACATCAGCGTGCTATGAATCTCGGACAAGCCGGGGTTGGTCCTTCTACAAGGTATCAAGATGGACCCTCCTGAGGAGCGGCGCTTCCTTGTCACATCATCCATAACCATGTAGCTGCTGCCTCTATAGATTTTGAAGATGAGATCTAGAACCAGCTAGATCCAGCCCTTCGTCAACACATCCATGCTCATGAACCCTACTTTCCCAAAGACCAGGAGCCAAGGAGGCGAGGAACGGACCGTAGACAACACCCGGACCGTCCCTACAACATGGAACCCGACCATGCCTTGGCCTCAAACATCTAGATGCCAGACATTCCAACTATGATCAGCCAAATGATCCAAGAAAGTCAAGGTCATATTAATAACGATTGGGGAATCTCCCAAAGTCATACTCCATTCATTAACGACATTCTTTATGCTAAGTCACCTCGTCGATTCAGGATGCCCATCTTGCCCGTATATGAAGGAAGTTTTGATCCTAACCGGCACATCTTGAAGTATGAATGGCTCATGAACGCCACTCGAGCTGATGATGTGGTCAAGTGTAGGAGTTTCTCTATCTTTGGGAGAGATTGCAACTATGAGGTTCACATGTCTACCGCCCAGATCCATTTCAAATTTCGATCAGTTGGCTACAAAGTTTGTCGAACAGTTCTGTATGCATGTTACACGGCCAAAGGATGTCAATACCTTATCCAATATTACTCAAACTCCAGGAGAGACTCTTAGATGTTATCGGGAAAGGTTTCATGCTGCTTGTGCTGAGGTCAGCAACCCCAATGATAATTCTATTTTGATGGCATTAACTAAACGAGTCGATCCCGATTCTGATTTTGGCAATTGGTTGGCAAGGAGACTTCCCACGCTGTTGGAACATTTCTATACCAAGGCGGCCCAGTTCTTGAGGAGAGAAGGTGCTAAACGATCTAGGAAGCAGGACGATGCCGAGACCATTGTTGAAGGCATTCAGAGTAATGCTGTTGTGAAACAGACCGGTGAGAACTTTGGCAAAGTACAATTGAACATACAGAACAAGCAAAGTCAACAGAAAGGCAATGGAGGTCAGGGGAAGAAAAGGGACCCAAGTTACGGACCGAGACCCAGAACTTCCATGTTCAACTGATATACCCCTTTAAACACATCACTAGAAAATGTTTATTTGTAGACTTGTAATACTGGATAGTATAAGAAGCCAGCTCTGAAGCCATCATTTGAGAAACAAATTCAGACTGGAAAATTCTACAGATTCCACGATTGTTATGGCTATAACACAATTGAATGTCGTCATTTACAAGGCATCATTGAGAAGTTGATTAGAGAGAGGAAGTTGGAACAGTTTGTGTAGGCTCTGCATGATGGAGGTATGGCCCCATCTAACCCGAATCAAGGTCAATGCTAGGCTTGGCCCAAAGAACCTGTGTGTACTGGTTGGAGGTTGGTAATAAATACAGTGAGTGGTGGTCCTCATCTAGCTGATCGGAGCTAGAAAGAAATGGAGTCATATGCCAGCTCGGTTAGGCATGTGGACTTCGAGTGTTGTAATTCTGACGGGGGCCCTGAGAAAACAATAGAGAATGATGACAGGAGACATCATTTTCAAGAATCGCGCTGCTGTCAGAGTTGAAGCCCCCACTACTGATACATTGGTCATTTTCGCTCAAATATGTCATGCTTGGATGAAGAGGATCTTGGTTGATAGCGGAACCTCGGTGAACATTCTTTTTAAGCGAGCTTACAACCAAATGAGAATGGAGACAAAAGATCTAAAACCGTTTCAGTCTGGCATGCATGGTTTTAATGTAAATGCAACTGTACCAAATGGGATTGTGGAGTTTCCAGTTGAGTTAGGAATTGGAGATCGCCGAAGAGTCTGTATGCTATAGTTTGTTATGTTAGACATTAATTCACCCAATATTTCTTTCTTAGGCCGACCGGCCCTCGTTGAATTTAGGGCAGCGATCACCCCATGGTGTTTGACTCTAAAGTTCCTTACTGATAAAGAGTTTGGAGTAGTACATGGTAATCATGTAGATGGACGTGCTTGTTATGTTGTTGAGCTACGAGATGCGCAGCGTAAGGAGAAAGGCAAGGGCGTAGATGAGTCTCTCTACGTCCGTTTTTCTAAGAATTGGCAGCTAACGCTTGGGACTAAGCCCAGGCGCCACAACCAGTTCCTTATAGATCTTGATCCTCGAGACAATAGTGATGAAGAGGAAGTCAAAGACAATCAAGCTTCCCCCGCAGAGTTGACAATTGATGTTCTGATCCACGATAACGATGACTCTAGAATGATAAAGGTCAGATCTCAACTCAACCCCTAGATGAGACAGGAATTGGTTGATTTTCTCCCGACAAACCTTGACATGTTTGCCTGGATTCATTTAGACATGTATGGGATCTCACCGGACATTGCAAGCCATGCATTAAATGTTGACCCATGGCACGTCCCGGTCGAACAAACAAAATGCAGTATGGATCAAGAGAATCTGCCGCCCTTAAGGAAGGAGTAAATAAACTCAAGTCAAATGGATTTATTCATGATGCATGATACCCGAAGTGGGTATCATATCCAGTGCTTGTCAAAAAGTCAAACGAGAAATGGCGAACATGTGTGGACTACTCAGATTTGAATAAAGCCTGCCTCAAAGATAGTTTTCCACTTCCCAGAATTGATCAACTTGTGGATTCAACAGCTAAACACGAGCTCTTATCATTAATATACGCATATTCCGACTACAATCAAATACTGATGCATCTACTGGGTTATCACTTCAATTCTTATCTCAATTGGTATTTAATTATAAATAGTTTGCACTCTGACCAGCTTGAGTTTAGAAAATAGCTTTGAAAAGTTTAAGATAGTTAGCGGCTGTAAAATAGCAATTAGTTGTAAAATAGTTGTAAATAGTTAAGTAGTTATAAAATATTTATAAAATAGTAATTAGTTTGTAAAATAGTTGTGAAATAAGTACAAGATAGTTTTGGTTTAAAAAGAAAGGTTGTTTAGTAAATAGCTAGGAGAAATAGATTTAAAATAGTTTATATTAAAACAATTTATTTGAAAATAGTTTCAGAGCCATCTGGTTCAATTTCCCAATCTCTCATTCCAATCAATTTCCAATTTCCACTTCTATTTAAATTGATTCAATTTCAATTTAATTTCAATTTATTTCGATTCAAATCAATTCCTATTTGAATTTAAACTTATTCAACTTCGATTTCATTCCCAATTAATTCAATTCATTTCAATTCTGTGACGCCCCACCTCTATACCCATGCTAGCCAAGGACACTACAGAGTAATGTCGTCAACTAACACGGAGAATAAGGCTGGACGGGAGCGACCATCTATAGCCTTACTCTAACTATCTATTGAATACATCGACAATAATCATACAAAGTAGATCGACATATCCAATGAATACTTAAAACAAAACCATAGGTGGTTGGAGGATCTATCAGAATAGAATATAACAACTCACATGTAATATATATATCACAGAACAGAAGATCATCGGCGATATACATATACTGATACATAACAGAGTATACAGAATAATACATGCCAAGTGGTATAGAAAACCACAATATACAGACGATTCCAGAATAATACATATATCAGAGTTACAACAAAATAGGACTACACAAAAAGCTATGACAAAAAGGAGCAAGCTGAATAGTCCATGCGGAAGCAAAATAGGCTAAGTCCAAAAGCACCTAACCTGAAACATCTTGGTCTGACCCGAGTATAAAATACACGGGTCAATCTAGCAAAACAAATCAGTTAGATAAACTGAACAACAATAACCTGCAAGGTTACAAGGTAATAACAAATATCTCTAAAAGAGATAACACAATCATCTAACCAAAAAATGAATCATATGATAACAAGCCTCATATCATCGGCAACTCATAGAAACAAAGGATAGGAATATCCCAAAACAAGCCAAAAGGCAATAACAAATACCAATAAAGGTAACACAAGTTCCACAAGGTAATCGCTACATATCATGCGGCTCAAAAAGACCAACATCGAAGGGCGATACCTAGGGAATATACATATCAATGAAACATCATAAAATGTGCACGTTCTCAGTACTGTATAAACAAGGATCCATGAGCCCGAAGACTCCAAACCCAAATATCACTCGAGCGGCTCATAAAGACCTAACTCCGAAAGCGATACAATAGGGCAACAAACCCGAAGGCACAAACCCGAAGGCAACATACCCGAAGGCAACATACCCGAAGGCAACAAACCTGATGGAGACAGTCCGAAGACACTATCCCAAAGGCAACAAACCGTAGTGGTGAAGGTCCGGAGGCCCAGTACTAGACACCACTAACTGGCAGAATGTGTCATAACTCTCAAAAAGGAATCCGAAAAGTGTTAACGTGAGTCCCATAACCACTCGTTCGCACTAAATAATTTACTATCCGTCAGTCAATTTCAAACTCAAAGCAGTACAAAGTTCACCTCATATCATCGGTAAACCAAACCCGAAGGTCAAAACGATCAATTGAATAGGTTGGGGATTAATCGGAAGGATAAACGCACAGATTCATGGTCCGTGTTTTGCCCAACCATCTAATCACCCTTCCACTTCGCTCGAAGTACGAAATTGTGCGTGTGTTTTAAATAGAATTTATAAATCGGAGAAGCGAACTTTTAATACGATTTGAAGAAATCATTTATAAAAACCCATGAATAAATTCAAAAAGGAATCATCAAGGTCAAATATGCATAAACAACTAATTGGAATCAATATGCATCGATCAAATTTGGAAAACTAAGCGAACAAGGCAAATAGGAAAA
The DNA here is from genome assembly GCA_030765085.1 of Allium cepa. Classification (NCBI taxonomy): domain Eukaryota; kingdom Viridiplantae; phylum Streptophyta; class Magnoliopsida; order Asparagales; family Amaryllidaceae; genus Allium; species Allium cepa. The sequence continues at coordinate 728,393,875 of CM060929.1, read as the reverse complement.
AGACAATAGATTCAGACGTCTGAAAGAAGTGGTTCAGATGTCTGAATCTGGAAATTAATATGTTTTCCAGAACAGAATTCAGATGTCTGAACCCAAACTTTCAGAGGTCTGAAATAGGCATTATTTTCCTATTTCCTTTCTGGTTGAAATTTAGCACTTTCAAACGTCTGGAATATAAATTCAGACGTCTGAATCTGGAAATTAATTTCTTCCCAGAACAATATTCAGACGTCTGAAATAGGGATTCAGACTTCTGAAACCTGATGGTCAGGCATTTCCTGAACCTAGGCCATCTATGGCCAAACAAATCGAAAGCAATCGAATGCGTGTTGATTATGGGCTTACGTCAAACGACTACTCAACCTTAACAACACACCCAAACACTCCGAACAACATAAACATCAACCGTATAACGTTTTACATAGATTTGGCTTCAAAAATCAATATTTGGCAATTTCACCAAAGCAATCCAAATCGAAAGCAAATGAACATATAGATATATTAGGAACTCATTCCTAATAACCCAAGATAGCTGTAAACACAAATGTGGGATAAAAATCTCACCTAACATCAATAATATCAAGAGAAGTAGATGTGAGTTCAAAACTCACCTTTTAATTCAAAACAAGAATAGAGAAGCTCAAACACAAGAAGGAGACCAACTACTCTTCACTTCAAGTCTATAAGCTTCAATCAAAGATCAAAACAAGTATTTTCTTAAGTTAGGTTTAGGATATTTTCTGAAATTGAAGGAAGAAAGAGTTGGAGAAGATGAAGAGGAGGCTTACCAATAGCTTCTCTTTGATTTTGGAGCAAGAATTCAAGTTTGCAAGTAAACTAGGGCTTGGAATTTCTATTTCCCATTGTCTTCCCGAATTTTCAGTTTTTCTTAAGCTTAAGAAATGAAAATGTGCGAATGGAAGGAGAGAAAGGGCTGAGTTGGTTTATAGAATAGTTTGGGTGAAACCCAAACCCAAAAGCCTACTTAACAAATAGCAAAATTCGACTTACTCCAAACATATCAAAGCTTATACTCAAAAAGATCGCAAACACCATTTTGGAATCAATGGAAATGGTTTCGAGTTCCAATTCGGCCATTTGCAAAAAGTAACTTTTCGGACCTAAATCCGACTAACGACGCTATATTTAAATAAACATTTAAATATATAATTGTTATATATGCGGGTTGTTACAAATTCCACCTATGAATTAATTCCAATCCCATTTTCAATTTTTAATTAACTCAATTTATACAAATTCAAGTTAAATTTTCAAATGTTGATTTGATACCCTAAATTAAATTAACCTTTACTTTTAATTTAACAACCTATGTCTTTAAACAATTTAATTCTGAGTCCAAATTTCTAATATTCATTTAAATTAATTTTACTTAACTTATTTCAAGGTTCAAGTAAGAGTTCAAATCTTTTTAAACAATTTAATCTTCGGAATCCAATTTATTACCCAATCGTAACAATTTTAGTTTGTAAGTTCATTTTTAACATTTAAATCTTAAGTTTAAAGTGATTTCATTATATAATTAAAATTTTATTTCTAAAAATCAAAATATTTTAAATATTTTTTTAAATAAGTTTTTATTTCCTTTTAATTTCAGTAATGGATATATATTATCTCATTTCACTTCTTAATTTATTTAAATAATTCAATTCATAGTTCCATAGATTATTAATAGCAACAGGATGATAGCAGGATATGTCAAAGTAAATAAACATCCAAATTATCTAAAACATCCATCAATAGCATCCATTTCCAATTTCCAGAACTCAAACCCGTTTTGAGTTCGCACATAACTCCTTTTTCAATTCAACCCATTTAACTTACCTAAGTTAAATCTAAATTTCATCTTGAAATTTCCAATTTAGGTTGTTTGTTCTACACTTATTTAACTTCCCCTAAGTTAAATTCAATTCATTTAATCCAGTCAACCTTTCTAAATTTGAATCCTCCATTTCAAATTTAAATTTTCCATCAACATTACTTCCCACTTATAAGTTTAGAAGCTTATTTCTCTTTGGGTTTTTACATCACATTTCAGTGGAAAATTCAAAACTTAACACTTAGTGTTTACTTCCAATCAATTTTGTTATTATGTATATCCCACATATATATACATATTTATTTCATTTGCACACCAAGTCATACTTCCAAATTTAAACCATTCTGGGTTTTTAATTTAAAACAAATTCCTTTAAAAAATTAAAGCAACTCTTGTTTTAAAATAAGAATCCAGCATGAATTATATTATTTATCATTTCTTTTAACATTTTGAAACAATTTCAAACTTTCTGGACTTAGATTTTAAAACTTCACAATCTAAATTCTTTTCAATTTATAAGTCATACTTATCTAAATTGTTACTTTCTTAAAACATTCCATTCTGCTTTATCATTATTTATTTTTAGAAACAAACATCCCATTATTAGACACAATTTTATGATAATAACGAAGATTATCATATCTGGAAATCAATTCACTATATATTATCTCATAATTTGTTGGAAAATAAAATCATGTAACTTAATTCAGCATGCTGAAATCACTTCTACAAATTTTCGGATTTTATTTTCTGGTTTGAATCCATTTCTAACTTATCTTATTTATATAGTTCATATTATGCAATTCCTATTTGGATATATATATATATATATATATATATATATATATTATCACTTAAATTCTTATGATCTTATTCAATTCAATAATCAAAAACCAATTATCTTAATATATATATATAATAATTAGAAAAATTATTGCTTTACATACCAAAATATAAGCTTATATAAAAATCATTTTTTTAAACCGGTTTAAAATCTTTATATAAGAAAATAACAAGTAAGCCCTCATATAATACACTGAACTCATGCTAGGGTACTAATGAACCTATTTAAATGAGTAACCCCAACCAGAGCCATGGTTCTCGCTTAACCTTATGCTCTGATACCAAATGTAATAACCCAAAATTTTTAACCCCGAAAATTCGACACTAATATGTTCACTGTAGAAGTGCCGAGCAATCGAACGTCGGAAATCCCAGATTGTTAGGGTAAGAAGAAAAGAGGTAGAAGAAGAAACAGAAAACAACAGCACAGAATCACACAATCACAGCGAAACAAAATATAATATACAAATAGCATCATTTACACAAAGAAAGCTGTAAATGTCAATTTACATACAATATATCAGAGTACAATCATTCACAATAAACTGGACAGTTATAATTAACTTATCCCTAAATACAGACTACATAGTCTCTATTACACATCGGAATAATCAATACATCTCTGCCATCCACCTCGCCTCCTGAGCTCCAGAACGTCCTAACCAAAAAATCTGTAATACTCAGTCTGACCTGAGCATTACAATAAAGTAACACCCGAGTCAGGCTGAAAACCAGCATGAGTAAACCCATGTAATATGAAATATCTAAGTTAAAAAGCTTCTTTGAAAACCCAGATAACTCGTTCATCACTGCGAGTTTATCTTGCTATAGCCAACACTTATTTCATAAAATAACATCTAAGTACCGCTGCTTAGTTTAAATGGCCAAGTTTATTTAACTTATTCAATTCCCACCTATACGACTCTATAATCAAATTTATAAAGAATTATGGCGCTTATTAAATCGAAGTGGTTCCGGATATCGCCGATATCCGACCCCGGTCCCTTCGAATTCAAATGTCATCTTTTAAGCCAAAACAATTCAATTTCAGAATTCACATTTCATCACAATATCTATTAAAATAAAACGGCTCACATTTTATAGTTAACTGCTCATTTCGGGTTATTTCATGTCGTAGAGTAACTGGAAACAACATACTAGAGATACAAAGCAATCCAATATACTTAATTCAATTAAAACTATTCATAGACTAGATTAACTGGTCCACCCATCATTAATTTACTTTAAAACAAAATTCATTTATTATTATTTTCAAACCATGATTAATTATCCTTCAATTAATCACTAACCATCTTATTTTATTCTAATTAACTATTTGGAATTAATTAACAATATAATTTACTTAAGAATTTTAATAAATTAAAAGTTTAGATCATTTTATCTTATCATTAACTATTATCTAATTACAACTATTCCTTTAATAAACCTTTGTAAATAATAAATAATTATTAAATATATATATATATATATATATATATATAATTATCTTAACTTAATTAATTTAAGTCCTTTTATTTATCCCAGCAATTCCAAATCCTAAGGTTTGAGTTAACTTAAGATTTTAAATTATTTAATTTATATAACTACAAACTAATAACTTTTAACCCATTTTCTGCCCTTCAAAACTTTATATATTTTTCCTTTCTTTTATATGTCCTTTTCTTTTCCTTATTCTTTTTTTTCTTCTTTACTCTAGGCCCAATTCTTCCTTTTTCCTTTCTTTTATTTTTAATTATACTTTCCTTTTATTGGCCCGCTATATTTTCCGGCCCAAACTTTCTTTGGCCCGTCCTTTCTCTTGTTTTTCTTTATTTTTGCCTTTCCTATAATTTTCTATTCCTCTCTTTATTTTCTTACTTTTTCCCCTCCTTGCTTCTTTGAATTTCCTTCCTGGCCCAACACGGCCCAAACACTCAAGAGAACACCAGCCCTTCCCTTTCTTCTTCCTTCCCTCGATTCCCAGTGTTCCCTCCTTGCTTCTTGTTAGCCTGCACCGGAACACACCGTAACATGTGCACGCGTTGACCAAGCATAGCCATCCACCTCCGACCACCTTTACTCATCACCTCCGAGCCCTGCAAGTCCCCTGACCACCCAGTTCCACCTCGAGAACCCAAAATCAAAATCGAACAAAAATAGCCCCCCACCAGAAAAATGAACCGACCCCTTTCTCGTCGACTACCACCGCCAACGTTCACGAAACGCCCTTAAAACTTTACCAGAGCTACGCCACCATCTTCCCTTCCTCCACCCCCTTCCTCGTGGACTCATCCCCAAACTCCTCATCGCCACAGTTGTCCTGAGACCGGACCCGACCTAAACCCATAGCTAAACCCTATATCACCTCCTCCTCGCCACCACGTCGCCTAAAAAATGTTGCCATCATTTTTCTTGAGACCGCTAGTCCTTCTCCTTCCCTCGACCAAGACCCCATCCTCCAATCATGACCGAGTAGCCGAGAATCGGTCTCAGACCAATTTCTGTTCATCTCTTAATATCTCAACCAATACTAACTAAAAAATTATGATATTACTTTTAAAAATCGTCATTTTTAAAATCGAATCTGATGATATAAGCAAAATTCGATATTTAAATAATTAAATTTCTGACTTGATTTGATTTTCACTGTTCTATCTTCTTTCCACTAAAACTACATGCTAACTACACTTTAAATCATTTTAAAAAATAAGATTTGGTTAATTCAAACATATTTCCCTTAAACATCCTAACCTATAATGGTTTGTATGAAGAGGAATCAAAATTTGAGTTGTTTTTGGGCATGTTGAACAAAACAGAGTCATGCATTTACACACACGCATGCATACAATATTCAACCTATATTCCAGACAAACACATTCATACCTCCATGTAAAACATATTCAAGTCATTTCCACAATCATATTTTACATGCACAGTGATATAAAGAGAATTTGGTTTAAAAGAAATGATGTTTACTCACTGTATAAAATTTGAACAGAGAACAAAGCTTTTGAAATCTAGAAATAGCTAATTTGATTCTTGAAACTGCAACTTGATCTACTTTGAGTTTAGTTGTGATAAACTTGAAGTTGATTTTATATATTTGCTTTGCTTCAGTTGTAATGGTGGAGAAGTTGTTTTAGTTGTTAGTTTTTAGGTTGTTTGTTTTTAAAATGAAAGAAAAGAAGACCTTTTGCTATATATACCAAAGTGTGTTAAAATTGAAGAGCAAATTTTTTATCTTGACACTTGTTTACAAAGCCTCTTTACTAGCTTATAAATGTCTAAAGAAAATATGTACATTTTCTTTTTACCATGTTTACTTAGAAGAAATATTATAAAATCTTTTATTTATTTTATTCTTATTTGTTTAAAAATAAGTTATTTATACTTTAATTAATAACTATATATATATATATATGCTAGTTTAAAAATGCAGAGTTTAATTGTAAATTATTTTTGGATGTCGAAAATAAAAATAAAAATTTGGAACCAAAAAAATATCTTATGTGAATTTTTGATATTATATAAATATATATCCATACTTTTACAAACTTCCTTATATTTTACTTCTCACATGTGTGTGTATATATATACACACACACATATATGTATACACACTTATATACTTGTATATGTATACACTTATAATTTTCAACATCATAAAATTTGCATATATCTATTTACATATTTATTAATTTACTATAAGATTTATCATTTCCAGAGATTTATAATTCAACATTTATTATAGTTTCAAATCCATTTATATATATATATATATCCAAATATTTTTAATTATCAGAATTTTATTTGCTCAACTAAATAAAATCAGTATCTCAACAGTTTAAAATCAGTTAATTATCTAATTATCAGCTATCCAAAATTCCGGGTTATCCCAATAACAGTTTATGATTATTTTTAATGATATAAATATTTTATTCAAAATTTCATATTTTATTCAAAAATACTTTATTTTAATTTCAAACAGTACACATTGAGCTTCCACAACGTTTAACGCTCTCATACATAACATTATTTTCACACTCTTATATACAACCTTTTTTTACTCTCACTCACACGTCTGAATCTGATATTTTGTTACATCTGTTCCAATCTTCTACCTTGCCTATCAAACAAACAACATGTTAAAAAGCAAAAAGGAACTAACTGATATTTGCAAAAATAAGAATGTGATTTAATATAATGTTGTTGTAGCTATTTGGATTGTTTGTTTTCATACTTTAAAACTGAAATCAAAGTGCACGAACACAACTTATGACATGTACAATGTATCACTGTACATGCCATAAGGGCATACACACAAAATGCACTTGTGTCAACAAATTTCAGGGACATATGTAAAGGTCAACCCCGAAGGCTCAATGCAGTGCAAGTGTGCACAAGGTCAACCACAAGAAAGGTTGGGTTCAACTCAAGTTTATCACGTAGTCTACATAGGTGAAGCCATGTTTCAAACTCAACTCAAGTGCAGCTAGAACAAGAATG